>OX596380.1:102929368-103451868 GCA_951394425.1 Tipula unca
CGTAGACAAATTTATTTGCAAGGTATCCAACCATGATATAAATCTTTCTAGCATCCTAACTAGGTCTGCCACCCGTCCTCCTTTGTGGAGGACAGTCCTCCTTTCGTAAGAAATTTCCTCCATCCTCCACGGGGACAAAAATGTTCTCCATCAGGGAAATAAATTATGGATGGACTGTATCAATCAACCAGTTTTGAAATAATTTGGAGAGTTGGAATTATTTGATGGAATATAAATTATGGATTAAACTTGAAGACGCTTTCAGAGTATTTAAAAAAAATTGAAAATGACAATGATTTACACTGCCAGAAAATGGAAGTGACCTTTTGCAGTTTTATTTCAATATGAGATTTCCAGGAGAGTTTACTGTCCAGAAAGACACCCAGATGCTTTACAGTGTCAGATATAGCGATCGTTTCTCCAAAAAGGGAAGGAGCAGACAGCTCTCCAGTATTCCTACGTCTGGCGAAGACTATCAGACTAGTTTTCGATGCATTAACGTACAGTCCCTTCTCTAGACACCACATTTCTACAACTTGAAGACCGCGTTGCGTTAAGTCTGATAGTACATTAAGGTATTTATCCTGAACCAGAACGACTAAGTCATCAGCATAACTCTGAGCAGTGAAGCCGGATTACTGTAGTTTAACAAGTAATTCGTCGATAACTAAGAGCCACAGGAGAGGTGACAGAATACCTCCCTGGGGGCAACCTTTGGTAACTTTGACTGAAATGGAAAGGGAGTTCAGCTCGGCCATAGCAATGCGCGACCGCAGCAAAGATCCAATCCAAGTAACAATGGTTTGATCAATTCCAAAGTTTGAGCAGGCTTCAGTGATGGAAGCGAAAGAAGTACTATCAAAGGCACCCGCAATATCGAGGAAAGTGCCCACAAGAAACTCCTTAATACTAAGCGATCTTTCAATCCTCGTAACAAGTTCATACAGCGCAGTTTCACATGATCTTCCAACTCTGTAAGCATGACAGATAAGAATGTTGATCCCTAATATATCTGTCAACAATTCTTTACAGAGTTTTGAGAAAAGTTGAAGAAAGACTAATAGGGCAAAATGCCTTGGGATCGGTATAATCCGTCTTTCCAGCTTTCGGGATGAACACAACTCTACTCCTGCTCCAGGACTGTGGAACATATCCAAACGCAAAGCACGCTTGGGAGAGCCGAAGTGAATGTTCCTGAATTAGGGGAAACCCATGCTGTAATTCAGCAGGAAAAACTCCATCTGGACCACCTGATTTATAAGGTAAGAAGGAGAAAACGCTCCAGCGCAAAGTGTTGAGAGTGACTAGCCTACAGGCTAGCCCCAGCCAGGTGAATAATCAGTTGGTACTTAGGCTGGGCGTCAGCAACATAGGCATGATTGATAACATTGCACTCAGGGAAATGACCAGAAAGTAGTAGTTCGACAATTTCCTTCCTGGAAGAGGTTAATCTGCCATCAGGAAGTCGCAGCACATCGAGCCGGCAGGAATCATTTCTAACCAAGGACCTATTAAGTCTGGCGATCCCAGAGATACTATTAATTTCTTCGCAGAAGCTAATCCAAGAAGTCCTACGAGCGGATCTCAGCATTTTGGCTTTGTTTTTAAGTCTCCAGCAGTTTTTTGAGATCAGAACACCAAAAAGGCTTATTCTGAGATTTTTACTTGGTAAAAAGAGGACAACAGTTTTCGAAGGCTGCATGCGTCAAAGATGAGGCTAGCAATTCAATATCCTCAGTCGAACATATCTCACCCAACGAAATCAGCCGAGGTTCCAACTCAAGAGAGAATCCCAGTTGGTAAGCTTCTTATTACGATAAGGTTTAAGAGTAGGTCTTCTCAGATTTAAATTAAACGACATGCACCTATGGTCAGAGGTAAGAATGTCATTGGTAACCCTCCAATTACAGGTCAAATCAATAATCGACATGGAGCAAAAACTAATGTCAATCACTTCCCTCCTTATTGAATTAATAAAGGTAGGCTCACAGCCTTTGTTAAGGATTTCAAGCTCAAGTTAAGTCTAAACCGCAATGGCAGTTAAAATCGAATTCGCTTTATTGGAATAATATAATTTAGAAACATCACACGTCACTTCAATAAATTACAGGCTAGACTAAAAAATTTAAATAACTGAGCCTTTCAAAATTTAAGAATTTAAATTAAGTGTGATGAAAAGTGTCTTGAGTTCGATTTTCAGCAGAATTTGATTTTCTAAAATTATAATTAAAACGAAAAGCAACCTCCACGAAGAGGTTAAATTAATGTTACGTGTTAGCCTTGTCAAACAAGGTTCAATAACTGGATTGTGACTAAAATAACCAATTTAAATTCTAGACAACAGTAAATTTATTTATTTCCGAATTATTACACCAAACGCTAATTTAACTAATTGACTAATTCAACTTCACTTTTTCCTTTTTATTACTTATCACGATTAAAACACAACTAACTATTTTACATTTTACTTCTTACTAACACTATCACTGTTAAAACCCAACTAACTAACTCTTAAAATTTCATCTCGTATTTATATCACATATTCTAACCTACTAGAATATCCCACAATATTCGAGAGTGGTCTAGACTATTCCTATTTATCTAATTCCTATTTATCTAATTAACATTTACGGTAGTGTCTCTACTCAAATAAAGATGCTGCCACTATCGTATCATTATCCTAAAAATTCACCTCCCCTGTAAGCGCTAATTGCTCTAAGTCACCATCTTCTATGCGATTTCACCATCTTCAGTTTTCCTTGCTGTCCTTTACTAATCCGGTAAATTACTTCGTTTATCTTTTTAAAGACGATGGTCTATTCCATGACGATTGCAGTTTCGGTGATAAATCCCTCTTCATTTGTGGGTTGTTAAGCCGTACTAAACCAAAAATGCTTGTATATAACACATATTTAAGGATAATCTCAATACATGTATGAGAAGTTTAATATTTACTCGTTATATTAACTTAGATTCAACGATTTATTTATTTTAATTTTGCGGACGCTACAAAAATAGCATGTCACTTTTCAGATAACAAATCATTTATTTATTTTATTATAAATAAGTGTGTACATCCCTGAAAAGTTGATTAATTTTGAGCAAAAGATCGTCCTTGAAGAGAATATCCATTTTCATTCATTTTGCGATACAGTACGATAAAGACAAGTAATTTAAGATACAATACCTTCATTCATATTACCCTTAATTACTGCTGAGGTAGCTGACAAAAAGAACACTAAAATGCATTCAAAATGGAGCAGACCATTTTGAGACACTGGCTATAAGAAAAAATTATTCGAAACAACAATAATCTCAAAATAGCTGAATGATTAAATTAAATGCATTTTAGTGCTCAAAAGCTCTCTGATTTTTACAGCGGTCGCATTAATTCAGTGATTAAAATTTTCAAAATATCAAATGAAAAACATTAATTGTACTGTCCTCCTCTGGCTTTTTCAAAAGTGGGCAAGCCGAATCCTAATTGATTTACCAGCTATCAGACCCTCAATATTTTGAACATCAATTTTTAATATATTTTGTTAACACCCTGTTGTAGTTTTTACTTTACCAATATCCTAGATTTACTTCAAAATGTTAGACTTAACATTTTCCGAAAATACATTTACAACATTTTCAAAAAATTTGTAAAAAATATTTCAAAATGCATACATATTTGGAATCGCCTTGGGAATTCCGTGGAAAATTTTTACTGAGTTTACTGATTCATTTTACTGAGTATTTAATATAAACAAAATTCCATTAGAGTGAAGAACACAACAAATTAATTTTTTTTATATCAAAGTATTAAAGTTAAAATTTTAACAGCGTAACATATATAACCTACAAACATATATAGATAAAGTGTTTCAATTTGACCCAAACGAATGGCGGGGTTTTCTTTAAATTCGCTTGAAACAAATTGTAACAAATTATTTAATTTTCAAAATGGGGTCTGTCTTAGACGACTTAGTAGTGTCTAGAAATGAAATGAATGATATTTTTCTTTCGAAAAGTCTAATAAACAAAATTTTTCTGTGGAATTCAAGTTTATTTACATAAGTAGGTTAAATTTAATGATTTTTTAATATTCTTATTTTCAATAATTTTAATTTTACAAATTTAAATATTGAAAATAAAAATATATAATTGTTGTCATAAAACTAAATTATAAAAAAAAATATTTTATCAGTTATTTATTTCTTTTACATATTTCTTAGATGAAAGCTTCTAAAAAAAATTTCTACATCTTAGCTGGAATTTTTAAATTTAAGTGAGCTTTATAGTAAGTATTGTCAACCGGTGGCAATTTTACACCCTATTTCGAAATTTCGAGTGACATTCGGGAATAAGCATCTAACTAAATATCTATTCGATTTGATCTGCGTTTGTGTGTCATGATTTTTATATTCAATCCGTGTAAAAATCCTTAAGAAACTTTTTATGAATTCTTTTATTTCTTGAACCATCGCTCTATTATTATTTTTGATTTCCTTCCAATCCCATATGAAAATTTAATGAATTTACAAGGCCTTTCTTCAGCATCTATTTATCTGATGAGAAACTAGGGTTGTTGAAACGATGAACTCGTGTAGTTCCTGCACCAGTTACCTATTTTTATTTAGGACTTCAAAAAAATAACAATATTTCCCTATCACGAAATCATAGGAGTTAGTCTTTTCCGTACAAAACAAAATTGTTGATATCCCAAAGATAAAATTTTACGACTAACCGTTCTTTAAACGGTATCTGTCATCTATACTCATAACCGTTTCGACTGGTATTTCGTTGCATCTTCTACGAACATTTTGGATGAGTAGTCTCATTTTATACAAAATTTTATCAAAACTACTGTTGGGAATAATCATTTACCACCAAAAATATACGAAAAAATTGAAATCCTATCAGTAACAGTGATTGAAATAACCAACGGTTCACCGTAAAACTACGTACATGTTTTAATTTGCCACTCATAGCATACAATTATTTCTCCTTAATTAATTAATTAAGATTTTCAAAGATAATACTAGACCGGACTTTTAAAAATCCCTTAAAAAAATTCTGCTGGACTTCTATGTTGAGGTTTCTAATTGGTCCATCATTTCTGACTATTATTTTGGAACGGTGAATATCTCTCGGTCCTGTTTCCCATTTTCGAATGATTCATTTATTTAACACCACTATACATGTATCTCAAACCGAGCAAATAGAGCGTGATTAAAGCCGCAACTTTTGGATAAGGGATGTACCGGGTTCGAATCTCAAGAAAGGCAAAAGTGATTCTTAACCCATTTTGATCAGGATGATGATGAGCTCATCAATGACCCTCTGTTGAGAGTGGGACATCCATGGATCGAACCATCGTTCCTAAAGACTAGTATGGCGATTTACAATATGTAGATGGTCAATTAAAATAATTCGTGTTGCAAGATTTTTTCTGTGGTACCAAACGGACCATCACCGGTCGTGTACCAAAGCAGCTTCTCTTAAATATTTAATTAACTATATATTTGAATAAAAATTTCATACACAATCGAAGATTATAAGATAATGGTTAACTTAGGATCAGACCACGTATGTAAATATCCAACACTATATCATCAATAAATGACTTCAGAAAGGGTTAGATCGTGTTAGATAACTACAAAAGATTTGTACGAAAAGAAATGATGCCATTCGGTTAAACGAGTGAAAATGTTTTATGGTTTTATAATCTCGAAATGTGGAATATTTTTCATGTTATGTATAATTAATATAATTGACTTCAATATACAACATAAAGAAGATAAAAGCGGACAATTTACAGTAAAACATATTAACATATGTTGCCAATTAAAACAATTTTCAAAATATTAAGGAATCGTTTCAATAACCATATTAGTGTCGTTAGGTTATTAAATTATAGGATACCGTATAAAGGACTCTAGTAAAAAAAATATAGAAAATCTAATGGTACACAAATTAATTATGTTCAAGGTTTGAGCATAATAAATTTGTATACCTCTCTAATTATAAATATAATTTGAAAATATTAAATTTCCCATCTTCAAATATATTTTGTAAAATTCTGAGAAACAGCAAAATGTGTAGGCTTCACCAAAAACAAAACATTAGCAATAGGATAGCTATTATAAAGTTAATTATAACAGCCGGGTTTCTGGTCGATTGGTTTGGGCCGGACAAAATTACTTCTAAATTGAAAACAGCATTAAAAGTTAAACCAATATTTGGTTTGGATAACTACGCAACTCGTGTTATTTCATGAAACAATATTTAATCCGACTAACCTGTAACGTCTTGGCGATATTATTAAAGTATGTATTACTAAAAAGGGTTGTTTTCAAAATAGGGTTTGGGTTAAAAATACCGTTATACCGAACTTTGAAATACCAACATACCGCTCATAAAATCGATGCCGAAAAATTTGTACATATTTTTATTTAAAAATACTTGTATTTTCGGTATTCAATAATTAGTTTAAAATCACAACAAATTATACATTCCAAAACAATAATTTTTTTAGGGAAATTTACCCATGTTACTGGATAATCAAGAATTATTTAATGCTAACAAATCTTTAATACGTCATGAAATTACGAGATGAGTTTATTTAAAAATTTGTTTGCTAATTATTTAAACCAGAACCGGAAAAATATGACATTGTGTATACCAAGATATATATAACATGATAACATAAAAGTACTTTTTCTTTGGTGCGCCAACTTTTTTTTCTGGATAAAAAAAAGTACTAGCTAGCACAGAGAAAACAAAACAAAATCATAATAAATTTTAGTCATGATTTGAAGTCCATACGGGTAGGGTGTGCTACTCGTTAAAATCCAAAAAAAAAATTTGTTTTGTGTTCAAACTCTAATTCATTCTAAAAATTAAATATCTATATTGCAAAAAACCTGCAAATTTTAATTATAGATTTAATTTCTAATTTCAGATATTTAATAAATCCACTAAAAAAAAATTATATGAAAAAAGTTCCCTTGATCAAAAAAAATCCTATCTTTCCCGCTGCACTGCACATGTTGAACAATTTTCATTATGTTAAAATTTTAAAAACAAAGAGCACAAAGAAAAAACAAAAAAAAATACAATGATCATCGATCAGGTAAAACGAGCGGGCACGAGTAGCAATAACAGAGAGATAGTGCAATAATAGAGAGATAAAACAATAACAAAAAAATATCGGCGCACCAACGTGTTTTTGCTTACTCCTAATTACTATATCTAATATTCTTATATCATGGTGTATACATTACCACCGAATGGGGGCATCTGTCATGACTAAACTTGGTAAGTTATTAGCGGCATCTCAACAATTATGTTATAGCTCATGCTGTTCAATTGGCTGTCATCAGTATGCTTCCAATGTAGAAGAGCCAGATGAACATAAACAGTGTGATTCCGATAAAAACTCATCAGATGACGAATTAGAACTTGACGATGCAGCAAACGCGTTCAATGTTGAGGGAGACGATGATGTGTAAACATGAGAGACGTCTCCAGAACTTCCCATTATATGAAAAATGCTGAACGTAGTAAAAGTATTTCAAAAATCTCCAACAAAAAATGATCAGGTCTTTAAAAAATACTCTAGGGACGTATTTGGAAAATACATTCAAAAATTGTTAGATTCTTTAAGATGGAGCAGTTTATTAGATATGATGGAACGCCTTTGCAAATTATGAAACTGTTTTCAAAATACTTTAATTGATTTGAAAATGTCAATCAGCTTTTCCCCTCATGATTTCGGGTTATGTACATGTATGTATAGTTATTCCCGGATTTTATCTTAGAAAATTTAAATTTTAAATCAGGCAACTCTACTAGCCTATTATAATGTGTGTGAGGTTAGCCCAGCCCTGGAATTTAATACAATTCCTTTAAATAAAATAATAAATTAACACAAATGAAAAATGTAATGTAAAATATTCTTCTTTATACGTTTATATACGAGATACCAATTCAATGATAAACATCTGAAAAAAAGTATGTACCTTGTGCCTAAATAATGCCCGGGGCCGGGACTGAGAATATCTTAACACAACTTTTGTATTTTAGTTTAATTTTTCGTCTGGTATATCAAAATTAACAATTTGTCGGTTCAAAGCTATATGGTTTTGAGATGGTGTACCACCACATCATTTGTTTGTAATAATTTATTATTTTATTCAAAGCAATTGTGTTAAATTCCAAGGGATTAGACCAGGGCTCGGCTTACTTAACTCATGAGGTATAAAGTTGCTAGAGTTGCCTGAATCAAAATAATAGGTGTGAAGATTTCCACAAATCCACAGATTTTATATAAGTGTTAGTTTCACGCTGTTAAATTGATTTCCAATTGGAAAACATAATTATTTCTATTTAAATATTTAGTACTAAATAATAATATTTATACGAGCTCTGACAAAATCAATTTAAGTTCAACGGGCAGAGAATAAAACCAGATAACTTATTAACTATAATAATTAGAATACAAATATCTGGCAAAAGATGTTTATGACACCTTACTAATGTCATACGCCAATATAAAAAAAAAATCGGGTGATGAAAATTCGCGGTGAAATAGAGACTATATAAGAGAACATTTGAAGAATCTGTGGTTCTTTTTATGTTTTGAATTTTTTTGATTTTGATGTACAAATTGAAAATGGTTAATCATGTGTTTTATCTTAATATTAAATAGATTAATTTAATTAATTTAAATATATATAAATAATAGATAAATAAATAGATAGATTAATAACAGATAAATTAATTTAAATTAAAAGAAAAAGAAACTTCATGTTATGTGATAATAATAAAATTAAATTATAAGAAAAGCGAATAAATGAATGTGCTAGTGAATTATTGTTGTTGGGTAAATTATGTGATATATTGTAAAAAGGACAACTATAATATATAAAATTAATAAAAAGTATGTCTATTAAACAAAAAACTTCATAATTAAAAGAAATATAAATAAATAAATATCATCAAAAAAAATAAATATACATATAATGTATACACCTAATTTCAACAAAATAAAAATCGAATGTTGAAAAGATCTGCAAATGTAACGCAGCATGTGACGATAAAAACAATTTTATGGTGTGATGTTGAGAGTGAATTGATAAGTGGGTACGGCGAGAGAAACTAAAAACTGAACGTGATTATAATAACCAGTACCAAAAATAAAATAATTCTAAGAATGTTACATCTACACTCTACTAAGTCCGAAATTGAAATGTTTGTCTTTGATTTACTCTGGCCCGCTAATTTCTTCGATTCGCTCGCAAAGTGTTAATTTTCAGAAAGCAGTAGGACGGCTATGAAGGATGTGACCATGGTAAGAAGTGCCGGTTTGTAAAATTTGATTGCCTGTGTTAATATTAATTTCGAGATAACTAAAGAAATAATGGAAGGGAAAAGATTTATTTATTTTTAAGACGACAATGCAAGATCTGCGCATGCTTCAAATTAAACCCACTCCATCCACTGAGCTATAGCCGGGCGTAAAAACAGTCCGTCATTGAAGCCTCTGCGAAGATAATTAATTTTTTGTTAACGATTCTGGGTAAAACTTGCAGTCAGAAATGATTGGTGTCCACCTCGCCCGTCTAAAGAATCGTTGCACTATCGAAACATGAGTCCTAATCTCTGGCTAGGAGTGTAAATAGCTCCTTAACAATTTATTCGAAATAGCAATATCAGCTTCCCGAGTAATTTATTCCTTGGAGTAGGGGGTAGTTTGGGCCTTGGGGGATTAGGAACATAGTCATCTACCTAGTGTACTATCGAAACCTGGGTCCAAATCTCTATCTAGGGGTGCAAATAGCTCCTTAACAATTTTATTCGAAATGGCAATATCAGCTTCCTGATTAATTTATTCCTGGGGGTACGGGGTAGTTGCCTTGCAAGCCTTGGTGGATTTGGAATATAGTCACCTACCTAGTGCACTAACGGAACCTGAGTTTAAATTAATGTCGAAGAGTGCCAACACTTTTAGTCTGATTTTCAAAATTATAAATTTAATTTGTATTTGAACTTGTTTCTGTGCATTTATAGCGTACACAGTTATTGTGGGAAATGGAGTCAATATCCAATGATTTTATTATATTCTTAATTAGTTTATTATTATTTAGAAATTATAATTTAATTAAATTTATAATTTAAACTTATTTCAGACATAAACCGAACAAAGTATTTTAGTACCACAAAATTTGTATTAACTATGTAAACAGCGGTATCTAATTATTATATTAATAAACTACAAAATTCTTATAAATAACCTTATTCTCAATATTATATTAAAATAAAATTTATATTTGTAATTTAAATCGATTTTTTAAATAGAAATGAAATATTATATTTCTTGAAATTCATAACAGTGTACATTATGCACCAACACATAAAAACTGAGCTAGAATCCAATATGATATGGTTGATTCCAATAAGATTTGAATACGTATTATTATTATTTTTAAAATTGGCTGGAACCCACGAGGATTCCGCAATCAATGCCACAAAGGCCCATGGTGTAAACCCAGGAATATATCCCAACGATTCTTAACTGGCTCCTTTTTAAAGATAAAGCATACTTCGTGGACCTCTAATTGGGATCCTTAATGAAGTACAGTTGAAAGATATAGGAGTCGCTGGTTCAGGATCAATTAAATTTAATTGGGAGCCAGCTTTGGCTAAACAATCCGCGATCTCATTGCCTACGATGTCACAATGAGCCGGTACCCACATGACCGTAACTTTAATGTTAGAACAAAGAAGGTTCATTGAATTGTTTGCATTCCTTGACGAGTTTAGAAACAGTCAAGGGATTTCTTAAAGAGTTAAGTACAGCTTTACTATCTGTACACAGTAGAATACTTTTGTTTTTAACAGCAAAATTCAAACCCTCAATAACACTACGTTTCAGCGCTATTAGTTCCGCCTGAGAAACAGTACAATGCGAACCAAGACTACCGAAGAGTTTCAGATCCGTCACAGTAGATTCCAAGGCCTGCACTGAGGTTAGAACGAGAGCCATCAGAATAAAAGACAATGGACTCATCTAATTTATTAAGAAAAACCTGCGAACTCCACAAATCTCTCGAAGGAGAATCCACCGAGAAAAGATTTGACAAATGGAATTCGGGTAGTAGTCTGTCATTAACCATATCGATTTCTGGTAAACATGAAGAATAATTACTAAAAATTTGTCGATCAGACGATAAGCTGCAGAACAGGCCATTCTTAAAATAAAGGTGCGTAACTGAGGCAAGGAAAGAATGAATTCCATAGCAAGAAGTGGAGTCGAGGAGATAGCCCCAGTTATGGCTCTGCAAGAGCCATAGATCTGAGATTTTGCAGACCATTAAGCTTGGCTACAGAAGCCCTCAGATCAACTACTGGTCACCACACAATAGAGGCGTACGATAGTAACGGTAGGACCAGTGATTTATAGATAAAAGAAAGCATCCTAGGGCTTCAGCCCCAGGATTTCCCAAAAGCTCTTCTACATTGCCGAAAAATGGCAGTAGCTTTTTGAAACTTGTGGTCCAGGTGATTCTTCCAGGAAAGTTTACTATCCAGGACAACACCAAGGTGCTTGACGTGGTCACATTTTGTGATCATTCTCCCAAAAAGGGAGGGAACAGAAAATTCAAGAATAGTCCTCTTCTTTGTAAAGACAATTAAATCAGTTTTAGAAGGGTTCACGTGAAGACCCTTCTCAACACACCATGCCTCCACAATAGTTAAAGCATGCTGAGTTAGGTCGGATAAAACACTGAGATGTTTGCCTGAGACTGTCAAAATAAGATCATCAGCGTAGCTCTGTGCAATGTAGCCAGATTGCTGCAGCTTTACAAGTAACTCGTCAATGACCAAAAGCCACAGCAGAGGTGAGAGCACAACTCCCTGAGGACAACCTTTGGTAACCGTAACAGAAACTAACACCCCATCCAGCTCCGCCGCCATAGTGCGAGACTTGAACATGGATTCAATCCATAAGATAATGGTGCGATCAATACCAAAATTGATACAGGCAGTAGTGATAGTAGCAAACGAAGTGCTATCGAAAGCTCCCGCAATATCCAGGAAAGTACCCACAAGAAACTCTTTATTATAAAGGATTTTTCAAACCTGGTTACAAGTTCATGTAGGGCGGTTTCACAGGACTTACCGACTCTATAAGCATGTTGCATGTTACTGAGTGGGGAGGTGATTAGAAAATGATCTCTAATGAATCTATCGACAATTCTTTCCAGAGCTTTAAGAAAAGTTGAGGATAAACTAATAGGCCGAAAGGACTTGAGATCCGTATATTCGGACTTACCAGCTTTCGGGATAAAAACAATTCTAATTCTGCTCCAAGAATTTGGAACAGTGCTAAAAGCAATACACGCTTGAAAAAGGTGAAGCAAACGATCCTGAATTTAAGGAAAACCCTGTTGTAGTTCAGGAGGCTCCATCGCAAGACATCATGATTGATCAGCTTGTGAGCCAAACTCCAATCGGGACTTGCAACAGACGTCCTAGTGAAATCGGCAGCAACATCATCCGAGTTGACGATATCACAACCAGGAAAAAATTGTGGAAAACTTCACATCCATATCAAAATATAACTTCACATACATAAGACCTATATTGAGATGTAAATCATCTTGAGTTTTTTGGTCGAACCAAAAGTCATTAGACCTACTTTGCAACACAAGGAAGTTTTATATAAATAAAAAATCTTAGGTGGATTTTGAAAGTTATCACGGACATAATAGCCACACAAACATTTTTCAAAAATGGTAATTTATGTTAAGATGACCCTACTTCTTAATGATAAAGAGAAAATATTATACAATATCTTCCTGTGTATTTTATTTTTTATTAACTTATTGTTAGTGTTAACACTACAAATATACCTGCATCAAAAAAAAAAAAAAAAAATCACAACCCAAAGAAAACACAACACTTGTATGTAATATTGTCTGTTTAACTGGACCACCCTACACAATTTTATATTAAATTAAAACTAAATAGCGTTACACATAGTAAGTAATCATTTAAAATATTTATGTGTTCGTAATATGCTCATGAATATCAAAACATCCGTTGCCATACACTTTATTTTGTATATCGAGTTAAATCCATTAATTCGAAATATATACAAAATAAAATACGTGGCTTGCATTCAAAACGATAGATGTTATTCTCGTAAATATGTACTACGAAAATTTAGGTTAAAAACACAGCGTACACCTAAACCACTTTTGATAGCGAACAAACTAAAATTGTTAATTTTTTTCCATACCAACAATAGTTTTAGAAAAACTACTATTATAGAGAATTGTATTTTGAAAATAAAATTCACAAATTATTATGCGCATACATATATATGTACTCGTATGTAGATAGTAGCAATAATATGCATAAATGTAGTTATTTTGACAATGTTTTGAAAACAAACTATATTTTATTCATAGATTTTAGGACTATTCCAGTGGGCTTACTAAAAATATTCAAATACTAAAATATTATTTTATGTCTATTTAACCAACAAAAAAATGTCAATTTTGAATAATATTTTGTTACATCTAAACAACAACAAAAAGCAGAACATGCATAGAATTTGATTTTTGTTATTGTTATTACAAACAGAACAAAAAAAATTACAACATGACATATTCATATCAGTAACAAATTATCATTAATTCCTGTTTATTTTTTTTTGGTCTAATTTAAAATCAAACAATTTATAAAAATATAAAATATAATAATGTTAAGTATGGACGTGGTATAATTAAATTTATCGATTTCATAATTATACATATACGAGTATGTATTTGTATATTATAAAAACTATTATCCTGATTATATCTGTGAAGAAGAAAATGCCAATTTGCAAAAAAACACATTCAAAATAGAATATATTATACCGCATTGAAATTTTATACCTTTATAATTAATTTGAAACGTCAATAAATATGGATACATGAAGAAAACCAACCAGACTATTACATACAATACTAATATTACAATTTCACCTACTCGTATGTTGCACATTTCATTTAATACGTGGCCACATACATTTGTATGTGTTGTTATGTCAAATATGTGCTGCAACTGCTATTTTGTTTCAAAAACAATCGTTAAAAGTCAGATCTATATAGGTATATGATACAAAAGTCAGATCTATATATATATAAATACTCGTATATACATTGGAGGTATACATCGTTGAATGGATAATTCGAATAAATTGCATACGATCATATGCTGGTTATAGCGCATATACATATTTTATGGATTTCTAATAACATACATTTGTAAGGTGAACAATATTATTGGTGTTTACATTTATTATGTGTAATGTATGCTTTTGGAACTGCCTTTTTATTTTTATTCTTTTATAGACATTCATTTGTCTTTATCTGTTCTTTATTTGCACTCAAAATAATTATTACTTTAATATAATCAATCTTTTTATGTAATAAAGGTGTACATTTAAAACAAATTGTAAATAAATTCCAAGAATTTTACAAAAGTAACTAAATACATCTAATATATCAAAATTGGGTCAGCCCATGATAGAATTATATTAGATATAGTCATTACGAGAAAACGTAACACGTTTGTGCACCTATATTGCTCTATCTCTCTGTTATTGCTCTATCTTCTCGTAGTCTCTCGTTTTACCTGTGCTGGGATGTTCTAACATCACTTCGATTCGCTTCGATAGACATTTGTGTCTCTTTTTTTACGAACAAAATTATGCTCCATTGCGTTTTTTGAATTACGTTTTATCTATTGCGATCTCAGCCTGTTAGATTAAATTTGCAAACTGTCTCTTTTTCCTCTTTTTACTTGCCATCGAAAATAAAAATATTGGTGATATTTTATCGAATGAATTTATAGAAATAGAATCGAGTAGGCTATGATCACAATATAAATTGCGAAATGGAGCACAATTTTGTTCGTAAAAAAAGAGATACAAATGTCTATCGAAGCGAATCGAAGTGATGTTAGAACATCCCAGCACTGATCATCTGATGATCTTTATAATGTTTTTGTTTTTTTCTTTGTGTGCTACACCTACACTCTACACATTTATTTGTTAATTATAATAAAAATGGTTCAACACGTGCATTGAGTAAGATCGGATTTTTAGTTGATCGAGGTAATTTTTAGTATATAAATATTTTTGATAGATTTATTAAATATGTATGTAAAATAATAAATTATATCGTTTTGTAGAAATTCTGTGGTGATTATACAAAATACATTTTTCATTTGGGGATTTCATTCGCAGCATATCCTACTCTGATGGATTACAAATCATGCCTAAAATCTTTGTATATTTATATATAGAGTGATTACCAAAATAAAATAAAAGTTACAATGTTACCTCGCTCGAATTGTAGAGCGCGACAATCGACTATAGAATTATCGTACATAGTAGAATGAAACGAAAAAAACAAAAGCAAAATAACACAGACACATTATACAAACAAATTTTTTATCTTTTGTTTTTTAAATTTTTTTTTTATTTTCAGATTTTTAATATTTTTTTATTATGTACCAATTTTTTATTCCGTCTAGGAGAGCGATTGCGTTGCTTCGAAACCAAAATTTGGTTAGGAATATTTGAGTAAATTGCGCTGGTTCTATAACAAATTTTGTATTTAAGAAACAAAATTAAATACACAAAACTGCAAGAGTTTAAACCTCAAATATGTTATAGTCAACAACACTAAAGTTGTTATTCAGAATTTTGGTGAAGATTAGAATGGTGGAACTGTTGGCACTGTATGTAGTTAAACTTGGTTCTGAGATCTGCGCAGATTTTATCAATTGAAATATTTACAAGGAATTAAATTTGATTTTATTAAAAAAAATATGCAAAATCCAAAAAAATATATGCCAAATTTTAATAAGATATTTAAAATAAACCGTTGATATTCACATACAGATTTTGTGCAGAAGGGTCCAATTTATTTAAGAAAAATTTCCTGCATAATTTTTATTTCATCCCTTGCTGTTGTACTGTTTGTGTTTTCGGTCCCACAAACAGCGCCTTTCTTCCACAAATTAAATTTTTCAAAATCCATTTTTTACTGTAAATAATTTGGCTAGCCTTTGCAGTCGTGTCTCCCTCGAAAAAAGGCATAGCTTTTATAATTAGAAATACTTTTATTAACTATAAATAAGGTCCAGTTTGTTTGAAGTGGTCAATTTCTCTTTTTCCAGAATTTATTAACCAAATTGTTGCCCTTTTTGAGAAATTAGCATTTTCCAAAATGCACAGTAGTCGATTTTGAATGGGAGACGTCTGCCAAAAGTTTTCCGATAATTCAAACGAACAACTGATCTAAAAACAAAATATTTTGTTGGTATTGAAGTCCAGTTCAAATTCGGAGGGTTCGTTTGAATTAGACTAGCTTTTAGTGTACTTTTGATGATTTGGTTCACATGAAATGTTCGTAAGAATTCATATCAAATGTAACCACAGCCTAATTCTAAAAGTACTAGGGAAAGGGTATTTGAACACACTTGAGAAATCCTATGACCTTTTTTAAACTACAGCGTTTAATGCAAATTATTATTTTAATGATGTATAAATACATTTTTATTAGATGACTATAGCTAGAGTTTCGTTTTAATAGATGACTTAATAGATGTTTTAATTTATCGAAATAAATTCATGTAGAAAGCAGGTAAATAAGAAAACAGCATGCATTTTATTACTCCAGAATCGATCTCTATATATTTTCTTCCAAATTCCAACGAAGCGCAGCAAGCAACAATATAATGAAAATATCAAAAAATATAATTTTAATGACTGTGATTTGAAATAAGGAAACTAACTAAACAATTAAGACGGGTAACGTTCTTTATTCGAAAAAAAAAGCCTCCTTTTTTTTTATCCGGAATGTCCAACCAAGCTTCGCTTTACTTTCTTATTATAAACACGGCCTATGAAAGGTTTGTTCAATTGGTTTCAACTTTCATGTTGAGTACGATGATAGATACCTTAAATGACTTCCTGAGGTTTTTATTTTATTCATGAAATGCGCAGTTTTATAAATTTGGGCCTTATCCGTTCCAAAATAAATCAAACTCTACCTCTATAGTTCAAACTCGAATTCAAATAAATTTTGCAAACTTATTTAAGAACTCGCTGCAAAATTAATGAAGTTCTATTTTGTAATGGAAGACGCACAAAAGCAAAAAACTGCGCAGATCAAGGATACAATAGAAACCTCAGGAAACGGTTTAAGGTCCCTACCGCCGTACTCTTCCATGTTGAACGTTGAACCCAATTGAACAAACCTTTTCAAAAATAAAAGCAATGGCTAGAAATTTATTGGGTTCAACGAGAGAAGAGAATTTGGGTGATAGTTGTAAGGGCTAGTGTGAATTCAGTGCCATCTACGGACTCTTCGAGTTTCATAATGAATCTTTATGTTTAAATTTTACCGGTCGGTACGGTTTTATAGATAATTTTTGCAATAAGTCGAAGTGTTTATTAGGAAGGTACTTGGTAATTTCTTACCCGATTATGATGTAATTCATTATGTACGATGCAATTGGGATTATAATAATTAAATAATATTATTTGTATACATGAAGTTCTGTAGATGGTAGAGTAGATGGTAATGCTGTTATTTTTGTCATTTATTTAGTTAAATTATAACACGCGCAAGAATACATCGTAGGACGCAAAATTAAAATTAAAATTTATAATTAATCGTAAAAAAACGTTATTACGTAGTGAGTTTTATTAAATTACACATAATAACTCTTAAAAACAAATTAATTAAAGTAAAATTACGATTAAAAATAAAATTTTACAAAAATAAAAGAGTACGCAAAAACACTGATCGCAGGACGCTTAAAAGTGCTTACATTTTCAATTATTGATTGTGTTACCAACAACACGAAGTGACAGCTAAAGATATATCTATTGAATTGTAAAATTAAGTGTTTCTTTCATAAAAATGCCACGCTCAAATATCGGTCGCACTAGGCGAAGAAACCAAGCTATTAGACAATATAGAGAAAATATTAATGCCGACCAACAATTATCAGAATTAAAGACACAAAGGCAGCGCAAGTTACAACGTGAAATTCAACAAGAAAATATAACCGAAATTCGAAGAGTTACTACTCGAAGAACAAATAGAAATGTTCGAGCTGCGGGAAGGTCTCAATACGAGCGGAACAAAAGAGCATTAGTAATTGCTTCATTTCATCGTATTGCCTTTAATTATGAAGCAGACATCGGTTATTACGTCCATCCTAAAATTTTTATCGGGGAAATGGATAAAGAATGCAATTATTGTCATACATTAAAATTTAAAAATGAAACTCTTGGGATGTGTTGCTCTTCAGGTTAGTTTTTTTGGACATTAACCGACCCCTTCCCATTTTTTATTACGTCAAAAATTTATAAAATATTATCGTAAAATGTTTCCGGTAAAGTCGTTTTACCAATTTTAGATCCACCACCTGAACCTTTAAAATCCTTAATGACAGGAGAAAGTCGAAAGAGAAATTTGTCAAAAATAAGGAAATTTAATTAATGTTTCCAAATAATATCTTTTGGCACAAAACAAATTACCAATATTGAAATTACCAATGTTTCAAAATGATATCTTTTGGCGCAAAACAAATTATCCTCTTGGTCGTAATATTGCTTCAACTTTTAAAATTCAAGGCAAAGTTTATCACCACATTGGATCAATGTATCCAATGCCAAATGAAAATGCGTTTTTGCAAATATATTTGATTGGATCAAATGAACAGTAAGTTCAAGAACGTTGCGAAATACATCGCATAACCGTAATTCGAGAGCGTGAAATCATTAAATATTATTATTATCATCAAATATTAATACAATTCAACAATTTTAAATGGAAAAAAATCAATTAATACAATTGTTCCAAAAAATTACACCACAATTGGAAAATGATAATTACATGATCGTGATTAAAGCAGATACAACACCAACCAACAGGTGCCTACGTCCGTAGATATAATGCACCAACAGTTGATGAAGTTGCTATTGTAATAGTTGGGGAAGCTTTTGAATCACGTGACATAGTTGATAAGCGTAGAGATAACGTCCTTCGAAAAATTGAAAACATTCATCGCTCTTACGACGCATTGCAATATCGTTTAATTTTTTGGGAAGGTGATGATGGATATTCACATCCATCATATTCACATTATTCACATCACCATAAAACAAACAAATCCCTCCACCGGCGCAGAACTGACCAACAAAGTTAGTGCTATGGAATTATTACGCTTATCGACTAATGATTAGATCTACTCAAGACAATCACATTATAAAATGTAGATATTTATACCATCAGTATGTGGTCGATAAGTATGTCAAAATCGAGAGTGAACGTCTACGATACATTCGTTTTAATCAGTCAAAATTACAATACGAAGCGACGAATACATCCCTTTACGTGATGCAACAAATGGAAATGTAGACAGAAGTATTAATGCTAATGACATCGGTAATACTGTTATTCTTCCTTCATCATACATTGGCAGTCCGCGTAATATGCAAGAGTATATTTTAAAGACGCTATGAATTTCGTTCGTCATTACGGAACACTCGATTTATTTATAACATTCACGTGGAATTCAAAATGGAACGATATTGTAAAATTATTAAAGCATGGTCAACAATCGCGTGATGGACATGACATTATAGCACGAGTTTTTAAACAACAGCTAAAATCCTTAATGGATCTCATTACAAAGTATCATGTGTATGGGCAAACGAATTGTTGGATGTAGTCGATCGAATGGCAAAAACGAGGATGCTTCCTTATGCTCATATATTAATTTGGCTGACCAATAAAATAAGATCAATCGATATCGACAACGTAATAAGCGCTGAAATTCCTAATGAAGACACGGATCCAGAATTGTTTGAAATTGTTAAATTAAATATGGTCAATGTGGAGCACTTAATATGAATTCACCATGTAGATTAATGGTGAATGTTGCAAAAGTATTCCTAAAGATTTTACAAGGCATACGATTACTGGAATTGATCGCTATCCATTATATCATAGAAGATCCACTGAGAATTCTGGAAAGTATAAATATTTCGCCATTTTTATCAAAAACATTTAAGGCACACATTAATGTTGAACTATGCTCATCCGTAAAATCCATTAAACATATTTGCAAATATATCAGCAAAGGAACTGACATGACAGTTTTCAATATTGAGCGACAAGACAATTTAAATAACGAAATTTCAAGATTTTAAACTGGAAGATATATAAGCATCTACGAGGCTATTTGGCGTCTTTTCGTTTCAATGCACGAAAGAGGCCCAGCACTAATTCATCGAGCGGTTCATCTTCAAAATGGACAACGTGTCTATATTACAGACCAAAATATTGCACAGTAAAGCAAGTCAAATTCACGAGCAACCCGAAGCGCGAAATGAAGTTGAACGGAATCGAAATCAACAATATAGAAATATCGCGTTTAATTTCTATCGAACTGCATTCAATATAACGTTCCAATCGATTACAGTTCACTGTAACTCGTTGCTATTGGACCAATAAATGTTGTGTGCCTACATTGCAAGGCATTTAAGTTGAAAAATGAAGCCCCTGGATTGTGTTTCGGCAGTGGCAAAGTGAAATTGACACCATTGGTACCGCCAAGAGAGCCACTACATTCATTGGTTTCCGGAAATGAGCCAGATTCTAAACACTTTTTGATTCATAGCAATACAATAATTGCTTTCAAATGACGTCATTTTGTGCAACAAAAGTTATTTTAGATAATTATATGCCTGGTTCGAAGGTAAATATAATGGGAAATAATATCTTTTACCTCCATGTAGCTGGTACAAAATACGTTGGCGGTTTTCAATTGACATGGTGTAAAGAATGTTGGTAGCTATGAATTGCCAAAAGCAACCAGAAGTGAGTAAGTTTAAAGAAGTTGATGGGGGAATGGCAGTGCTGCCAACGTAGTTTGCTAGCCACATGGCGATACAAACACTTCGCTATACAATTACCTATCCTTCGCTATACAATTACCTATTTTATATCGATTTACCCTGGCAAATTCAGGGTCAAATATATCATCGAACAGGTTCCATATTGTTAACGCAGGATAGTGACTACACATTTTTGGAAGCTTATTTTACGGTCGATTCAGCAAGACAAATCGATCAGCGTTGTGCACACAACAATTCGGTGAAAAGACCAAAACGCAAAATTACGATTTCAACACTTTATTAAATGTCTCTGGAGGCGTCGCACTGCGTAGCGGACGTAGCCCACTAGTACAATAATATATCGCGAATATTTATGGGTTTTAAATGTCTACCAAACCGTATATACTTATACTTCGAAATAGCAAAAATTCAACTAGTCAGCTGAATCAGACATCAAGCAGCATCGGTAAATTTTTTCATCTATATTCCGAGATAGTATTTCGAACAAAATCGACCGGTTACTCCACGGAAAAGGTGGCAACCTTCAAAATTTCAACATAGATCTGAAGGCAGATAAAAAAATCAACCGTATAAACTTATTTTTACCACGCTGACGCTCTTAATAGCTCACTCTGTGTGTCTGTTTGTATCGTCAAATTTTATAATCAATTTTTCAACCACTTGCGATAGTCCAATTGAGCTGAAATTTTGCAGGCAGGCTTAACTCCGATGACAATACAAGATTCTAACATTTTTTCGGCCTAAAAGGCTTTGAAAGGCAGGCAGGTTGAACTCCGATGACAAAAGGCTTTTTTTCAACCACTTGCGATAGTCCAATTGAGCTAAAATTTTACAGGCAGGCTTAACTGCGATGACAATACAAGATTCTAACATTGTTTTTGGCCTAAAAAGCTTTTGTTCAACCACGATAGTCCAATTGAGCTGAAATTTCGCATGCAGGCTTAACTCCGATGGCAATGCAAGATTCTAACATTTTTTTGGCCTTAAAGGCTTTGAGAAGCCTAAACGGCTTTTTTTTCAACCACTTGTGGTAGTCCAATTGAGCTGAAATTTTGCATGCAGGCCTAACTCCGATGACAATACAACATTCCAAAAAGCTTTGAAAAGCCTTTTAGGCTTTTCCAAGTCTATTAGGCCGAAAAAATGTAAGAATCTTGTATAGTCATCGGAGTTAAGCTTGAATACAAAATTTCAGTTCAATTGGACTATCGCAAGTTCTTACAATGAACTGACATTCGGGGCCGAAAACCGTCTTATATTTTCCGGTTTATGCAACGATTTGCTGGCCCCACTTTTGACGAAACTGTATTTAAAAATTGTTGGCTCTGGCAACTTTCACATTTGATATATATTTCAATCATTTCTGTGGACGGCGCACATATAGAACAATGGACGACACTGGCAAACCCTCTATTTAAAGCTGCATTGAATAGGTCTATTTATGGTGTAATTTTGGAAAACGCGAAATAATTTCAACCTTCAATATCTTCTACTGCAATTGCTATTTCTCCAGTTGACGTTGTCGCAAACCGGTTTGCTCGCATAAATGCAATTTTTGCTAATTTCGAATATAGATTCAGCCAAAATTTCTTTCTTGGAAAAACAAAAGCAAAAGTCAAAACGTTGTTGGTATCATCGTCGTTTCGGTGCCCGCACGCTCAAAAATGTATAAATCCCTGCAATTTTGAAAATAGTGCAGTAAAAAATGACCAAAAAGAACAATTAAAACAATTTTCCCTGATGTGCAACCGACTCATAGGGAGGATTCGCTCAATCGCCGCGTATGTATTAAAGATAACTATGGTAATTTAATTTTTCTTATTATACTGGTGCCGATTTTTCTGTTATTCCAGTCCAAAATTATCGTGCAATACATCTACTAATATCGAATTCACTCTTTCTGCTGCAAAAGACCTTCATTCTAGATGAAGTGAACTGTCCAATCATCGGTGCAGATTTCCATTCAAAATTTGGACTTATCGTCGATGTGAAGAATAAAAAGCTTACTGACCCACCCACACAGCTGTCAATCAATACTTTCCTGGCTCGAGTTGACACAACAACTCCCGTCCATTTCATACTCGATAACGGGTATGGTGCTATTCTAAGAAAGTGTCCAACACTAACAGAGTCACTGAATTACCATCTACCAATTATACATAATGTAATTCAACGCATTATTACCAAAGGCCAACTAGTAACATATTGCAGGCATACATGACGTTTTCGTCCACAGTTTGTCACGCATAAGCAAACACGAAGCTGCCTCCGTTGAAGAAAATCTAAAACTAAAATCGATTTCGAAATTACAGAAGCCTGATGAGTAACTGCAGAAATTACTTTCTGATTCCAATCATATAAATTGTGAAACTGGAAAATTTTCCAGGACAACAACGCACTTTAGACTTTGACGTGCTGCACAATATCTCACATGCTGATGTCCGTGCGACTAGAAAGTTGATAACTGATCGTTAATTTCGGTCCAACATGAATAAAAATATTAACCTCTGGGCGCTGTCCTGTCTTTCATCCAAAGACTTAAATACAGAGACAAGAAATCGGAATTTGGGCATCGTCGGATCACTTCAACCATCAATTGGAAATACATTCATCGTTACTATACTGTAGATCGTTTCATCAGATGGTCTAAAGCATAAATTATGAAAGACATGTGTGCCGTAACTATTGCTTAAACCTTCGTTGAAAATTACATATCTGGATTTGGAGTTCGCGGTACTAACCAAGCTTGTAGACACGCATTCGGAGTACTTCTTATCATCCGCAATCTAATGGAATAGTGAAACATTTTCATCGCCAACCAAAAGCACCTTTTAAAACGAGAGGCGATTTATTGAATTGGGGCTCGCAAACGCCAATAGTTCTTCTTGGCAGATGAGCTATTTGAAAAGACTAGAAAATAAAAATAAATTTACAAACGCCCAGAATACTAATTTGGAATGCGAGTGGACTGATCCAACACATCCCCGAGCTGGATGTATTTCTATTTAAACAAAAAATTTATATTTCTCTAATCACTGAAACCCATTTCACTAACTCCTCATATGCCAGAATACGTGGGTACAAGTTTTACCATGCTATCCATCCATCAAAGAGAGCAAGAGGCGGATCTGCAATTCTTATTAAAGAGAATATAAAACACAACTAAGAATTAAAAATTGAAAGTGAATCTAAGCAAGTTACAACTATTAAAACTCGCCCAAAAGAAACGATTATGAAGAACTTTTTAACACCATGGGAGGTGGTTTTGCGTGACTTGCCAAATGTGACTTGCAATCTGGTGGCTAACCAACTTACTAACCAACATATTTAAACAAAACACCGGATCTTATAGACATTTATGTCTAGACCAATTAGTAATGAGGATGGAAGCTGGACTCGAAGCGGTAAACTAAAAGCTGACTTGTTTGCGCGACACATAGAAGAAACGTTTCAACCATTACCCAGCCAAACTGCGGATGAAAATGTTAACCTACTGAAACGACCTGATGAGCTAAGAAATTCAAAATTTAAACATGAAAAAATCTTCTGCGTTCGACCTCATAACTGGTCAAATCACTAAAGAATTACCAAATAAAGCGATACGTAAACTTCTCCATATAATCAATGCTGTGTTTAGACTAAGATACTTTCGAAGGCAATGGAAGGTGGCAGAGGTAATCATGATCTTAAAACCAAACAAACTATGTAACGATAAAAAGTCCTTCAGACCGATATCCATACTCCCATCCATAGCCAAGATTTTTGAAAAATTGCTCCTGAAGAGAATGAAACCCATAATGGTGGACAGTCTCATTCCAGACCACCAGTTTGGATTCAGAGAAAACCACTCGACTATAGAACAAGTCCATAGAATCACAGATATAATAGAAAGTAGACTAGAAACTAAAAAAATATGTTCAATCGTCTTCCTGGATGAAACGCAACATTTCACCGAGTTTGGCATTGGAGTTCAAGCTCAAGCGGGCTTTCCCAAACAATACTATGAAACTCTGAAATCCTACATAACCGATAGACACTTCCGTGTAAAATATGAAGACGAATACTCGGACCTAAAGAAAATTTCAGCTGGAGTACCACAAAGTAGCGTATTGAGTCCTGTCTTGTACCTCCTGTATACTCGGGATATACCACCAATGGAAGAAGCAACTATAGCAACTTATGCTGATGATACTGCGATTTTGCCAGTTGGGAACAATGTAGAAGAAACTACTAACAAATTGCAAAATTCGACAAATTCAGTCAACAATTGGATGAAAAAATGGAGGATATAACTGAACGAAACTAAATCTCTGGATGTGTCTAATAGAATCCCAATCATAATCAACTCTAAACAAGTTGCCTATGCAGATACGGCGAAACATCTAGGTATGACGCTGGATGACAAGTTGAAGTAGAAAAATCATGTCAAAAAGAAAAAGGAAGAGCTTAACATGAAGTATAGGAAGATGCACTGCAAAATTACATATTTATTCCAAGATGTTATAAGAACGCTGGACTATATTTTCATCAGAGTCCATAAGATACGCTCATTAATATACTCTGCAGCTCGAGCAATATACTCTGCATTTTCGTAAGACATCAGTTCCTCGTTCACATAGAGAAAATTGTTTTTTATTTACTCAGCTTTTGTTTCCCAACCCAACTATACATTGCGTGCTCTAGAACGTTTCATTCCTCCGGTATAATAATAGAAATATTAAATACGAACGAATGAAACGTTGTCCGCACACACAGACATTTTGAAAACATTAATAAACTCTGTAAGGCAGTAATAACTATTATGTTGACCATCATACTACAATTTTTTTTTGTGAACATCTCAATTTCATCGTCTTTATTAAGGGTGAAATCCATTGGAAAATGTCACTGAGTTTATTGATAGTGTGAAAGCATTATAGTTAAAATTTCAACAGCGTAAAAATAATATGTAAACACTGCTGAAAACTCTCTATATATCAGTATTTATTTTACTGAGATGATTTTTTATCTCATACTCTAATTTAACTTAGAAGCTTCCATGAAATTGATGTTAAAATTTACTATGCACAATATAGGCTGTCGACGTAACAAAGATTATCAACAATTTTTTTTCATATTCTGCAGTCCATTTTTCGTCATACAAATGTTAGTGCCTATTTCCGACAACAGGCATACGTTTGGATCGCTTGATTTGTTTATTATCACATTTTTGATTATTATAAAAACAAAAGAAAACAGCCTGGTGTTACTCATACAAATGTGATGCCTGTGAAATATTCAGTTAATTCCATTATGTAACGTCACAATTCATATTTTTTTATACATACAAGTACATACCTGTGGCGGAAATTAATAGTTTCATCGCTTTATTCTGGTTACCGTTAGAGCTTTTTGTGTATTTACGGTTCCAAAGTTTTGATTGTTTATGGAAAACTGTGGTCGTTTTTTCCAATATTTAATTAAATTTTTTATGATTTCAAATAACACTGCTTCTGGCAACAAGTAAACATTTTGAAACAATTAATAAAACGTTAAAACATTTGATAACTAATAAATGTAAATTTTATATGAAAATAATACTGCGAGCATTATAAATATTTTATATTTATTGCACAGGTTTCATATTTTAATAATATTGTACACCATTTTTATTTGATTTTAATTAATTTCTAAATGTATAAACTATTTTTTATGTTTTTATTAATAAAGTTGATTTTAACATAAATCATATACATTCGTATCAGATGAATGAAGAGTACATACATATGTATAGTTACTGTACTCGTATGCACATATAACCACATGAACCATAATTAAAATCTGTCACACATGCTGTGTGTGACATAAATAAAATATATTTGTAAACATAAAACAATTAAACATTTTATTATTGTAAAATGAAATTTTATTGTTATCCAATGATGTGGTGTATACTAGAGACTCCAGACTAACGATGATGCCTTAAAACTCTGAATAACATTTTACAAAAATTTTCTTCAGAATTTTTCAATTTAATACAAAATAGCTTTAATAATTGGTGCGTATCTATCCCATACTTGTCATAATTTTGATTTTCAAATCTTCCTCCATTACAAACAAAGAGGCTCAGGTGATGGAGAGAGTAGAAAACATAGCCATCTTTGGCTATGGAATTATACGGGATTGATTAAGATTCGAATTCATAATGTACAATATTATGATTGCCCAACGATATAGCAGTTGGGTTTCAAATTATAACTGCGGTAGTTAGAACAGATGATGACATTTTTTCACTCAAAAAAAGTTCACCATTGACTTGACATTTTATTATCAGGATCGGCTTAACGTTGTATTGGCGAGATGCAAAACGACTATTGCTTCCTTACTATGCATGAAAACATGAATCACGTAATAAATGTTATTGGTTCTCTCTTACAGAAACTAAAGTATTTTTTTAATGATATATAATTACAGAACATGATTTTTAAACGGTTTCTTCAAAGATTACCTATGCCCCCGTCCTTCACGTATTACTTTCCATTCAAGACACCCACATGTCAAACCTATATCCGTAAAATAACTAGATAAGTCGGTAGAACATTATTATTATTGGCTGATTATAATACTCATTAATACTTTATTGTTAGTTACACACGCTTCTTTAATTCTAACTACCATAACTATACATAGTTGTCATTATTGATATACTAAATAACAATTAATATATTTTCAACCTTTTTCTAACCAGTTGTACATTAGTATGATAATTAAGGTTTACTATATGGTCAATTATCAAAAGTGACACATAAACATGTTATAGAAGAGTAGATATGTATATAGAATATTATTGTAGGCGATTTAGATCCTAATCTCTAGCTAGATAATAACATCATTTTATTCGAAATAGTAATTGCTATTTTTTATTGTTTGGTATGTGAACATATTATTTGTGTTGAGTGTCACTCTGTCTATCTTAAATAACATAGTATTGGTAATGCTCATTGTGTGGAAAAACAAAATAATTTCTACTAAATTTTATCTCAAGCAAAAGATTAATATTTTTATCTTTTTATTTATTTATTCGAAAAATTATAATTTAGCATGTTTTCTGTTTAAATACATATTATTCTACGATCCAGATGAATCGCTATACGAGTATATTAGTGTATTTTGATTTAAATTTATATACATATGATTACGAATACTATGAAATAATAACTTAAGTAACCTAATGTTTTCTAGAAATTTTACTCTGTCTTCTGAAAATTACAGTCAGAAAGATAAGACTACAGTTGAAAGATTCAACTTTGAAAAATTATTGGTGGTCAAGGTATGAAGGCACCGTTGCCACCTCCGTATCTTGCTGCTTCCACAAATGTGCGTGTTACCTTCCCGTGGTGATCACCATGAAAACACGGCGCTAAGCAAACAAGGCTGGGCTAATGTGGCAAATGTACCGTATTAATAACTGGCCAGGCTGGGCGCCCGTCTAAAATCTCGCTCAGTTCTAACGGTGTATTTGAATACATGGCTGCCTAAGTTTAAAATCATAAGGCAAACCTTGGACCTGCTCTGTTCTGCCGGGATGGAGAGTGTCATTGGTTACCCTTTATAAGAAAGTCGGTTACACTGTATAAGAAAGCGATGACGGATGTTCAAAAATGGAAAGTCGGCGGCATCCTGAGCAGTGTGATGCAAAGACACAGCACACAATTTGGAGAAGTACAAATATAAAAGGGCGAGGTGAGTTACTCATTGATTTTATCCTATGTACTTACCTAAACTACATGTAATATGGGCGCAAGCCAACATTTTTTACTAAAAACAGACAGGAAGTGCTAGACATTACACTTGTATCAGAATTTATTAAGAATAGGGTTCAGGAAAAGGAAAAGTGGCCGAAGACCATTCCTTTTCTGACCATATTGCTATCTCCAGTAAAAATTGGTTACAAAACCAAACGACTTTTCAAAAATGCTAAAAACACAAATGATGCTGCGGATTCGGACCCCTATAAAGAAGTCCTCTAAACATACAATTGCAAAGTAGAAAGAGCCAAAACAAGAGCTTGGAGGCTCTACTGTGGTAAAATACAGGACTCCTCGGAGGCGGCTAATCTACGTAAAGTACCATGATCTAGTCCTTCCACATCGAACTATATCCAACGACCAGATGAATCATGGAGTACGTAAAGTGGAAAATCTCTGGAGATACTATCAGAAACGCACATCCCAGGGTGCTTGGTTCCAGCTCCAGAAAAGCTTTGTTAGTAAATGGAACTGTACGCTCGACAAGTCATAAATCAAATAGAAGGAAAATCCTGTGGGTAATAAATAGGTTTAAGCCATATAAGTCAGCAGAACTTGATGGCATTATTTCTGCGGATGTCCAAATAGCAAACTATTGAATTAATCCTACCCTGGTTTCAAGTTATCTTCAAAGGTACCCTACGACTTTGTCACATATCTAGTAAATGGACTGAAGTAAACCTCTCTGGATGTTGAGAGGACAACATAAGACCGGAAGCAATCACTTCGAGGTAGGACGCGAGTTGATTTTATTGCTCCTTCTTTAGAATTTGGTTATCAATGACCAGTTATTAAGCCTGGAATGGCAAGGTTTCAAGGTGGTTGCTTATGCGGATGATCTTGCGATTATAGTCTTTGGAAAACATCACTGACGCTGAGAGAGTGCATGCAATGCTCACTCGAGGTTTTTCTAAGTGGTGCTCTACTAAACGCAAATCTACAGAAAATTAAGTTGGTCCTCTTAACAGACCGCTTCGTCTTCGTTTGATCCGCCAGCACTAAATGGTACCAGTTTGATCTTTGCGGGTATAGTGAAATACTTTGGGCTTATTTCGGACAGTCAATTGAATGAAAACAAAACATTTTAGAAGAGTGCCTTTTTCTCCTGTAAAAATGCCATTGGAAAGTGATGGGGATTGGAGCCCCACGTAGTACATTGACTCAGTGATTACACCCATACAGGTACATAGGGTCATCTGGTGGCTAGCTTTAAAAATTATGGCTAACTTGAATCTTTTGATGAAACTTCAAAGAACGGCCTGCTTGAGAATAATAAGTGAAGCACTTAGAAGCGTGTACAGCCATAATCTTTAAATCAAAATCCATTTGGACCTAAGTATATCAAGACAGCACTCATTAATTTTGCGCAAACAGGAGTATCTCTGATACTGTTGACTGCGCTTCCATAACGCCATCATTCAAAATGAAGTTTCTAACTAAAATTCGCACCAGAGTCCTGAGCTTTTTTACGGATGGTTAAACAAAATCATGGGAAGGTTGGGTGTGAGCTATAATGTGAGGCAGTGATAATGAACCTCCCTTTTTCTCTTCCTGACTTTTGCAGTGTTTTTCAAACTGAACTTGTCGCGATAATAGAAATCAAAGACTTGTTGAGGTATAATGTAATATCTAAAAGAGATAATTATATTTTTACGGACAGTTAGGTACTATTAAAACGATACAATCACACTTCCTTACGTAGAAGGAAGCTCAGAATTGCTTTCATCCATAAATGAGATACATGATCAGTTCAACATTCAATATACGTGGGTGCTGGGGAATTCCAACATTGCGGGGATTGTCAAAGCAGATAAGCTTACCCGTCAAAGCACAGCATGTCTCATGTTAGAAAGCAGGTTGGATATCGAAATACCGCTCGCTTCGTGTAATAATTACGGATACTTCAGGAGGAAGATATAACAGAAGCAAACTACAGGCGGTCTAACACCAACCCGTGTGTAATAACTAAGCAGATCTGGCCCATACTCTGACGGTCCAGACCCGGCAGGCTGTCTTAAAATTAACAAGAACATTTTAAATTGTGAACTTTTAACTTAATCTTGGCTTTAATATTAAAATCTATAAAATATAAATTACGAATTCATCTAAAGGTGAAATTCAATGAAGTTGTTTAGTTTTATTCATTGTGGGATTAATTTGGGATTCAATTCTTCCAATTGTGAAATCAAATTTAAAGAAATTCAAAAAATTGTATCGTTTCCAATATCGTCTAACATTTTTTTAATTTTATATAAATAAATAATGAATTTATTGTTGTGTGAACATGGCTCTCGATGATTGATGAATCTTGAATTTAAGAATTCAGAATTCAAAATTTGACAAATTTATCTGCAATTAAATTTGTAAATATATACTGTGGTTATCAAAATTCTGAATATCGTTTGTCAAATTCTCTTGAAATTCTTCAAATTTTTATAATATCATGAAGAATTTTCGACAAGAGAAAAATATTGGAAATTTTAGAAAATTACTAAAATTTGGAAAATATATAAGTCGGTGAGAAATTTTGAATGTGGGTTCTCGGATTTTAACTAAATTTGAACTTAAAAAAGTCAGAATGTCTATATCAAATTGATAGTTTAACAACTAGGTGCATTCTATTTACTCTATGCTGAAATTTTAAAAATAGCATTTGTTTACCTTTTTATATTGCAACTAGTTATATAAAAACTAACAACATACTTATATCTTCAAATACTCATATAACCTACAATTTTATTATGTTACGTTAGAAATAATTTTTTGTATCAGATACTAAACTTTATCTTTTATGGGCAAATATCCTATTGAGAAGATTGCACTTACATTTAAAAATTATATTTGTTAACATTTTATCCCATCGTGTGGATGAAACACCAACATTAGTCATTTTCTTGTATGTGTGTTTCATACATCACCTATGAGGTGGAAATAGTCAGCTTATGCTAATGTTAGTTCACATACGTCATATAAAAAGTGTAAACACGATGCGATGAACTAATACAAATATACAATATTTGTCCTTCCGATATGTATATTTACATATAGTATTTGCTTTTGTTGTTATTTGATTTTCACTTAGACCAAATCTATTTTATGTAAGTAAAGTTAGCATGAACAAATCAAAACCTTCTCAGTTCGCTCAACCTAAACCCTTCCTCAACATTTTTTACTCTAGTCATCAAATTTTTTTTTTGTGCTTTATAGTTAAAACCAAAGTTATAAATGAATTAATCTAGCAACATAAAATAATTAAAATCAAATAATGTTAATGAGAATTATAAAATTTAAGTTAGTAAACAAACAGCAATAAACAAACATTCAGAGTCGAAAAATATTGCGATGTTTGACCAAAACTTTTATTGAAATTATAAAAAATAATATTTATAAGTTGTATTAAGATTATATTTAAACTCATTGTTAATAACAACTTCTTGTGTAAAAATGTAACATGCTGGAGAAATAAACAATAATTTACAAAAAAAATGTTGTATAAAAGCAAAAATGTTAGAAAATCAGACCGTTATTAATAAGTCATAGAATTTATAAACTGAAAGAAGTCACCCACAACAGAAAAGCGAAGTAAATATAGGGGAAAATTCAATTTGTTATGGTAATATTACCTTACAGTATTATGGTTAGAATCTTTAAGATTAATCCAAAACGGATAAAAAATTGAATGACTAACATTGAAGTATAAAATTAACAGTTTGTCAATGCCTTGGAGGTATTGACATATCGTTTGAATTGTGTTAAATTTCCATACATAAAAAATCGTTCCACAACTAAGTCTATGAACTAGGATTATCTTTTCAACTCGTCAGTTTTCTTTTGTTTTTGCTTCGTTTTTTATAATAATTTCATTTTTTTTTCATCTTATGAACAATGAAAATAAATGAAAAAAAAAAAATAAATGTATTTTTTTGTTAGTATAGTTTACAGCGAAAAGCTTTCCTACACGCCAGCAGTTTTTTGTATTCAGTACGTTACGTACCACTACCAATATATATATATATATATATATAAATATATACACTGTAATATATATACAATATATACATATATTGTCTTAGTTGTCTTCTGTTCTTGGAAAAGTGGGATGAATTTTGTTTTTAAAGAAAAATACATTTCCAAGTTAACACCCACTTCTACTATATTAATCAAAGGATTAATGAAAATGCTTTTAAATAAATAAATATCTTTTGTAGATGTCTTGAATGTTAACAAAAATTGCGATTTATGGAGTAAAAATAAATTAATTATAACTTACAATTTTTCATTACGGTGTACATGTAAATTTAAAGAAGAATTAATTTAAAAGAAATAATTAGTTTTTAATATAACAACATATGTAAAAATGTTTACCTTTTCGTGTTGTTGTATCAATCATACGTATACATATACATAATATAATTTGAAGAATAAATAGCATTTTGTATACATATTTGTACATATGTACATATACCCAGTGATACGTACTCGAGCGTAGACGTACTACTTAAAAAGGATCTCAAATATTTATTTTATGTATTTGTTCGAGAAAATGGGTACACAGTATACACACACAAATAAACATATATTACAAACATACTTTCGTCAGAAAGAATCGTAAGTCGAATCTACTACAAACACACTATAATAAATTTTCGTATGTGGATATTGCCTTACAGACATTATACTTGATAAACTGTGTTTTTATTAAAAAAAAAATATGCATGTACTTTAAAAGAGTTAGTTGAGTAAAATTAGTTGAAACTATAATTATTCTACACACATATTATGTAAGTACGTTTAATACATTGTTAAAGCCTCATTTTACATTAAAACAGACGACTATACTTTCATATTAGCCAAAACAGGAGGGGTTATGAGTATTGGTAACAAAAATTGGTATTAAATGTTTACTACATTCTTCACGTAAAAATCTTATAAAAAATTATTTAAATTGTTACTTTGTGGATGTTTAAATCAACGCTGCATAGGAACTCATATTATATAGGCAGTTTAAAATTTAATAATCCAATTATATGAATATTGTTACGATTGCATTCATATACGAATGTACCTAAATACGTATCAATCAAAGATCAGCGTAACGCTGATCAGAAGAATTTCCAGCGAGAAATAAACTGTCCTATCGAAAATTAAGCTCTAATATCATCACCGCGGATGGCACTTTAAATAAAATCGACGGTTATAACTGGTTGCCCGTGAAATTTGGTAAAAATAAAACGGCCAATATGAAATTTTGTATTGTACCAAATCTCCAAGCTACATTGTACTTAGGTATAGACTTTTTGCAAAAATTCGACATTTTGCCGAATATTTCGATAAATTAGATTAGTGATGAACTATAGTTCAAGTCAAAGCCAATGTACATGAGTAAGTACAGAAGACCAACTTAAGTTAAATAAAATCATTTCACGATTGCCATCATTTAAACAAATGGCCAAGGAAAGACACATTTGCATGAGCACGAAATAGAAATCACTGAACAAGTGAAGCCTATTAAGTTACGATACTACCCAGTGTCGCCTGCAATCCAAAAAGAGTTAAACATTGAAATAGATCGTATGCTAGCGGTAGTCGTAATTGAAATTAGTGAGAGTGCCTGGAGTTCACCGGTAGCACTCGTGAAAAGAGCCAATGGTAAACCGCGTTTGTGTTTAGATGCGCGTAAATTATATTCATTGACAGTCAAAGACGAATACCCGAGGGAGGCCGCTCTACCAGTTCAAAGTGATGCCGTTTGGGTTATGCAATGCACCCCAATCAATGTGCCGTCTGATGCACAAAGTGAACTACACGATCGAATATTTGTTTATTTAGATGATTTGCTTGTCATCAGCGGTACATTGAAGGAGCACTTTGAGCTGTTAGAGTTGGGCTCAGACTTAGCGATTGTCTAAAAAAGGGAAAATTTGTATGGACCAATAAAGCACAAGAAGCATTTGAGTGTCTAAAAAAATTACTTACCACCGCTCCATCATATCAGCAACCGTTCTATATAAGGTGTGACGCCAGTACTGAAGAAGTTGGCACAGTCCTGTTTCAATTAGATACCGATGGATATGAACGACCTATCTCGTTTATGTCAAAAAAAATTACATAAGCCACAAAAAAATTACAGTGTAACTGAGTTAGAGTGTTTAGCGGCCATTTTGGCAATAAAAAAGTATGCTCTGATACAAAGAAGGGTTTGAATTTACTTTCATAACTGACCATGCAAGTTTAAAATGGCTGTGGTAGGCTAGCGCGTAGGAGCTTAAACCACCAAGAGTTCACGTTTAAAATTAAACATGAGAAGGGTACAGATAACGTGGTACCAGACATGCTCTCTCGTGTATATTGTGATTCATTGGAGGAATTGGGAAACAGCATAAAAAATTGAAATGAAAAAAAATGTAAATTTACATCTGATAATTTTGATGAGCCGGGATACACCGCACTACGTACGAAAATTGTTTCAAGTCCTGCCAACTATCCAGCATTTCCAGTTGACAATGAATTCATTCACATAAGGCTAGAACCGAGACTGTTTGATGAGCTGTCAGATTTATCGGTGCGGAAAATATGGGTACCAGAACGTCTACGGGAAAATTTAATAAGAAGTGGACACGATGATCCTCTGTCTGCTCATAGAAGAAAAATAAGTACTATAAAACAAGTACACCAATATGTGTCTCAATTTAGCACTTGTAAAATGGTAAAATAACCGAATAAAACCGTACGCCCACCAATGATGTCGAACGACCTTGGCAACGTGTATATATCGATTTATTAGGACCATACCCACGTTCCAGTCAAGGAAAGTCTGTAATACTAATATTACATATTAGGAATGCGTATATAACAAAAGCGCGCAACGCTACAACTTGCGTACAATCGATTTCCAAATAGGTCAAAACATTTTTGGTCGAACCCATCCACAGAGTGATGCAGCAAAGAAATTCTGTGCTAAGTTCGCACCTCAATTTATCAATGGGATAATTAATTGAAAAATAGGCACCGATAATTATTAGATTAAAGATAGTTCCGGAAAAATTTTGATCTGATAGGAATAAGAACGCGGAGGATGGTATGAAAACTAATATTGAATTTCCCAAATCTTTTCCGTATCCACAATTATCGTGGAAAATTAAAATAAAGTGATCATAAAAAAAAATTATTTCAATTAAATTATGTTTTTGGAAAACATTCTGTAAAAGTGATGAATTAGTGGTTAAGGTAGTTGTGAGAAAAGGATCATAGATTCCTTTTCCGAATTTTAAATGTTCAGCCACGCAGACGGATCACGAAGAGTACTCTTTGGAGAAATTGTCTGGTGAGTTTTTTTAGTGTTGCTACTACTTTTACCAAGTTCATTATTTTGTTTTCTAACAATAAATAATAGAAATAAGTTTCTTAAGGTATAGGTTTTTTTTTATTGAAATTCTATTTAAATAAAATTATAAATTATTGTAAAAATTAAAATGGAATAAGTGTTGTTTTTATTGGTGATGACTAGGCCAACCAAAACTATGCAATTACATATTTTTTTCCAGTGCACGAATTTAAGAGCAAGATACAAATCCGTTTCATGAAAAACTAAGCATTTTAAAGCCTACTTGTTTTGTTAGTGCATATTTTTACATGTTTTACCAAAAGTGCATATTTTTGCATATTTCGCCTAGAAAAGCATATTTTTTTGCATATTTTGCCTAAAAAAGCATATTTTTAAAAATATTGTTCACACAAAAATATTTTTACGAGTCAGTCAAAATTTTAGGCGAAAATTTTGATAAAGATATGATTTTACTTTTTTTATCAGATGCAGCACCCTATATGACAAAAGCAGCTCGGGCAATTCAAATTGTTTACCCAAAAATTTAACATGTGTTGCACACGGTCTTCATCGTATATGTGAATATATTCGTGGATTTTATCCTAAGGTGGATCGTTTAATATCCAATATTAAAAAAGTTTTCTTAAAAGCTCCATCAAGAATAGAGACTTTTAAAGAAATAGCACCCGGCATCGCACTTCCTCCACAACCAATAACAACACGATGGGGAACATGGCTTGCAGCTGTGAGATATTATTCAAATAATTTTGAAAGTTTAATTTGTGTATTTAACGCATTGGACGACGAGGAGGCAGCCTCAATCAAAATCTCAAAGAAACTATTATTTGACCCCTCAGTAAAGGCTGATATAATCTTTGTTGTAGCGAATTACTGTTTTCTTGAGATATCAATCACTAAGTTGGAGACTTTCGGTCTTCCGCTGGTTGACCAAATTAAAATTGTTTCTGATGCTGCAAAAGAAATAAATAATGTACAAGGAGAAGCAGCTGACGCTATCAAACGAAAATTTACCAGCGTAATCGACAAGAATTACGGGTTTGCTGTATTAAGTAGTATTTCTGCTAATATTGCCACAGCTTCCATGGGCAGCGCACCACAAACATATACTATTGAGGATATGCTATCTTTTAAATTTGCACCAACAACTTCTGTTGATGTGGAAAGAAGCTTCTCAATGTATAAAAGTGTTTTCCGTTCAAATAGACAAAGCCAGAAAATTTAAGTCAGATATTTGTGATTTATTGCAATGAAAATTTAAATTAAAAAATGTAAAAATACACTTTTTTAGTTAACTTTTGATTTTATTATTTTTTTTAGCATGGAGCTTTTTGCATTTTTGTATAATTTTTTAGAGCATATTTCTAATGCATATAACCATATTTTTTAAAGTATATTTTAATTGCTTAAAACAATTTTTTTAGTGCATATTTTTCGTGTCCCTAGTGATGACGTATAATTATTTGTGATCAAAGTGAAGTGAAGTATTTCCACCATGTGCAAAATAGAGTTTGTTGGATTTATTAAGTTCGGAGTATACCCTCCCTAGCCGGTTTCGCTACCCATAAACAAATTGCATGACCTCCGAATGATCCGCAACAATATTACAATTTACACTATGAATAGTAAAGAGCAGTTAGTTTTTTAAAAATAAATCAAAACTGTTTATTATTTTCTAAGTACAACAATCTTACAATTATTAAAATAGCTACTACTTAATATTTTAAGATAATTTATTTAAAAATTCATATTGCTTGAAAATAAAATATTAACTTGATTTTAATCGTTGGTCAGTCTCCGGTTAAATATTTAATCTTGGTATACATGACATGATAGTATTGTAACAAAGTTACTTTTGTAGATAATTGATAATTTTTGCGTGTTGGTCTCACTACACTCGCCAAAACTTTTAAAATCGCAAAATGTTTGTTTGTAGAGAACTTTTAAATTAAATATAGCGCTGTTTTAAAGAAAAAAAACCATAATTAATGTATAACAACAAATTTTAAAAATGTCTCTAAAAACCGATAAATAATATCCTTGTAGTGCAAACAAAGAAGATATTATAATTCTTTGGTGCAACTGTACAATAATTTTAACTGAATCAAGCAATTCAATATTGGTTAATGTAATAAAGTGTTGATTTATTCTCTATTTGAAAGGAACGTAAGTTTATTTACATAAACTATTAGACCAAAGCGAAAAATTATCCATCACTAAAACGCTGTAGCAAATGTTAGATATACTGCGTGATCTGGATTGGAAGCGTAAGACCAAGCCAAAGTAGGGACCTGAGCATCGAATGCTTTAGACGAGTTACAGTCAAAGAACTACGTCTTCATGTAGCGCAATTGCCCAACTAAGGAATGGACGCATAATCACACAAAACGACCTGGAGAATATTACAAGCAGTTTTACACCACCTGAAGTTTCTTATGGAAACATGCTAAAAAGTATCGCTAAAAGTAATGCAAATTATCATCAAAAACAAAATGACTGTCATAATATAGCTGTACATATAGAATGCGAACCGGTTTTGACAGCATGGGTACAAACCTTTCTCAAGCTCAGGTACAAACCTTTCTCGTCGATATCACGCTAATATCAGAAATATGCTTTACAAATTTAACGGGTTTTATGGCATCAAATTTTCGGATGGAAAAGCACACGGTAGCACTGCGGTCTTGATCAAACGAAGAATAAAGTATTATGAACTCAACAATTATGATAAAGAAACATCTGAAATGGGTTTCGATATTCACCACATCTAAAGGCAAACAACTATATAAAGTAATTAACGAAAGAAATCTTTCTAGAAATTACTGGCAATCATGTAGAAAAAAAAACACCTGATTTATTAGATTATTGTATAACATAAAAGGAATGTACGCACCAATATTTAGGTTATACCTGCTATCGATCACTCACCAATAATAATAACTCATATAACAGATATACCAGCAACAGAGATATGGGTATTTCCCTCCAAAATTGGAAATATCGATGATTCCGAAACCTGGAACAGATAAAATACAAGTTGCTTCGTATAACATAAGTATACGATAATTTCGAATCTTTTTGAAAAGATAGTATACCAAAAATTATCTCTAGGACACATTATACCAGGGGCCTGTTCACATGAATGCGATATTCCTGCAAATATAGAATTTGCCGCTCATCCCAGGAACAGCAAAACTATGAAACGAATAAACACTTTATCTAAACATTTGGATCCAATGATTTGCCTCCTTTTCTTCCCAAGTGGGGAATTCGGCTGGACCACAGATAGTATCACAGTGCTGATCATGCTACCGCCGTTCTAAATAAAGTTACAACTTTACAGTTCTATTCACATAAGATCGCAATTCGTCGAACAATTTTTAATCCTTTATATGTATTATGGTGGTAAATTATTCCAGCAGTATTTACTTTACGCCGGTCCGCGTTTCATGTCAAACTTGTATCAATACAACATGGCGATGGTAGGAAATCATGGAAAGAAATCAACTTCGAACTACAACAACTTCATAGCCCATAATCTGATCGCCCGGATATGGTAACCCGCGTGTTCAATCTAAAATTAAATGAATTTTTAAATGACATACAAAAAAGCATATTTTAGGAACTGTTGTTTGTTATATTCACATAATCGACCCTCAAAAACGTGGACTTCATCATACTCACTCTTTGTTTACAATGGGAAAATCAAATAAGTTTAAAACATCTCATGATGTTGACAGAATAATTTCTGCTGAGATGCCTTCTGAGACTGAATATTTAGCTCTGCATGAAACAATTCTCAAAAACAACATTCATGGTCCATGTGGAACACTAAATCCCAACTGTGCTTGAATGGTGGGAGGAAAATAACGAAAGATATGTCATACGATTTACTTTCACAGCTTCATGCGTTGCTTAGAAAGGCTTCACTGCGTTAGAACTGTTTGAATTTGATGGATCTAATACTCATATTTTTCGATATTTAATATAACAACGCTAAACCATAATTTTTTTTATTTCATTCAAATACTCTAATCCAACTAGTTTATGTAGGATCGCAATTGACATAAATAAATTTGATGGACGGGATATTATAATTCCTCTGGTTCTTGAAATTTCAAACAATGAATTATGTGTGTAATGGTTACGTGAATTTTTTAAATGGTAATTAAAAGTGGTATTAAGAAAAATCAAGCGATTTGCAACATATTAAATAGCAAATCAAAATTTGAAAATTATGTTGCTGCTTGTAAATTTGGATCGATAAGAAACAGAAAGAAAAAATTTTGCTTCTCGATTTTATTTATATCTACACTAAAATAAATCAAATGATTAGAAACCTTTGGAGTTTTTTAATAATAAATAAATGTCCAGATTAAAAATTAATGTATAAAAATAACTAAATGTGAATTTCTTAGCACTTTAGCAGAATGAAAAATATCAGTATCCCGTTTTATTTATTATGGCCCCCTTCTTTTGGAAGAAACACAGCAAATTTAAAACCCGAAAGGAAATAGTTTGGAAAGTTTAAGATCAGAGTAACAAATGCTTTCGTTTACCACATTAAGGATTTGCTCTTCACGTATCCCTACTAATTTAGTATTGTTAGTTTTTTATTCGCAAGAACATGCAGCTAATACAAAGAATATATCAACAATACTCAAACTTTACATAAAATCATCAACGCAAATAGATTATGCTTTGTAAATCATCAAATTGAAATGAAATTTAAATTCCATTTCAAAACTACAAATTCTTTCGTTGCTATATTTTATTCTATTATTCCATTTCGTATATGGTTGCCCTATTTATGTGCGAATATTAGTTATAATATATAAACCCATTTATTTTCTAAAATGCAAAATTTGTTTGTTAATTAATGGAATTTATTTGTTAAGCTGAACATTATAATTTGTATTTTGCCTTATACATATATGTAGTTGATTGTTTCATTTTTACTATTTGCTGTAATCATTTCAAAATGCCAACTAAATTCTTGATTTAGATCAATTATTCATATCATGAACAGTAGCAAAACTTTCTATTTTTATTTTATTTAAAAATGAAACAAGAAATGTTAGCATCAATTTTAATTAAAAACAAAACAAAAAAAACGTATTGCACAATTTGCTTGGAAAATGTATAAAGTATTTCATATTGTTATCAACATATACGAGTATGCATATACATACGAGTATATACATCTTTCATAAGAAAACATCGGTTTTGTGATTTACAACTTCAATAAAAATCAATTTTAGTGTATTGATTAGTTGGATAATAATAGAAGACCCGGTTTCTGTGCTATCTTGCAAATGTTTTGTTGTTATTTCCCTTTTGCCTGTGCGCTTTTATCCAAAAATTACATTAAACTGATTACAATTTAGAACATTTTATTTTATTCCCATTTCTTTCAAGGATTCAAGATAAGACTATTTTTTAATGCTTTGTCCATTACATAGATTATAGAGATTAGATTTTTTTATTAATTAAAATTGGTTTAATACACTTAGAATTTTTTATGTACGTTTCACTTAAATAATAAACGAACGACATAACACAAAATAATATAAATATCAATTTCCTCAGTAGAAGAATTGAAATCAAGATATGCCGAACTGAAGACGTAATCAATATTAATTTAGTTGTTAAATTATCGCAATATTTCTTGACTAACTAACTCATTCATATCGGATCGGGTTTGGTAATATACAACATAGTTGAAATAAACAAAAATTTATTTTGAGTTATTATTGTTACGAGAATGTGTATATAGCTAAACTTCATTAGCTTAATAAATTGTTGTGTCGTATATTTAACCCTTTTTTGAGTTTAACATTCACATCTCACAATATTTGGTAATATTGATCCGTTGATGCAAAACGTGAACCCCAAATATGAACAATGGTTAATAAAAAGAAAAAAACTTAATTTAAATCAATTATTCGTACCATGTTCAAACAGAAAAAAACATGAAAATCTATAGTAAGCTCTATCAATTTTCATTACATTGTTTCATGCATTTATATTTATAAAAACTTTTCCGATTCTTTATATACCTTCATGCATACATACAGTACACAGACAAACAAAATTTATTGTTTAGAATACAGCCAAAAATATTCGTACAGAAAAGTTTAATGAAAAAATAGTTTTTTTGTTATGGATATTATTTATGGTTCGCGAGATTTAATCGAATTGATTAAGTTTATTAATTTTAGGATTTTTGTTCTAGTATCACTGCAGGGAGAATCGATCTTCTCCTATTTGGTCTATATCAAAAATTTCATAGTTTATGATGAACACCAAAAAAAAAAAATGGCCAGAGGGAATTATTTTTATAGCTATAAAAATGCAATCATTAAATTTAAAAAATTTAAATAAAATCAAAGCTCAAGTTAAGTAGAGATATAACGTCGCACGGGAGTGGTCCCAAAATGTTCTATATATGTAATTCTATCATACAGGGAAAAATACAACAGAAATTAAATTTAAGAAAATTTGATGGAAATAGTAAAACTATTGGGAAATAAATAAAATTCGATTTTTTTATTTTCTTGCTATTGGTGATAAAAATGCAATTGTTTTCGTTGTAATTTGAATTATGTATGTTGTTTTAATTATTTTACTGAAAATTTATTATAATGGGAAGTACAATAATAATAAATTGTTATGACGTAATCGGTTTATAAATAATCAGATTTATTGATTTTACGGTATAGAATTCTGCAACCTAAAAAAATATTTAAATGTTATAATTATTTTAAAAAACCATTTATTTCTGATGCGAATTACATTTATGTTGGTTATGTTTATAAAATTAATCTGTTTAATATGTCTAGTGAAATAAAAATATTATTATAAACTTATATTAAAGAGTCATATACTTGCTTGTTTCATTATTACGTTCTTATTATGAAATAATATCCCAAGGTTGGATGTGTGTTAGTGTATAAATTATAAATAGTTCTAAAATCATCTATACTAACAAGTCGATTTTGTTTATTATAGAAAATTTTGGTAGTACCCATAAAAGAGAATAAAATCATGTCTATTCTGTAACTCGGTTGGAAAATTTCCACTGGAAAAAAAATACCAATGAAATTTAATTTGCTATTCTGTATTTTGGTCGATTGGAAATTCATGTTGGATTTTTTTTGTAGTATTATCAGTTAGATGTTTTTCGGAATTAAGAAAACACAAGAATACCACTAATTACTGTCAAAAAGAAAAAAACAAAAGATATTTGGTAATTTTTATTTAAAAAACGGGAATTTCAAAAAATGTAATACAAAAATTTTTGTTTCGTCTTAATGTTGTTAACAATCAAATATTTAATTATTACTGGTTTCTTTTCGTGTAGTGTGGTTTTTTTTTATAATTTATTTGTGGTTATAGACATAATAAACTATTGGTAACAAAATAGTTGTATTACTACACTACTAAGAAAAAGGATTAAGCTAATTTAATTTTTAACTAAAACAGCCGAATTTATATTTTCCAAACATAAACATAATTGTTGTTGAGTTTATTTATATCTGAGTCAGTCGTGAATAATACTCATCCAAAAAAATACTGTTGGCCGACCACCTTTCATCTTCATCGTACAACTTCAAAATTCGATAAAAATTACGTTTTACGAATTTCCCTCATTTTTTGTAGATGGGGTCAAGCCTTTAAAAATTTTAATAAAAGAACTAAAATACCGTCTATTGTTTAATTAAATAATCCATTGTCTAAGCTTACGATTATTTGAATTTTTATCCTATTCATATTGTGGTCACGTCTATAATTTTTCTCGATTATTTCATTTATCACTTAACCATCTATTTTCGGCTGGTAATGCCGTTCAATCTTTCAAAATATTTCGACGAATAATCAAAACTCACTTTATCAGCCGGCAATTGACGATTGCATACATATTTCAGAATATGTTTTATTGTTATTTTATTTTCATATTTATACAATAACAATTTGCCGCAACCGACAATACCAGTCGGCAAAGCAAATAAAGTTATATATTGTTAAAGCAAATCCCAAAAAATGCAATTTCAAAAAATATTCAAAAAAATACACAAAACCTACAAGTTTCTGACGGAGATTTTTCTACAAAAATAAAATAATTCCAATCGGATCTATGAAATAAACTCCAAGTTAAAATTCCTTCACGTTTAAATTTTTCTAAGAAAATATATAAATATTCATGCCAATACTGTAACTCGATTCCTTCACTGGAAAAAAATTACATTGGACAATTTGCTATTCTGTATCTCGTACAGTACAGCAAATTGTCCAATGGAGTTTTTTCCAGTGGTGGAATCGAGTTACAGAATTTAAATGAATATTTATATTTCAATTTCATTCTGTTGATTGTATTCTATTATGTGATTTTATGTATGTATATATGTAAAATAGTTAAACCACTTATATTAACATAAATGTTGGTTTTATTTGTAGTAAAATACGATAATGCGGGGAAAAAAATTCGTTTTGTTCTACTATCCGAATATTTTGTTCCAAATATTTTGATCAATCATATTTCTGGTAATAAATGATTTTTCAGGTTTTTGTATTTGTGTTTTTAGTTTTTAATGGTAACTAGTATTATGATTTGTTCGGTGAATTAGCCTCGATATAGTATTCGAACCTTCGTTCAGCATTGGACAGTTCTTTCTCATCTATATCTCCCATTCATTTTGAAATGATCAATATCCATATCAATGAGCATAGATACAATGATTGTCGATGTGATTGTGAAATTTCATAGCAAAATTGGGCACGCATGGTATACAATGAAGACCAGATAATAGTATGCTCCCTAGAGACCTGGGCCCCAGAACCCATTTTATTGCGTAGGGCCCAGATATCAATCGAATTTTGTGATTTAAATTATTTACACAATTTATAGAGAGTAATAAGTAATCTTCTGGAAATCCAACTACCTATACAGTTTTAAATAATTTTTAATATTTGTATACGAAACGAGCATTTACATGTAACTTATATTTTACATTTGTAAATTTCGACATTATTGTAATATGAAAATCTGCAAGTTATGGTGCACATTTTTAGAGTATTTCTTCAATTTTTGCAGTATGAAGAGAAGGTTAACTAGATATTTGGGGTTTCTTCTAAATTTTGATTATTCACTCGGAATGTTACTCGAATTAAAAATATTTAAACAAAATTTTAGAAAGTTTACAAATTTCCGTAAATTTTAAAAGTCACCAATAATTTTTAGAAATAATACCCAAACATATTTAAATATTTTATTCCACATCTTTATTATTATTCATTGAGCAGCATGACGATATATACTAGATTGTAGCTGTATCGCTCAATTGAAAGGTGCTAAACTTACTAGGGTTTCAAGAAAATGTTTTAATTTCTTGTTCTAATGAGCTAATCATAGGAGCAACAAACAAATTTAAATAAAGTTCAAAAGTACATTGATAAAATACTTAGTATATTCATCAACCAAACAGTACGAAATATAGAGATGCATTAAAGGCTTCGTCAATATGATAATTGTTCCAAATTTCTAGAAAAATTATATAAAATCCAGAATTTTCAAAATTCCGTTTCGAATATTATGATAATTTTAATTTTATTGATTCAATCAATTCAATGTATGTGTACTTATAATTCAGACGTGGTTGATGTTTATTATAAATCACAAGATAAAACAAAAGCAATATTTTTGTAAATTTAATTCCGAACGTTTACAGTTCTGAAGTTTAACTCTCTTTTGAAAAACTAAAATTCTTGCAATTCACAGTCGTAACCAAATAAAATTTCAACTACGACCTATGGGCTAGTAGTATGATTATACATTAGTTTTCCGTAACTTTCTTTCTCGAAACAGATATCTCCTGTCCATAGACGATAGATAAAGAATATACATCATAATAACGCCCAGCCTATAAAAAAAAACATTTATTCGTAAACCAAATGAGCTAAATCATTAGATTACATAATTATATTGGAAACTCCTTAAGTAGATAGCAACAATTATTGATGATAATTTATTATACTTATATAATTAGCTTGTTAAATATTTCAAACTATTTTCAACAAAACCTGTCTGCCAGCTATACAAATAAACACCAAAATTATTATATTGGATTAATTAATGTCATTTATAGATTTTTATTTCATTTTCTTAAATAATGATCTGTATAGATAATTAAACATGTTAGACTGAAAATGTACAGATAATTTGTAACCCTCCAGGCATATTAATACTATACGAATGATTTTCTGGAGAACAAAAAAAAACTTTCTAAAGACGAAATATTACAGTGGTTTGTAGTTTTTTATTAACAATAGTTTTGTTTTAAATACTGAATTAAGTACAAATAAATTTAATATAAGTATATACGCAACAATTTAAGCCTGTTTGCTTTAACCAGAAATAAATATAATTGAAAATGAACAAAATTAATTTTCACGTGTGCAAATACATATATACATATTTATTTGCGTGGATAGAACTAAAACCACAGCCAAACGTTGGCGAATGCATGTGTCGAAATATTTGTAAAATATATGATATTTGATAAACTAGACTCTAAGCACGATTTGTGTTGTGTGATTCAACAGAAAAATAATTTGGCTGCAGCTTTAAAAACCAGATTTCTTACCTTTATCATAACCTTTATTTAACCTTAAATAAAAACAAAGTTATTTTGCAAACATGTATACAGTAATAAATAAAACGTTTTCTAGATAATTTAAAAGATAAAAAATAAAATGTTGCTTTTGCTTTATAAAACTGTACCGCTTTTTGATATTCCATTTATAGAGGTGATAATTTACTTGAAATGAAATACACATACAATTATTAGGATTAGAAAGTTTATTTTTATATATGTATTTGGGTCGCGAAGCAATTATTCCAGATTGTTATCTGTTTTAACAGGTTTTCAAAAATAGGGTAAATAAGATCACACAAGAATAAAAATATTGCTGTGTATTTGAATTTGTGTTCATATATTGCAGTCAATAGCTGCGTTTTTTTATTAACAGAACTGCAAGTTCTATAAGAACTTCGAGAAAAATACTTGGGAATTGTTTCTAGTACAAAAACTGTAGCTAACTTGAACTTTTTTGACAGCTCGTTTTTGTTTACGTTTGTATATAAACAAACAATTTTTTTCATTTCATATTTATGTGTCAAAAGTGATTCTAAATATAATTAATAATATTATTTTTATAAATCAATTTAATAAATAAATATATTGTTATCAAAAATAAACATTGAGGTAAAATAGTATTTAATATAAAATGTGTAGAACAAGTAAATAAATAAAATTATTTTTATTACAGTATTTTTTATATTTTTTAACAAGTGAAAATGAGGACACGGACGCCGATATTTTATTTTCATCCGATTTTGATGATTCATCAAGCGAAGAGGATTTGGAGTCTGGAAGTGAACTACATGCTAAAGTTCCCAACTTTATACACACTATAGAGAGCTACAGCAACACCGATTTTAAGAGCCACTTTAGATTAAATCGATCAACAGTTTTGGATTTGATTGGCAATTCTTTTTTTATAAAATTAAAATAATTTATTTTTATGAAAATTATGTATTATTCTAGAAAAATACAAACTAACGACGGAGTTGAATGTAGGACCAGGCAGGAATCTTAGAAGGAAAATTAGTAATTCTGTATAATATATGTTTATCACAAAATGATACGTTTGAGGCCGATATATTAGTCCCGGAAACAAGGATAAGCACCACTAAGATAGATAAATAATTTAATAAAACAAATATATGTAGTTCCTAGTTTCAATTCAAATAAAATATGTAATTAATTCAATTTATAGATAGTAAAATAAAATAAAAATTATATAAAGAAAATGGTTAATTTATTTTGAGTTTTAAGCGCTTCTAATAAATCCGTGTGCCTCCTATTCCTTTCCTCATTGAGAAAGATTAATTGATCTCTTTTTTCGTCGAAGCTCGTTTTTTCTCTTTTCCTCTGGGATCCTGGGACGGATGAAAATTTCTGTTGGGTAATTGGTTTTATTATTGAGGAAGGTCTATTTAGATGTGAGGATCCTGGGACGGATGAAAATTTCTGTGGGGTAGGTGATTTTGGTAATGAAACGGGAAGGGAAAAAACTTTTGTAGGGGTGGAGTTTTTTGAGCTGGAGGGAGAATAATTAACACTAACGAATTTTGAAGAACATAGAAGAGGTATATAAGTTGCGGAGCTGGGAGTTTGTTGTGTGGAAAGGTATATCGTGGAGGTTATATAGGAACAACCAATTAACGGTTTGTCTCCGATTTCATCGAATTCCTTCTCGTATATATTCTTGTAATAAAAATTCTTGCCAATACGTTCATAGATATTAAATCTTCGAGAACATTTTCAAATGCATGTTTTTTTCTTAAGTTATTGAATTCTGCTTTTCTGTTGTTATAACAGAATAGAAATGCTCTAATTTCTTGGTCCGACCAAACTTTTCTTTCTAAATAAGTGAAAATTTTCATTAGTAATGCAAACAGTAGTACAATCGCCTTAATTACAATAATATACGCTTTAATAAATAATTTTGTGTATTTCAATTTTAATACCTACGAGTACGTCCATTTTATTAAATATAATTTTAGTATTAAACGAAACTATAAACTTTAAATATTACTCGTAATATTTCACCATTCTATTTTATTAACAATCTATTGTAATTTATTGCTAACGTTTGTCAAATAATATTAGGTATTAAGTTAGATACAATGAAACATATTTGTTCTAAAATATTTCCATTTTAAAATTTCCGTTTTTTTTCGAGTTCGTGTACTATGAATTTATCGCAAACTTGAAAAAACCCATGTGTTATCCAGAGCATTGAAAAATAAAGTTAAATTTAATTTTATGTTTATAATATTGAATTAAAATATGTAGTTTAACATTAAATGTATCATATTTATTGATAAAAAATTAAATTCATTTGGATTTTACTGAAAAAACGAGAAAATTCTTATCCAGAACTTCATTCAAACTCGAAATTTTTTGAATTAAAAAACACGACTATACACTTGCCTTTACAATAAAATAGAATACATATTTTTGGAACGAACATCTGGAACAGATAACAAAAACTTAATTTTGCATTTTCATGAGAAAAATGCGACAAAGAATTTATGCGAAATTAAAATTGACAAATGCGAGTGCGCTCTTGGTGATCCTTAATTTCAAAACTTGTCATACAAAAATAGGTGAGATCAGATAAATACGCTGCTTTTTAAACTGAGTAAAGTAAAATAATTTCCCACAAAATTATCTTTTTTCTAAATAAAAGATAAATCAAAGTTGATGTTATCATCAGAACTTGCCAATTTTTTTCAAATTTGCGAAACAAAACTGGCTAATTAGGTAGATACTCGATATATCAAAACTAGCCTTTTCTCTTATTATTACAACAATTTTCTGTTTTTTAAACTTGCCATAATAATAGTTTATAGTTTTTCAGTGTCGTTGCCGATCTGTAACCACAAAAGTGTCTTATGTTGTTGTTGCTCACGTACAATTCGGTCTATAAACCATTTCTGTGAGATTTTTTATCAAAATTACAATAAAATAAATCAGAACTGTTCTAGGCGATAATGGGCGAGTTGTAAGATAATTAATCATTAATTAATATTTAACAGCTTAAAAAATATAGTCTTATTATTATTAAGTATGTACATATATATGTACCGTAATTGAAATTAAACAGCTGTTATTTGTAATTTATGTAAGACAAACTATATTTAAATGCAATACGATACAAGCCATTGTATAATAAATTATTAATGTGTAAATTCCTATTATTTTTTGACACTAAATAATAAATATGTGTACAATATGAATAATCGTTAAAATTGTTGACATATGTTTTATTTAGACATATTAGCTTTTAAAATATCAACAAAAACAAAACAGTTTCATTAAAAGGGGATACGATATACGATAATGGCGTTTCATATTAAACATACATACGAGATATGAAGTGAACCGCATCCACAAAATCACAGATAATCACAAAATGCGAAAGCCTGTGATACCGGGCAAATAGCACAGTGAATAAAGCTGTGTCGTTTGGATCGGGTGGTTTCAGGTTTAAAATATCAAGATCAAGGTGATGATGAACACATCTATAACCCACTTTGAGAGTGCAGTCATGCAGGCTGTCATGAAAGATGGCTGTTCGTCCAATTTGGCTAATTAATTTTAATAAGCCCTAAAACAGGTAGAGAAGAAAACACACAGGAATATAAATTTAATAAAAATATCTACTATTCTATATGTAGCAGGCAGAGACCAATTAAGTCAGTAAAACCACATTACTCGAAAAAAACAGACATGATTAACAAATTATAATAAGAAAATTTTTGTTTTGTTAGGAAGAACGCCTAATTTAACATATCTTATGCATAATTTAAAGGGTCTTATGATATTTATATCAAAGGAAAGGTCTTTCCATTACAAAAACTAATTTTTTGACGATGATACTTTAGAGAAAATATTTTAATAAATAATAGTAATCAGTTGAATATATGTTGAAAAATGTGTCCTTTGGTTTCGATGCACTTTCCAATGTATAATGTCCTGGCTAACCATCGAACTGGAGAAACATGGTTATTTATCCTTTGTTGATTGGTTAAATTTCCGAGAAGTAGTGATAATGCCTAGTTCAAAAACTCTAAAGAAAGGCCCTATCAATTTTCCGCCAATGATTCCACACCAAGCGTTCAAAATCTAAGGTTTTTGACAATAATACAGACCAATAATCCATATTGATATTAATCATTTTGTAGTTTTGCGATAGATTGACCAAATGTGATATGATTTTGAAAATCAATTCCAATCGTCAATCCCCTGAAAGTGGAGAAATACGTGGTATGGATAAAATTTATTGCGTTTCAATTGCCGCCTTTTTTCCGAGAATTACCATTTTTTCAAACTAGTGTATCACACGATAAAAGAAGCGAGAGGACGATTGTCTTTCTCTCTGGAAAACGGTTGGCTTCTTCGTAAATTGAAATCATTGCACTCTTTTCGATTATTTTGTTTACCCACTTACTAGATTTAAATACAAATCGATATTCACTTATAACAACTTAATTAACCCTTTTATTTTGAAGTTGTTCATTTACATACATACATATGGATATTTGTTAAACTGATTACTCTAATTATTATCCATATATTAAAATATATCAACCATCGTCCACAAATTTGTTTTTGTAATGAAAAGATGTTTTATTTGATATATCATGAGATTTTTATAATTAAAAAATTATATCCTTTATTCAGCATCTCAGTGCCAGATGACCCGTTAAAAATCAAATGTATGTTAAATTATGCACTCTTCCTAAGAAACCAAAAACTTTCTTAACATAATTTTTGATTATATCTATTTTTTTTAAGTTATTCGCTTTTGCCAATAAATGGACCTCCCGGTCTAGAGTCCTAAAGTGAAAAAATGAGTTTTATCTAGAGAACTGGTATCCAATATTTTTTTCAGTATGACCACCTGAAGAAATTTTAAAATTCCTTTTGGACAAAAGTTTTTAAAAATACATCGTCTGTATAGTACACATAATTTAACACGAAAAAAATGTCTATCAAAATTATGGAGTCGCAAATAAAATCTAGGAAGTTTTTAACAATTTTAATTAACACTGGATATAAAAATTAAGTTGCAAGTCGTTTATTTCTTCATTACGCGTGCACATTAAAATAATTGATTCATCATTCAAAATATTTGGTTTCACACAATGATTTAATAAATATTGAAGTGTAAGTAATATAGAAGTATGTATATAGTAATGGGTGTATTTACACTTGGTTTCATGAATCCAGATTCTCTGGTTTCAAAAATCCTCGTTTGTCCAAGGATTCATGAATCCGGTTTCATTTAATACATTTCTATGTAGGTGTATGAATATTTTCATTTCATAAATGCTTTTCAACTGGGAATATTGCTACGAGGGCAAAAATCAGTTGTTTTTGGTTATTATTTAATTTTTTATTACTGACGCTCAAAAACAAACTCAAACTAACCAAGAATTTAGAATTTTTATATTTCATTTTTGTTTGTGTAAGTGCGATGAATCCCGAGAAATACAAAAAAATTTGGTTTAAAAATGAATCCCCAACATGGCGGCAATAAAAGCGATTTTGTCGGTAAAGGAGGGAAATATGAAAAAGGAATCTGGATTCATGAGATCAAGTGTAAATACTCTCAAGAGAAGAGGTTGCCAACACGAATCTAGAGCAAATAAATTTGACACCAAAATATTTACCAAATTTATAAAACATATGAAAAATTAAATTTTTTGGAAGCGGCATTTTTCAATGAAAATGCCGATGGATTAATCGTTTTAACATTGAAATAGATAGAACTAACAATTATCATATAAAACTTGAATTAAAACGGAAGTTGTTTAATTTTTGTCATATTTATTATTAAAATTTATTTAAAAAAAACATTTATTCATTATATTGATACAATACACACAAGTACCAATGCAATAAAATTAAACTGCAAGACAAAAAGAGACACCAGTAAAATGTGGTGATGTTTCCTTTTGAATTATGTTTTGTGAATATTAAAACATATATAGAGTGTTCCAATAAAAGGTGCATGATTTTGTAAACAATTCCATTTAAATTACAGCATAAACTTTGGATTATAAATGGAACACCACAACTACCACGATTCACGATTCTTCTGGTACGATTCTATTTTATGTTGGTAGTTTTATTATGCATTTTTGCATAAGTACATTTGGAAACAAATGGTATAGCTCCTATTGGAACTCCCTATGGGCGACATGTTGTCGAAAATGGTCATTTTTACATTGATTCTTATGGGATAATGCAAAGAGTAGTGTATCTAGAAAAGGCTCGACTGAAAAACAAAACTGATCCTTATGGCTCTGTATAGGTGGCTCTGGTAGTAGTTCCAATGAAAATTAAGCTTCAAAAGCTATTTGAAATTAGAAAGAGACAAAATAAATAAATTTAATTTGTCTTAGGGGTTTATTTAGATAAATTAATTTACAAAATGGTAATCAACCACATTTACATTTTTTTATTTGTAATTATTGTCTCATATATATACATATTATACATATTAGGTATAAATAATGAACAATTGTACAACAATCCTCGCGTTCGGCCAATCAATTACATAAAATCGTAGAATAAAAATCAAGTGATGGTGTATTTGCCCACATAAACTGAAATCATTTTCATTCTCCACACAAAGGTTCATGCGCTTGAGAAGCGGTGGTCCCGTTGCAGTTAGCTTATATTATGTACTCAACCATTTTTCATTAAATTCAATTTCATTGTTTTAAATATAATATTTTTCAAGTATACCCGTAAAGTTGAATGGAATTTAATCGAGGTGGAGAAATACAAATAGCCACTTCCGATCTAGTGATTTGGAAACAACCGGTTAAATATATCAGAATCAAAAGTATTCTATATCTCAAAGGTTTTTTTTTCAAGGCATACAATAAATTGTCCCATAGAAAGTAATCCAAATAAGTTAAATTGTATGATTTGAGAACCAATTAGCTGCTTCATTCCTGTAAATCATGCAAACGTCTAATTTTGAGTACAATAAATCAAGCGACTGTTTTGTTGAAACCACAACTGATTCACATACATTTTATTCAAATTGGACCATATAAATTACATTAACATGTTACGGAATGCAGCGAGGTGAAAATATGCTTTGTACCAGAGAATAATTTTCGATGAAATATCATCACATTTATGTTATTCCATAGACCATATTCGTAAAAATATTTCAAATAATCAAAATTCAAGCCATGGTTGGATCACTCTAAATATGGAAAATGTACATATGTTCTATACATATTTGGATTTAGAAAAAATTGCCAACTTATGTGTTACGAGTATATATGTACACATATTGCAATTCATCGAAATATACATAGGTCTTTATAAATTAAATGTATTTGCTATTTGAACATAAGAAAACTAGATGATGGGCATAAAGGAAATTGATTAATTTTGAGAGTTGGGTTGAATTGATGACGATGCCAATGAAAATAAAGGAATACAATGTAGGAAAATTGTACATAGTGAGAGTGACATATCGAATGTTAATAGTGAAATTTTATATTACAGAAACATGTAAAAGTTCATCATGGAATTGTTTACGTCACTCGAAAAGTTTAAAAACGTATAAACAAAAACAATTTAATCCGAAAGCAATGTTACTGTTGAAAATTGAAATAAAGTGATCATAGTTACCTAAATATGAAATCTTATTAGTTTCACATAACAATATAACAAATTGGTGATCCCAAGATCTTGACTATTATTTAAAGGTGGTTTTCTAATACAAATTCCAATAAAAATCATTTTGAATCAGTAATATGTTAATTGAACAATCCAGGAACTAAACCTACGTTATATAACGAAACGATTAACTAATGCACTATCTAAAATTCAGTCCAAATAAGCCCCAAATTAAAGTGCGTTTTCTATTTGTAGCCATTTGTGAAACAGAAAACTGGGCATAATTATTCTTTACTTACATTGCTAATTGTAAATAATTACTTTTTAATTATTAGCCGTGAAACACAGCAACTAAGATTATAAATACTACGACGTAAGAAGTACCATCTTAAAAACTAAAAACATAGCAAAAATTTATATTGCTTTTTATTAAAAGATTTATTTCTTCAAAACTCGAAAATATATAAATTTAACTAATTGACTTGTTTCCCTTTCGCACTTGTTAATCAACAAAAATTTTAGGGGTTTACTGATGTTTTCAGTCTAATTTATAATAAGGTTTTTTCTTGCCAATTTTAATTGTTACATTATTTTTAATTAAATAATAAAAATAGAATTGTTATCTATGTTATACAGGATGCTATGAGGGGGGGTATGAGATGATTATTCGATTCATTTTAAGCAAAAAATGACTCCCGAAATGGTATCGATCTTATTCGTTTAAAATAAAGGTAATCATAATCACGAAACCTAATAATTACTAAACCGATGCAACATAATCCAATTTAATGCACTATTTTCATTGGCGACAATTCAGATACCATCCGCCCAAGTGAGAAATATTACACAATATAAAGCGGCTAAATATGGATTCGCCCTTCGAGGCATTCGTGTGTTTCGTCTTAAACAAAAAATTGGACCCAGAATCCATTAGGATTTACGAAACAACTATAGAGAAGCCCAGAGAAATTCCACAATTGGAAAATTTCTTTCGATTCCTGGAGAGAAGGTTTCAATCTTTAGAAGCCATAGAGCAATAGCAACACGACCACACATGCAGTATATACCACCATTGAAACGATTGAATACAGCCATGTTAACCAAAACATGTTGGGTGGAAGGATGTAAGGAGCATCATGAGTTAATTCAATGCCAGTAATTCAAAAAGATGTCAACATAAAATCGGGCAAAGCTTGTTAGCTCAGCCAACTTGTGCATACGATGTTTAAGCCAGCATCAAGGAAGAAACTGCCAGGCAGAAACATGTATCGTGTGTAAAGGGGGACACCATACACTTCTGCACTGTAATAATGCAGCATTAACTAGCGGAAGTAGTGTCAAAACCGCCAAAACATTCGTGATCAGCCAGCAAGGACAAGTTTTACTACCCCAACTACATTAGTCAGAGCCGCAACTAGCATAATCGATTTATTCAGGTGGACTTTGCCACAACTACAGTCAGTCACAGCCAATTGATCTTATACTTGGCGCGGATTAGTATCCATCAATACTGATCAACAACAACATCACGGGAGGTCCACTTGAGCCGATGGCACAACAAACGGAATTCGGTTGGATTATATTGTGGAGCAGGAACAACACAGGAAATCAGCACAAAACAACGATGATTGCAACCAAAAGTATAGAGGATCAGCTGAGATTACTGGTTGAAAATGACTCAATACCTGAAGAAAGGGATACCACTGAAGAAGAAAACATGATAGAAAAACATTTTGAGTCAAATGTAGAAAAGGATTTAGACTGCGGATACATTGTAAGAATTCCCTTTAAGGAGAACCAAGCCGAACTAGGGGAATCCAGGAAGAAAGCCGCTGCCAAACTGATACAATTAGAAACACGATTCAAGAAAGAAGCGTCGTTCAAACGATTATAAGGGTGTTTCAACAGGTGCGCTTCAACTTTTTTCCGATAGGGACGGCGAACGACGCCATATTTTTTATTGTTCTTTTGTCATTTGGAAACTTCATTAGTATACATTTCATCATGGAACGCTACACACTTGAACAGCGATTGCAAATCGTACAAATTTTTTATCAAAATAAACGTTCTGTTGCTGCTACTTTAAGAGCATTACGGCCATTTTACGGTCCATTTAACAAGCCAGCCCGCCCGTTCGACAATCGACCGTATAGTGGCAAAATTTGAGTCTACGTTTTCGCTACATAATGTTCCGGTGCCCCCGAGAGCAAGAAGTGCTTGAAGTGTTGAAAACATCGCAGCCGCCAGGGCTTCAGTTCAAGAAGACGCGAATGTGTCGCTCACACGACGTTCGCAACAATTGGGCCTTTCTGTGACATCATTGTGGCGAATTTTACGTAAAGATCTTGGCCTACATCCGTATAAGATCAAGCTGACACAACAACTAAAGCCGTTTGACCATTTGAAGCGACGCCGATTCGTGAATTGGGCTCAAGAGCAAATCGAAAATGATGCAGATTTTCACCGAAAAATCATCTTCAGCGATGAGGCTCACTTTTGGCTAAATGGATTTGTCAACAAGCAAAACATGCGTTACTGGGCAAGAAGCAACCCACACGTGATTCATGAGGCACCGTTGCATCCCGAAAAAGTCACTGTTCGGTGCGGATTACATGCCGGCGGCGTCATTGGGCCATATTTTTCCATCGACGATAACGATCGCCACGTTACTGTTAATGGAAATCGATACCGCGATATGATAAACGATTTTTTTTGGCCGCAATTGAATGGAATGGACTTGGACGACATGTGGTTTGAACAGGACGGGGCCACATGCCACACAGCACACGATACAATCGCGTTATTGAAGACTAAGATCGATCAGCGTGTTATTTCGCGAAATGAGCCCGTCCAGTGGCCGCCGCGCTCGTGTGATTTGACACCTCTAGATTATTTTCTTTGGGGTTATGTGAAGTCATTGGTCTATGCCAATAAGCCGGCGACGTTGCAAGAGCTCGAACGAGCTATTGAACGTGAAATTGCTGGAATTTCGGCCGATTTATGCGATAGAGTGGTCGAAAATTGGGTTCAACGATTGGACTTCGTAAAACGTGCACGCGGTGGTCATGCAAAAGAAATCAAGTTTCATACTTAAATGTATATGTTCAAGTTCGTTAATAAAAAAAAAGTTAGCTCAAAAGTTGAACAGTTTGTGTTTTATTAAAAAAAAAGTTGAAGTGCTCGTATTGAAAAACCCTATTCAATTCATGCAAGAATATATAAATTAGAAGCACATGGAACCAGTACAGGAAAGACCAGAAGATGGTAAATCAACCAATATCTATTATATACCGCATCATGGTATAATCAAGAAGGACAGCACTACCACAAAGCTAAGAGTAGTGTTTGATGCAACATCCAAAACAACAAATGGACTATCTCTAAACGATTGCATGATCAATGGTCCAAAATTACAACAGGATCTAGCAGATATTTTACTACAATGGCAAAAACACAAAATCGAAACTATAGCAGACATAGAAAAAATGTAGCGCCAAACATGGATTAACAAACAAGACCAGAACTATCAACGTATACTATGGTGAAGCAACCCCTCCAAGCCAATGGAGGCATACAAATTTAAAACGGCTTGCTACGTGTGAACGGAAGACTACACAATTCAAGACTCCCAAGTTCAAGTAAAAACCCAATAATCCTGAACAAGCACAACATAGTTAGTTAGTTACAAAAAGAATGATAGAAGAAGCTCATATTGGTACATTACACGGAGGTACACAATTAACATTAGCAACATTAAACATGAAACAAATTCTGAATCATTGATGGTAAACGAGCTGTAAGACAGATAATTCAAAAATGTATTAGTTGCTTTCGCCATAAACAACAGTCATCTAAACAACTAATGGGAAACCTACCATCAGCAAGTGTGAGGCCGGGAAGACCGTTTACCAAAACGGGAATCGACTATGCGGAGCCCATAGAGCAAAATATGAATCTAGGTATCAGCTCCAAATTTTGTAAAGAATACAAATTAAAAATAGTTTCAATTTTCAGCCCAACGACAAAATATTGTAAATAGTCTACCTCCTTGGAACAATGTTTTACTCAAAATTAATCAAATAATCATTCCTTAAAATATTTATACTCAATTACATAACACCCTATTTACAGATACATACTATACATATATGTAGGTATATATACATAGTACAAAGGATATATGTGAATATGGTTAGTTTTATTATTAATTAAAATTTTAATAGTACGTGTACGCAGATAACATAAAGTACTACATAAAGTAAGAGTACATACTAGTTTACTGTTGTATAAGAAATTATCGCGATAGATTTTATTTAAAAAACTTGGTTTGTATACAGTTTACAAACACTGTAATTTTGAAAAAGATTCTATTGTATATACGTCCATAAATGCTACTATATAAAGCTTTACTTGTCTTTGATAATAAAACTTAAAGCGCATTCATTGCAGATCTACTTAATTGTAATGTATTTATCGCAGCGTTTTTTCTTGTATATTTTAGACACAAGTAGGTCAGTTAGGTCAGCATTTCATTGAAGTCAGTTATATAAAATCCAAGATGCATTAGTTAGTATATACATATGTATTATAAATCATGTTCTTTGAATGTTAAATAAGAAAAATGCTTTTCGTCATTATTGTTATATATGTATATGTATATTATATACAGGATACATGAAAGATTCAGAATAAATATAATAGCTATGCATATAAATTTAAATTAAATCTTTCTCACTAGGAAAACTATGTACTAAAATTAAATAAAACATGAAATTAATGAGTGGAGCACTAAGAAATTATAAGAGAATGGTTTCTCAATAATATTAATATAAGAAGCACAGCAGATACAACTCCTAAAAAGCTAGGAACAAATAAGAAGATCTCGAATCGAGGTTACGAGATGAGAGAATTTTACTGATTGCGATATATTTTAGTGACTTAGTGCCAAGTTCATCTAAATCGGTGTTTTCGAAATCAAATTAGGTTGTTTTCTAGATAGATAAATTCAATATTTATTCATAAACAGATTAAATGGTTCAACTGACATATGCTTATAATTTGTTACTCACTTTATTTGAGGAACCATAGTTTTGTAACCATTATTACGAAACTTAATTGTATATCTAATTGTATCATAGTTATCTAATTATCTCATACCTTCCCATTGAATCCGCCTAGTAGGCGATATATAATCCAACATAAAACTAATTTCTTTCTCGTATTAGATCAATTGTCATGCTATGGCATAGTTGAAACCATGGTTACAAAACTAGAAATGAGAAAGTAGATAGGTGTTAGTGAACGATCAACTATTACTAGAATAAAAATTTGAAACCTTATAGTTAATAATGGGTCTGCACACAATCTAACTGGATCTGACAGTGCGAATCACCTAACAACGTTTCATTTTCAGTTTATTTTGGATTTTGTAGTAAAGTGCTGACATTAGGGATTTTTGTTGGAACACGAACAAAATGGGATCGCGCTAGCAACATGCAAAATTGATGACGTGTATTGAAACACCATACGAACATGAGGAAAGCGATAAGCGCTGTAGATTATAGTTCTCACTTTATAGTTGTTAGCAACAATTTTTTTATTAGGGAATTTTTTTCTTTTAATATATGTATTGATTAAGTTTAATTATATGTAGTAATTAGTATTTATATTTTTATAATTTTTGGCAGTAGTTTTATACTATTCAGATAGTACTAACATCTATAAATTGGTAAAATTATTAAAAATGTCACCACCATTTCAATACCCTAAATAATGCAGCTTTAATTCTCGCTTCGTCTTTCATATTAGATTTCATATTTAAATTCAAATAAAGTTATTTTTTAAAGATTGGTCGAAACTCGCCAATGGTCATATTTAACACCCATATCTCTTAAAGTACATTTAAGTGCTTCTTCGTCAATTTTTTTTTTAATACTGGAGTTTCTTATTTGTATTTGAAGGATTTTTCATTTTAATTTAAAACATAAAAGAACAACAAAATATAAAGCTCAAATAGAAAATGTTCCGAAACAATGTACAATACTGTAACACTATATAATGACACAGCAAATTTGAAGATGACAAAATCAGAATAATCGAATAAGGTTATATAGAATGTCCAGAAATAAAGCCAAGGTCAATAAGTAATTAGTTTTTATAAAATATTTTTAAATATAAACGAAACACACTATTTAAAATTAGAAAAATAAACACTTAGCGAAACGCCAGAAAAACGACATACATATATAACGATCTTATACTAATGCTGAAAATGTCAACTTTTCTTTCTTTTATGGTATTTAATTCTGCTTAAAAAAAATATTTTTGAAGTCGGTACCGCTGAAAAATAGAATTAATATTATTCGCTCGTTCCATATCGAAATCGAAGCCCATATGATTCATATTTAATACTCTATTGACCCCATGTGACACAAACAGGTCGAATTGGTATGATTACTAAAACAACTAATTCGAAAGCTAATATTCATCACCTGTATTTAGAAATCGTACATATTTCGTTTGATTCACTATATCATAAGGCTATCCTTTCCATATTACAACATGTTAGAACAATCTGTTGGATTTATTGGCATGGTTTTATTAGTATTCTATAATGTAACCCATGATACTTATATAAATTTGGCGCTTGAATTTATGAGGATTGGTCGCCCCATATAGCAAGAGCGTATACACAATAGTTGGCCATAAGACTACTATGTATATACAACTTCACTTTATTGTTAAAATACAATTTAGATTAGCGAGTAATAAATAATTAATGGAAATAAAGTTAGGTTTTTAGAGCAAAATCTAGTTTTAGCAATAAGTCATTTAATATTTGTTTATTTATAGACCCAAAATATTTTTTCGTAAATCCGTGTATGGAAATATTGGATGACAATGAAATTCATACTAAAAAAATAACAAAAAATTACACTGTTAAATTAGTCAATTTTCCAATTGGAATTTTATTTATACGAAAATTTAAATTTGAGATGTTTTGTAAATAATATGCTGCCGATTCTAGAAATATTTATATACTATCGAGTACATATTCGGATAGCTTAGAGCAACTGCCACCTTTGCGTCCATAGGAATTAAATGATTGAGCGGTTAGATTTTCACAGAATTTTGAGGTTTCGTGATTTTAAACCAATTTAATCATTTTTACTGCCTATTTTAATGATAGTTTAGACCACCTAGGATTTTTGTAGTCAATCAGATTAAAATCTAATGAACTTTGCTATTTATTTATTCTTGATTTTGATTGATTTTTAAAATTTTGTACCGCCGATCCCAGAGATGTCTCCAGATACTGGTCTATCTTTTCAAATAGTTTAGGCTATTTTGAATCTGTATGATCAAGAAAATTAAATTCTGATGAACTTTACTATTTATCTTACACCATTTAGAAGTTACGTAAACGATTTCATTTTAAACGATTTTTAATAATTTGTACCGCCGATCCTAGAGTTGTCCACGGGCATTGGCATATATTTATTATTTATATATATTTATAATTGATCAGCAAAATCGTAGTTGGTCTAAATTCCAATTGGAAAAATTGCCAAATTTAACAGTGTAATTTTTTGTTATTTTTTTTAGTATGAATTTCACTGTCATAATATTGGCCATAAATTAAGTGAAGAAATATAAAAAATTTATTATCATATGATTATAAACCACTGCATCTAAAGGCATATCGACCGTTTTCTAACCAATTTTACTATCTACTATAATTATTTTGGGATTATCAAATTTTGTTTCTCGACCAAATAAAATTAAAAATCTAGTTAGAAATATGCAGGGTGATTCCGCAATGGTGTGCTACTTTAACAGGCCTATTTTAGTATACAGATAAGTTTCGACAGTTTTTATTTGACATTCGAGATATAAAAATGTTACGACGTTCCATGAATTCAACGTGTTTACAAAAAATAAAACTACGAAAATTTGAATGAAATGCTGTGCCAACAAAAGAGACCATCTACAGTACAGAGCGTACATTTAAAAGAGAGACTGTTGCAGATAGACCGGTGACTAGTGCGCCTGTGTGAGCCAGCGACTTCAAATTTTCTTCAACATTCCCGACTCGGGATTAGTCCAAATGTTTTGAAATTTGTGTCACGGGCTTTCTCAACATGCAATTACAACTGTTTTTAAACAAAATCATCTTTGGAAATGGTGACGTCGAGTGGGTCCCCGGATTTCTGTTGCGAAGAAAATTTATGGGAAATATCGGGCGACATGTGTGAATAAGCTATGAAATGTTATTATTGAAAGTGCTCGCATTTAGAATTATATCTCGTACACATTATTGCAGATCCACAATTTTCCATTTTGACCGATTTAGAATTAGTAATAGAAAGCATATCCCGCAACAAGAACACACATACAAATTTGTGGAATGAATTTTTTCAGCGAGGAAACGAATTATGTATTCCATTTCATTTCAACCCATCTCATTAAACCGGAATCAAGGTATAGTCAAATTTTTTAGCATGACAGTTCCGACAGATCCCGCGCATGTTAATTTCATCCACCAGTTAATATTTATGCGATTTTATATTTTTTACGCTTTATTTTTTATATTTTTTAGAAAAAAATGTTTCAACAATAGAAGTACATTAATACCGAACTAGATATTGAGACAGGGTTATTATATTTTAAATATGGTGTTCTGAATATCTCATAATTTATAATTATCATTTCATTTTTTTTAACTTTCCAAAACCATAATTGCTTGTGAGAAGTTACTGTTTACGCATATATAAATATTTTAATAAACTATATATTTATAAAGGAAATGGTTTTGTTTCTAAAAAAAAAACTTGCTTGGCGAACAGATTTTATCAGGAAATTTGCTACCTCCACTTCCTATCCTATCCACAGTAGCGTTAAACTTGTTCCTTTTAATTCCTGGAATACCGATAATTTGATCGATAAAAATTTAGACAGTTTTCAAATTAACCCTCATCAATTTAAATTCATTAAAAATCCCAAATCGAAGACACTAATTCAATTAGACAATACGCAATATAGTATTTATCGTGAACTGATTGATTTAGGTAAAATCAGAAATCTACCGCAGCACAAGATGAAGTGAAAATTATTTCGTTCACATAAATTCGCAACTAAAATTTAATCATTACCACTATATAGCATTGTGGTGAGATATTTATAGATAAATCATTTTTAATTAGATTACAAGTCTTGTGTTCAATTTAAATGCAAACAATTCAAATCATCAAATAATGTTAATTAGTTTTGTTTTAGGATACCAGACAAGACAACACCAGAAAAAAGTGTGATTTAATTAAAACATATTTACATTTTATCTTACAACTAAAGTTGATAATTGTAATGTATTTTTGCTTTTGTGTGCTTTGCATGTTCCGCATATGTTCATAGTTGTGGTATATGTTTGTATATTTTTATTATATTTATATAATTTTGTTCAAACTGTTTGTTTTAACTATTATATACAAATCTAGCTTTTCCAGCTTTTCCGGAAAATCTTTATAGAAATAAGAAATTCCGGTATTACTTGAAAATATTTAGTTTACACACGCGATATAATGATAAGTTGTTGTACATTGTAATACACATACATAGAAAATAAAATTCCGTTTTGTACCAGTAATTTAGTTCTTGAAGAAAATAAAATAATAATGTATTAAGATAAAATATATTGTATTAATTGAACGAGAAAAAAAAATGGAATCTCACTCAGCCAACATAATAATTTATTATTATTATTTAGGCTTTAGCATTATCTTCGTCGTATTGTTGTTGTACAGCAAATTTATCATTCTCAAGCGAAATACGACACGAACATTGTTAGTAACCAAAAAAACAAAAACAAAAAATCTTTAAAATAAATATAATTAGAAAGGTTCTGATCAAGCTTTTTTATATAAAGTAGGTAGGGTGACACTCTTTGTATAAACTAGGACATGAAATACAAAATCAAAAACTTTTTATTTCTAAAACTTTTTTGATTGAATAATTCGATTAATTAAACACAATTTTTAGATAATAAATTTTACCTTGTCTAAAATAATTAAAATCTAGCTACTAATTTAAAACCAAAAAGTTAAAATAAACAAAAAAAAAACTTGTGGTAAAAACAAGTAAATATCGACAATTTACTTCATGCTGAGAGAAACCAATCAATACATGTTGCTTCATTAAGACACCATACCAATGTGATAAATCATTACATTTTACCCCTAATATTTAGAAGCAAGGAAAAAAATACATTTTCCAACAATTATTTGGATACTTAATTTTCGAACACGTAATTATAATAATACTTTTTGTGAATATTAAAAACGAATAATTTATTTTACATATAAGTTTTAAATGTAATTGAATTTTCGCTTAACACCCATTCTATATACATAGTATATACCTATACATAGAATAAAAGCGTTGCTACGCACCAAAATCTGCAAAATTACAATAATATAATGTTATACATTATAAACGCACATATATAGCAGCTAAGCAGAATATGTAATATGTACATGTATGTACAAATAGAACGTACAAAATTCTCTACCGAAAAATATAAACACCATTAGGAGGTTTAATCTAATGGTTATTTTGCGTTAATAAAATGTTTCATACATGACATTTCTGTCATATTCAATCAAATTTCTATAAATTTTAAAACATGATATGAATAATTGATTTAATGTTGTATGTTGTTTTGCAACAAGGCGTAAGCAACATGGAATGGAATATAAAAAAATTTCCTTTTTTGTCAGTTTTGATTTTCTAGGTTATTTTTGGAAATTCGTAGTAAACATACATAATATACGGGACGTATGTCATGTTAGAGTGTATGTCGGAATAAAAAAAAACATCATAGCACGCAATTCTGTTGACTTAACAACATCTCATATCGTTTTTCTTTTTTGTATTCTTGTTTGTTGACTGAAATATTCTTTAATTAAGAAAAATTACAAGAACTTAAGTAACAAATTAATATTGATGACTCCTTCTTTCTTGTGTTGCTGTACCAGTAAACACTGTAAAAAAAAATTACTGAAGCAGAAATTTTATAAAAATTAATTACTGTAAATTAATATAAGACAAAAAAATTTTAAATTACAAAGCTTTTAAATGTTTAAAGTTTTTAACACAAATTTTAAATAAAATGTATAAGGCTTTGATAAATAATTAATTTTAAACTATTAAAAAAAACATTTGGTAAATTAGTTTTTAGTGCAATCGTGATCGTGACCGAAGTTTTGAACTATCTAGTTTATATTCTTTTTAAAATGTTAAATAACTCTGCGAAGTATTATTAAAATTGACGCAAAAATTGTTTGGCGGTGGAAGAAAATGGATCACGAAGGACTGGCAGAAATTTTGTTCTGTTGGATAAATTTTAGACTTCCACTGATTTTTGCCGGACGATTTGTGATTTAATAGAAAAGCATTACATTCAGATAGAAGTCCGATTAAGATGTAGAAAAATTATTGGCATGCAAAAAAAGAAGACACTAGTTTATTACAATTTATGTGTGAATGACAAGAACAGCAATATAAACATGAAACATTTTGAATGCGTTTTTGTGTTTTTTTTGAGCAAATGTTATTATAGTAATGAAAATGTTACCATAAAATATATTCAACCCGAGTATATTTTATGGTAACACATTGAACAAATATATATCCAACCAATCAGCGAAAATACGTCAAATTTTTATAGTTAAGTTTAAAATAATAACAGAAATGGCTTGTAAGTACATACATATATTTGTTTTTATTTTCTAATTTAAATTAATAATCCTATTTTAGTAAACAACCAAATTATAATATTGAAGAACGAACGAGTTCAAAATCCATTTCCACCGATTACTTATGGTAACAAAATAATTAAATGTAATTGTGGTTATGTTTTATTATAGCATCGTCATTTTTGTTTACATATTGTTTCTCAGTTTAACTGGATGGATTTTTTTTGTATTGTGTGTAGCTCGCTTTGCATGCAAAAATTTTGCATTGCAAACATTTTTCATCATCTAAATCGGACAATAGTAACAGTTTGTAAAAACAGTTCAATAGATGAGGAGGTGCCACGCAAAACCAACTTTATCACATTAATCAAAATGTTGGATATTTAAAAGAAACGTTTCTTGAAAATAGTTTTATCATTATAATAATATTTTTATTTCAGACTACCGCTTCACCTCACTCGAATAAGATTTAATAAATCAAATATTTAATATTTTGTGGGATAACTGATGCCTTTGTTTGGATAAAGTTCGGGTTTGCTCAAATTTTACTGGATAAAGCTGGGTTTTTCAAACTAAAATTTCACATCGTCCTTTGTTGCAATCTTTACGATTTTCAATTTTATTTCTAAAGCACGTCACAAACAAAAGTAAAAAATTATAAATAATCCTTTATTTAAAAAAAACAATACAAAATAAAACAGTTCAAACAAACTTAAATAAAAAGAAAATTGTTTTCATTCAAAATTCAAAATTAAAATAAAATAAGTTTAGATGTGAACATCAGTTTCTTCACATAAACAGTCGCAGAGTTCGTCCTTACTTTCTTGTAGAACCTTTGTCTCAATACTTAAAACGCTGCGGTACCACTCAAGGAAATCTTCATTTATGGTCTCCCATTCTTCCCCAAAATTTAAACTAATGAGTTTTTTAACGTCTCGAATTTTTTCCCTAGAAATCGGATGTGTCAAAGGCAATTCTTTCATTGTGAAGTTCATAGCATTTTTCAAACTACTCCCACGTTTAAACGGGGTAATAAACTTCTCATTATCATCCTCATATCGGAAGTTCAGCATCCCTTTATATGAGACTGAGTAATGCCCAGCTCTAGTCTTAATTTTTTTAAATATAATTCTCTTTATCGAGCTGATATTTTACAGTGGTTTATAAAGATTCTTCAAGGATTTGGTGTCATACAAATACCAATCCACACCGAGTTTGTTAACTACCCCAAATTGCTTGTATACATTAATGTATTCATCCTGCGAAAATATCGTCGCTTTTTTCCTAAAGGATTTTTCTACCCGTCCAAATATTCGGTCCGCTGGAAGGAAGCTGTGTCCCCGCACAGGGAAAAACATTGTGATGAACTTCAATCCTGTCTGATTTTGTAGCAGAAATTGTAGTAACATCTGTACATTGATATTATTTTTATTTTGCGAAACGCATCCATCTGAAAATAATCGCAAGTTCTTCTTGTTGCGATGGGCTTCTGAATGATTGAAAAAATGAAGCAATGCGTTGGAGATCTCGGTGCTACCTTTTCCGCCTAAATTCTCAGTCCACACATAAAAATAAGGATGCTGGCCTTTCTGGTCGACGATACACAAGCTATACAAATTAATTTGTCTTGAATAGAAAGCTTCCTGAATAGGCAACTTTGGAAGTGGTTGAATTTGTTGCAGGTCAAAAACGTACGTTATCATTTCATTATCATCTGGTTGACGAAGCAATTCGTAGAACGCACGTGCTCTTAGCTTATGGATATCTTTTTCTATCATCAAGAATTTCTCTTCATCAGAACCGCGAACCACTTTCTTTAATTTTTGTCCTAGAAGCGCACATTTGGTACATACATTTGAAGCTGGAGATTTAAAACCGATGTTGAATTCGTTGTTGAAAATATATCGGAACATGGTACGTTTAACACGAAGGGGTTCATCAGCAGATGAGTTATATTATTTTAAAAGTTTATCAATATTCAAATCCGCATGCAGATAGAGTCTTTTGGATTTGCTTCTCCCATAGTGGCTCTCACATCCTCTTAATTTCTTTATGAATTCCCTTATAATATCCATTTTTCCTGTACTCTTCCAACTCACCTTATTGTTGCCTCTATTTTCTTTTATTGGTACGAATGAATTGACTTTCTTCAGGATTGATCTTAGGCAGTAACCTTCGATTTTTGCAACGGTAAGGAAAAGTTTTTGGCATACTAGCATTCTTTTGCCGTGAATATTATTTAGAAAATATGACCCACTGCATTCATGCGGCTTTCCTTTTATTTTTGTATCCAGTTTATTACTGGGTCTTCTTCTTTTTACCGCGTTTGGTTGCACATGTAAGGTTGCATATGCATTTTCCGAAACAGTTTTACGTCTGCCGGTCTAATTTCAGAACATTTAAATTTATTCGAATTATGTTTAATAACACACGGTATTAATATCCCTAACCCGAGGCAGTGTACCGATTTTTCTTCGCTAAATCTCTTTGACAAATCGTCAAGATTATAATTTTCCATTTAAAACAAATAATTTAAAAGCGAAGCTTACACAATCGGTTATTGACTGCTTGGAAATCCAAAACAGCGTTCTTTACCTGCGGCCCAAGAAGAAATCCAGCTCCAAGATTTCCGAGGTCATCTCCACTGTAGAAAAACGTATAGCCCTGGGGCCATGGTCTCCACTTTTAAGCCAGCAAGTTTCTTGAAGAGCAACGAGTTCCAGCCCATACTCCTTCATGCACGTGATTAGGCAATCTAACGCTCCTGGTTTTCTCAGTGATTGCACGTTCCACGTGCCGATCTAAAATCTCGTGTCCCGGTACTTGAGCGTGGGTCCGGTGTTGTTTGGGCGGTATCCATTTTTCTTTTTGTTGGCATTATAAACACTTTATTTTTTTACGGATGCGGGTCGTCAGCCCAGCGATCCAACCGTTTAGTCGCCTCCTACGACAAGCAAAGAGTACTGTGGTGGTATTCTTGGGAAACTTGTTCGTGCAATTTTGATTTACGAGACATGTGAGTGCCCTCCGACCACAGGGTAAAATTTACTAACATACAACGGTTAAAATTACCGATATTGTGTAATAATCAAAAAAAAAAATTCGTTTTATTTTTACATTTTCATTACTCGGGTCGTTTTAAATATTATAAGGTCACGTGATCCTAATATGATTGGCTGAATGGAGAACGTTGATTTTGCCCTGTATTCATTTGTGGATAAAGTTGGTTTTGCGTGGTACCTCCTCAGATATCTTCGCAAATTTAACGATATTGGAAATTGTTCTACACAACTGTCTATTTTATTATAAAATCAATGTAGAGGCCATAGAAGGGTGTAAAATGTATTTAAATCTGGCGGGTGTCCCATATTAATTTAGCATTTTGGTTGCCAGCTTAGAATAATTTGGTAAGTTTTGTGCATTAATATTATTCTAAAATTTTTAACCATATAAGTTATGATTTGGTTTTCTTGGCTTTCTCTCGTCAATGTGGTAAGTGCTCTCAGTTGTTAATGGTGTTTGTATTTTCAAAATACTATTTTGTGTTCAATTTATCTATTAGATTGCAATTAAAACAATTAATCTATTAGATTGCAATTGGCCAATTGGTATATTATTGAATCTGGCGATCATATGGTGATATGCTGACATTTTATGTTGGTATGGATGATTTAAAGTGTAGTGTATTGTGTGATCTGTTTGTGTGACTTTCTATATATTTTAAATTCATTTTTTATATCTTCATTTTTTGCTATTGTGACGTCCAGGAAATTAATATGATTGTTTGTTTCGATCTCCAAGGTAAATTTTATGCTTGGGTGTATGTTATTAATGTAATTATGGAAAATTTCAAGCTGCCTTTGTGTGCCATCAAATAATATTAAAATGGCATCAACGTACCTATACCTATATTTAATACGATTTTGTACTGTGTTCTTTTCTTCATTAAGAATGTGTTATTTTTCGAGGTCATTAATGAATATTTCTGTTAATGTACCAGGATAAGGGATTTCCCATTGGAAGGCCATCAAGTTGTTTGAAATATTTACCATTATGTTGGAAATAATTTTGGCTTGTTATTATTTGCAATAGATCGATCAGCTGTTCTACTTCTATTTTGCCCATGTCGTTTTTTATTACAGGTTTCTGTGTTATTTTCAATGTTTCATTTACTGGAATATTGCCGTATATGTTGGTCATGTCGAATGAAGCAAGTTTTCCGTTGTTTGGTATATTGACATTTTTGATTTTATTTAGTAGTTCTATGTTGTTTTTAATTGAAAAGGTTTGTTCTGTTTTTAGTTTATTTCTCAAGATCTTATTTAAATATTTTGAAAGTTTATATGATGAGGTTGGTGTGCAATTTATCAGTGGTCTAATTGGAGTTCCTTCGTTGTGTATTTTTCGTAAACTTTTAACAGTGGTGCTTGTGGTTTTTTCATTTTTAAGCGATATCTGTCTTTTGTATCAATGACTTTGTTGCATTTGTTTATAATGTTGTGTGCTTCTAATTTGTATATTGCTGTAGGATCATGCTGCAATTCTTCTATGTTGTTGTTGTTTGAGTACTGGTCTATTTTAGCATTATATTCACTGATTGGCATTATTACTACAGTTATTTCTTTGTCTGCTTCTGTAATTGTTGCGAGGTTCTCGAATATTTTCGTGTTTATGTCTTTTATTGTTTTATTTTCTTCAGTGTGATGGCTATTGGTTCGTCTTGGTGTGTGGTTTTTGAGCTGTTGAACGATCGTTCTACGTATCCCTGTTGTCCCGGTGTTGTATACTTGTGTTTTTATACAATTGAATTCTCAATTTATAGAAGTTGTCTTTGTTCTTCGTTTTTATTTTGTATTGCAGTTATGTTATATTTGCGACCTTTGTTTAATAGAGCGGATTCTTTTTCGGTGAATATGATGTATGTATTGTTTTGGATTCTCCGGTAAAATTTGTGAGTTGTTTGTTAAGTTTTGTATTTTCTGTAAACGTAACCTGCTAATTTTGGTGTTAATCTTTCTCCTTTTTATTTTCATGTCAATATCCGTTTGTTGTTGTATTTTATATACTATGTTTTCATATTCTAAATTGTGGAATATTTTTGATATACATATGTAATTGCGTGTTGTATACTTCTAATGTTAATTTGTTAATTTTTGTATAGAGTTGTTGAATTGATTGTTTTAGCCATAGTTTTTCTGTTATTTTCTGCTTGGTGTTTTATTTTGTGTTTTTACGTTTATATACGTCCGAGTGATGTTATTGTTATAGCACGTTCTGTTCAAATCCAAATTCAATCGATTTCTTTTTAATTTGTGGTTCAAGTTATAAAATTTTAGTACTATTTGGGCCGATTCACCATTTTTATTGTAGGTATGGATAAAACCCATGTTTTTGTGCACTTGATTTGATATTGATTTTATTTGTATTAATTAATTATTATTATTATTAATATTATTATTATATTATCATTTGTATGAATTAATTATCGAAATTGGCTGATAAAGATGAAACATTATATTCCCTATAAGCGAGTTCCAGCTAACTTACCAAAAAGTATAATTTTAGCAGAGCTAAATTTGAGGTTTCCTTTGAATTCGGTTGAAAAAAAAAATCGAAATAAAATAATTAATTTTCCAAATTGCGTCTACCAACTGGACCAGAACTGGACCATTCCTTTGCCGATTATAAAATGATGATTTTGAAATGTAATGAAATTTTGGTAAATTCTGAAGATAATATGCAAAGGGACCTGAATATGAACACAATAAAAATTGATATATCCCAATTTAATAATATTATTACAGTGTTCAATAACGGACTGGGAATACCCATTTTAAAACATAAAAGGGAAAATGTATATATACCAACCATGGTGTTAGGAAGTCTAATGACCTCGTCTAATTACAACGACGAGGACAATAAATCGACGGGTGGCCGCAATGGATATGGTGCTAAATTATGTAACATATTTAGTTCAATGTTTACTGTGGAGACGGCATAGCGTAAACATAAAAAAAAATTTAAACAAATTTGGTTACAAAATATGAGAAAAGTGTCCGAACCAAAAATTTCCGCATTTCATGGTGACGATTATACTAATATTCAATTTTCTCCGGATTTATCAAAATTTAATATGGAAAAACTGGATGACGATATTGTTGCGTTATGTCACGTCGAGCATACGATATCCCGGCTACGACTCGTGGCGTATCAGTATTTTTATATTTAGTTCAATGTTTACTGTGAAGACGGCATAGCGTAAAAATAAAAAAAATTTAAACAAATTTGGTTACAAAATATGAGAAAAGTGTCCGAACCCAAAATTTCCGCATTTCATGGTGACGATTATACTAATATTCAATTTTCTCCGGATTTATCAAAATTTAATATGGAAAAACTGGATGACGATATTGTTGCGTTGATGTCACGTCGAGCATACGATATCGCGGCTGCAACTCGTGGCGTATCAGTATTTTTAAATGGCGAAGAACTACCCGTGAAACAATTTAATGATTTATCGATTTGTATATTAAGGATGAAACAGATGAAATTGGTGCCCAACTTAAATACGTATACGAAAGCATTAACGAACGATGGGAAGTGGCTGCAACAATATACAGTAATGGATTTTAGCAAGGTTCATTCGTTAATTCCATAGCTACGATGAATGGTGGTAGTTACGTTGATCCATATGATCATGATGAAGCTTTTCGATGCGATAAATATAAAAAATAAAACTGGTCTAACAATAACAAGTTACTAACAGATATACAACCAGAGTTATTCCTTCACCGATTATGATAAAAATCGGTATGTTGGATGGAAATGTGATAATAAAATTATTGTTGCCAGACGCTCTGGAATATAGCTAACAGGAACGTAACTAGGTCATTATGCCTTGGCCGATTATGATGAAACTAATCATGTTGAGTGGAAATAAAATTCTTACCACATTTATGGATGCGAATTGGAACGTTTATTACTTATTCGATAATGATGAAACTCGATATGTTGGAGGGAAATGAGATTCTTAAATGATTATGGGATTTAGTGGTGGTTGTAAAGAACTTGGGTGAATTTTTTATTTGACATACTTTACGGTTCTTTATTCTACGAAAATTGCAACACTAATAGGTAGAGTATAATAATTCGGAACTAATTTAAATTGATTTTCATAAGTATCTTATAAGTCTGATTCGGCAATCTAATAAATTAATCGCAGTTTTTACTTTAAATATATATAAGTAGATTAGATATATATATAAGTGTTACTATTTATTGGCTATACAGGCAGACCTCTTACAACGCTGTATATGCGTTCCAGAAAATTGAGAGCAGTACGAAACACCGTTGTAGAAGGCTTGAAATTCATACAAATGTAGGGGTTGCGTTCTTGTAGTGATTTGAAATCAAAAATTCACATAAAATTTTAATTGGTTTGCCTTATTTATTTCATTATTAAAACAAATATAAATTAAAACAATTCAATAATATATTGTAATAAATTAATAAAACTTATAAGATAAATCACAATTTTAATAAAAATAAATAGGAAGAGATTAAAAAAATAATTAACTTATAATAAAGTCACATTCTTTTCGTTTGTTGCTAGATGTCACCCCGTTCATTTATATTTCTCAATTGATTTTGATTTTAATGTAATTTTTTAATTATTGGAATGTTATTTCTGTTTAATTTTATTAGAATTAATTTTATATTTTATATGTTTATGGATCGAACAGCATTTTGAACAATTTCTCTTTGAGAGTTTATGGCACTGAAAATTATGTTTATATCTTGCGTTTTGCGTTGATCTAACTAAATTGCATTTTTCTTTGAATAAAATTATGAGGCATCCAAGATGCAACAAACAATAACATCCTGATTAAAATAATTTTTTATTAATAAGTATAATTGTATAATTTATCATGACATTTACCTTTGGATAAAGACGAAACATTATATTCCCTATAAGCGAGTTCCAGCTAACTTACCAAAAAGTATAATTTTAGCAGAGCACAATTTGGGGTTTTCTTTGAATTCGGTTAAAAAAAAAAAATCGAAATAAAATAATTAATTTTCCAAATTGCGTCTACCAACTGGACCATTCCTTTGCCGATTATAAAATGATGATTTTTAGCAGAAGCCCTGAAATGTAATGAAATTTTGGTAAATTCTGCAGATAATATGCAAAGGGACCTGAATATGAACACAATAAAAATTGATATATCCCAATTTAATAATATTATTACAGTGTTCAATAACGGACTGGGAGTACCCATTTTAAAACATAAAAGGGAAAATGTATATATACCAACGATGGTGTCACATAATTGAAGCGTTCTGAATAACGATAATTGAAGCGTTCTGAAGCATCATTTTATTAGCAGCCAATACTTTTACTACAGAAATTTTACTGTAGAAAGTAAGCAGTTGCAGTTTTCAAGCATTTTACCGCACCGATTTTAATTTCTACATTGCTAATCCGCTTGAAAGAAATAGACGAACCAACCAAAGCTTTCAACATATGTTATATTATCACTAAAGACGCATTCAAAATGTTTCAAGACACAGATTCAAAAACAAACAGAAGCATGTGATTTTTCTATTTGGCTAAACTAGTTTATTCTCAAAATAGCAAAAACCTCACAAGATGAATTAAAAATTCAAGAGTTGTTTGGCGAAGGGGCTAGAATATCAATTGAATTGTAATCAAGACTATTTTTAAATTACAAAAATGACGAATTGGGATCATCGAGTTAAATACGATTGAGACGTACATAGTTATTTGAAGCAGTTTTTGTGGATTTCTATACAAGATGTGTTGCATTAAAAGGGAGTCATGGTAAGTGTGATTTCTAGCCTTTCAATGTTTATTTTTATAAAAATAAAATTAAAATAACCATACGGACTGTTTGTTTAACCTCGTTTTTTAATATTCAAACAAATTATGTAGAAATGAAAACAGACTGAAATGAATGCCACAAAGTATGAAATGATAAATACGGCAATGACGTATGCCTGTTTTTGCTTTAATTTAATTTTAATTAAAAATTAAAATTACTGCCCCATAGTATGAAATAACAAGTGTAAACTTTATTTGGTTAATACGAAACAGAAGCAAAACCGCTAAATAAAATTTTAATCTTAAAGCACAAATAATAATTATTTGCGCTTAAAGGATAAAATAGAAATTAAGTGGCGTTTTCAGAATATAAAGAAAAATCAGCTTTGCTATAATACACTAGGTTTAGCTCTAATAACAATAGGAATCACGAGTATGATAAAGAAGAATAGTTAAAAAAGAATCAATTTTCCCCAGTTGCATAGAAAATTAGTTTACTTACGTGAAGCGCTTGACATTTCTCTTGAGAGAAATACATCACAAAGGCTAATCTACTCATGGATTAGGAATTCAATAAAAATGAATGGATGACTGAAGTTTTATTCAAAGATTCGGTGCTCAATTGGACAATTCCGGAATTGAAAAAAGGAAATTTGTATTTCTGTTTCCTAATATGATATAGTTGATTCAGTCCATATATTTTCTAAAATGAGCTTTTCGACAAGAGAAAAATAGAGAACAGACATCTGTGCATAAAAAACTGAAATAAAAAGAAATATACGAGTACGCTTTTGAACATTAATTGTGTGTAAAAATTATTATTTACAACGCATTCATTTGTATCAATAAGTTTAAATTATTAAGATTGGAAAATTTGATTAAACAAGTGAAAAAAGCTCTGCGTAATAAAAAATTGTGTGAAAATATGTGTATGTGTTCAATTTAATATTTTGGGGTTTTTATCAATCTAAAATTCTAAGAATAAACACAGCGTTCCAGATAACACGTAAGTATAGATGTTTTTTGTTTGCAAGATAGGATAAATCGGTAAAGATTTTACAATAAATTATTAAAATTAAGGTTAAAGACAAAATTTTCTGCAAAATATATTTATTTTGAATTATACGAGTATGTCCATATAAAATTGGAATTTTATTTAATTAGATTTACAGTGGATCACTCGACTCACAAATAGTATCCATCAATTGATACGGATGTCACGCACCATATGCCTTGGGAAGATTGATTTAAAATAATAAAAATAAACTTTTAACATCGAAAAAGAAAAACTTTTAAAAAGAATTTTAATAAAAGCTTAATTTTTATTATTTAAAATGTATAAATCAGAAGTGATTAGAATTTATTCAGTCATATTATAATATTGTTAAAGAGGTTCTATCATTTAGTAGAAAGTTATAATAATTAAACATATTTATCTTTATGAAGAGGCGTTCGTATAAAAAATGCCGCTGCACATTACATACATATTACATTAGTTATGGAAACATGAGACAATACATATATGTTTGACATTTGACATATAGATTGAGGGGCTAGGGACAAGCAGAAACTGCTTTAACGAACACCATCGGGAGAACTAAATTAGATTAGAACTAAATTAGCTTGGTATTCATACTGTCTGAAAAGAAGTCAAGTTGTTCTCTACACCGTGGAGTCATATAGTGGCTCTTCCTTCAAAGATCGCTGCACAGTTCGTCACGCAGAACGTGACCGAACCAGTTTACTCGCAGATATCATACTTCATGTACAATATTGGGGATCTTTATCAGATCTCTGATCTCGATATTGTACAGATCTCGATATTGTACAGAGCAAATATCACACGCATGATTTTTCTCATAAATTTAAGGAGCCATCTCTCGTACTCGTCTGTCAGCGTCCAACTTTCACATCCATACATAACAAGTTGCTTGATCATCGCTTTGTACAGCTTCAGCATCATGTCACTTGATAAGTGTTTAGACTTTAGCAGTGGCATTAGAGGATACAAAGCACGACTGCATGCACCCAGCCACTCCTTAATATCCTTTTATCTACACTATGATAGAAAGCCCAATATTTTGACCTCCTCAATCCGTCAAACGTATAATGGCCACTACTAATAGCTGGTGTGCCTCTGCCCCTATAACCAGAGATCAAGTATTTTGTTTTGAATTCATTGATGTGGAGTCCAGAAGAAGGTGAAAATTTTACAAGCGGACAAAGCATTATGGATGTATATATGTACATATGTATATTTAATGTAGGTTTTTTAAAACTATTTTTACTAATCGAAGATGGACACGATGAAACATTAGGCAAGCTTCACATAAATTGATCTGAATGTTGTACTAATGCACTACAAATAATAAAGTCTTATATTCTTTATGTGCTCCCAACTACATTAATTTGTGACATTTTCATTTGGTGACAGTGTCGGTTAGACCATGTGGTTAGGCCATCTTGATTTTGCAAGCTAACAAATTTCCTAAATGTTGATTACAAATAAAATTATGTCAAGTAAGATTATTTTATGACGATAATTAAAAATAAATTAAGATAAAAATTAGGACGTTGTTTTAATTTTTATTTTAGTGTGGTGAATTAAATTGATTAACAATCCGTGCAGAAACATCTAAAGATATTTTTAAGATATAGTAATAATAAATTAAAAACAAAATAAAAACATGTTTAGTTTGGTACGTATCCCAAGTATGTAATTGATTTTTATTATAGATTAAAAACAACACCATAAACCCCTAATTTTAATTATTGTAAATTCTTAAAAAATAAAATATATTTCACCAAAGAAGAAGCCTTAGTCTAAATGGTTTTAATTTAGTATATGCAGGCGCGGCGCGTCATATTGGGCAAGGGGGGCAGTGCACGCAGTATTAATTTAGTACCCACACCATTTCATTCAACGTCAACATTATTATTCATAAATTATAGCATGCAAATAAAATTTATAAAAAAATTAAATTTCAATTCCATTCATTGCCAGGGTACTCACATAGTAAAACATAAGAAAAATTTACTTTTAAATTTGAGTTTTCCTATATAAGTGATTATTGATTAAAAATTTAGTATATAGTATGAATTATAGCAAAGCCATCTTAATAAATCAAGCCTCCATGTTCAAAACAAACTTTTATTAGTGGGTCTAAAATGACAAAAATAATCGCTCTCTTCATACATTTTATATGGAGAGACATGATTTTCGTTTATAGAAATATTTGAATGAAAAGTAACTCAAAATTATAATTTTTTGAAATCAATTGAAACTATAAACATTGGTTTTCACCTGACTTGAAGGATTTTTCCGTGGGGTTTTCCATTTTATTGTATTAATTAAAGGAAAATAAGATACTTTATTCTCTAATAAAGCTCAAATAGAAATAGAATAAAAATTTGTAAGAAAGGGACATTGTGTACATAACCAACAAAATAATTTATTCCTATCAAACAAATAAACGAAAAGAAGAAAACATCAATGTTTTTTTTTTAAATGGAACAAACATAATGATCATAAAACAACGCAAAAAACGAGAAAAAATATATGAACACAATTTTTTATTTCATAGCAACAACAAAAAGTAATCGCATAAAAAATAATATTGAGAGCGTGATCAAATTGTCCTCTCCTAATCCTAATTGACATATTGTATATAAATTATGTAACCTTTTGTAACCTTCAAAACAAAACACAATATTTTATCATTTATTTGATCGATACGATCAATATTTTTATTTTGGTTTAATGAGAAATTTCCCAGCGTTTATCCGATTAATCTCCTAAATTTTAATTTATCGTAGTTATCATAATTTTTATAGATATTTTTCGTTGTTTAGATTTTGAATCGAACTATTTTATTTCTGTGCTGGAATGAATGCAGTATATTGAAAGAGGGTATTAGAATATATCAGATATATATTTGTATTACAAATTTAAAAGCGCAAATAAATTAAATTAATGACAATTTTATAATCATAAAAATTATGTTTAATTAATATAATTTCGAAAAATAACCCTAGCCATCACCTAATTCAATTCTTTATCTATTACTTTATGTAATAAAATATTAAAAGCTCTCACTATTAATAGTTGAACAATTCAAAATAAGTTTGTATGTTTTGCCATGGGATTGCATAGACTTCTTTGTAAATTACACATTTTTGGTTAAATAAAAAAAGCTCGTTTGAAAATATCGCTCAACATGGAGGCTTTTGGGTATTTGTTCCCAATTATATAACACAATATTTATTCGGTGTGTAAATTCACAAGCTTATTTATTTTTATTTTTTTACTAATTTATTTATATACATTCATTTAAATTATTTATTTATTTATTTATATTATAAATGTTTTATTTATTTATTATTAATTCAATTAATATAATTTTAATTTATTTAATTAATCACCACCACATAAACGCGCTTCTGTATTTTATTTTATTTTTTTTTATGTCTAATAAGAATGGCTGTCTTGTGTTGTATTATTGCTTGTTGTTTTTTTTATATTGACGTCGCCTTCGTCTTCGTTTTGTGAAGCGGGAACACATGCGCCGGCGACGGTCGAACATTGCACTTTTGTTAAGTGCATGTGAATTTGCATCACCGAACTTTGTTAGTTCGTGGTGATGTTGGTTGGATGGCGATGGTTTTACTATAAATGTTTTATAGTAATGGTTCGGTTATTAGATAGTGTTGGTTGGATAGATTGATATGTGATGGGGTTAGTGAACGCTTAATTCAAATAAGTTGGATTATATTTGAATTTCACTACTTGTTTTGTTTGTGGCAGAATCGAATATCGGTGAGTCGAATATTCGAGCTGCTACAGTACCCCCTCTCCAGATGAGAAACCATGGGTTTTGAGACGTTATACGGTGAACCGGACGGTTTTATATCGTTTGCTGGCTGATATTTGATCAGCTGTGTTGAGAATACCGTAGGCCGGTTTCAATCTGTCTATGGAGATTGAGTGGTGTTTGTCTTTGATTGAGACAATGAATTGCTTGCGTAAGCGGCGTATAACTTTGTATGGCCCATCGTATGGAGATTGTAATCCAGTTCGAACCTTATCAACCCGGACAAAGACGTAATCGCAATTGTTGAGCGATTTGGGAATGAATATGTTGCTTTCATTCGTTGGTCTTGTTGCCGTGGGGATAAGATTTTGCATGGTGATGCGGAGTTGGTCGATGACTGTGTCGGTTGTGGATGGAGACGGTAGAGGATGTTCGACGAAGAACTCACCGGGTAGCTTGATGGTTTGACCGTAAACCATTTCAGCTGGTGAGCACTTCAGATCTTCTTTAACCGTTGCTCGAATACCAAGTAGAACGATTGGTACTTCGGAGCTCCAGTGAATTGTATTGTCTCGGGCCTTGAGAGCAGCTTTGAGCTGGCGGTGGAAGCGTTCGACCATGCCATTGGCTTGTGGGTGGTAAGCCGTTGTACGTATCCGATGCGAGCCGAGGAGTTTCGTTAACTCCGAGAAAAGCTTCGACTCGAATAGGGTTCCTTGATCAGTGGTGATGTCAAGTGGAACGCCAAATCGTGATACGTAGTTCTGAACGAATGTGGTGGCAATGGTTGCTGCAGACATGTCGCTCATGCAGTACGCTTCTGGCCATCGAGTGAAACGATCGACACAGGTGAGTAGATATGAGTATCCATTGGATGGAGGAAGTGGTCCTACGACATCCAAATGAATGTGCTCGAATCGACCAGGTGGAATTGCGAATAGTCCAAGAGGCGATTTTGTGTGTCGCTGGACTTTCGATTTTTGGCAGGATAAACAGGATTGTGCCCAATGGGTCACGTCTTTGTTTATGCTGGGCCAAAAGTATCGAGCAGTAATCAATTTACGAGTTGCGCGGACACCAGGATGTGAGATACCGTGTAGTGTGTCGAAGATGGTTCGACGTAGTTGCTCTGCGATGTACGGGCGATTTGCACCCGTAGATGTTTCGCAGTAGAGTTCGAGGCCAGGTAGTTTGAAAAGCTCCAGTTGCAGTGATGAACTGGCGTGACGTGTGGAACCAGAAAGTATATTCTGAAGTTCCAAGTCTGCTTTTTGTGCTTGTGCGATTTTGTTGCAGTCGAAGTGAGTCTCGACTGTGGCCGTTTCGTTTGATGTTGTGCGCGAAAGTGTATCCGCGACAACGTTGTCGGTACCTTGAACATGCTGGATGTCCGTGGTAAATTGACTAATATAATCCAAGTGGCGTGCTTGCCTTGGATTGCGTTCAGTTTTAGACTGAATTGCTCGAGTGAGAGGTTTGTGGTCGGTGTAAATTGTGAAGTCCCGACCCTCGACAAAATATCTGAAGTGTTTGATTGCTAGATATATTGCGAGTAATTCCCGATCGAATGCAGAGTATTTCTTTTCGGCATCCGAGAGCTTCTTTGAGAAGAATCCCAGGGGCTCCCAACACTTGTCGTTGTACTGTTGCATGACTGCTCCGACAGCAGTGTTTGATGCATCAGTAGTTATGCTGAGCTTTGAGTCGCTCAGTGGATGTGACAAGAGTGCTGTGCGTGCCAATTCAGCCTTGAGTGACGTGAATGTGTGTTGACATTCGTCAGGCCAAGATAAGTTCTTGGCGGTTTTGGGCTCACGTAGTAGTACTGCCAGGTGGCTGTGAATTGGGTTGAGTATATCAGCGAGCTTTGGTATAAATCGGTGGTAGTAGTTGACCATGCCGATGAATCGCTGAATACTCTTGATTGAGGTTGGAGCTGGAAATTCTTTAATGGCATTGATTCGGTCTTGTGACGGAAGGATGCCATTAGCGGTAATCTTGTGGCTGAGGAAATCAAGAGTGGATGCGCCGAAGACGCATTTTGAGCTCTTGATGTGAACATCAAACTCGACAAGTCGTTGGAAAAGTGTTTCCAGATGGAGTTTGTGTTGCTCCTCAGTTTGAGATGCCACAAGAATGTCGTCTATGTAGACGAAAACGAAGTGGAGATCTCGAACGACTTCGTTCATGAAGCGCTGAAACGTTTGTGCGGCATTACGTAATCCAAATGGCATTCGGGTGTATTCGAAGAGGCCAAATGGTGTGGTGATTGCCGTTTTGAAAACGTCTTCAGGTGCCACGGGAATGTGGTGATAACCTCTGATGAGATCAAGTTTGGAGAAAACTTTGCAGCCATGCAAGTGCATGGTGAAGTTTTGAATGTGGGGTATCGGGTAGCGATCCGGTATCGTAACCGTGTTTAAACGCCGATAGTCCCCACATGGCTTCCAGTCTTGATCTTTCTTCTTGACCATGTGAAGTGGGCAAGAAACGGAAGATGTCGATGTTCGACAAATCCCTAATTCCACCATGTGTTGAAATTCTGCTTGTGCAGCTTTGTGACGCACCGAATCTAGTCTGCGTGGTCTCGACACGGGCAGATGGCCTTCTGTGACGATGTGATGTACCACGTTGTGTCGGACTGGCATTTTGTAGTTCGGCTCTGCTGTAAGTAGTGGGTACTTTTTGAGCAGAGTGCCGTAGCCGTTGTCGATGTTAAAATGGATCGGTGTTGGTGTGTTAACACGAACCATTGTGGCGTTTATTGACAGCTTTGTAGCTGGGTCAATCAGCCGTTTGTGTTTGACATCGACAAGAAGTCCGAATTTGCTTAGAAAATCGGCGCCAATGATCGGACGGTTCACTGCAGCTAGTATGAAAGCGTGCGTGAAGGTTCGTTTGAGTCCGATATCCACGTTAAGCAATTTTGTGCCGTACGTGTGGATGATTGAACCATTGGCAGCCGATAAGACTAGATCTGAATTTCGATTTGATAATGTATAATTCAATTTGAAATTCATGGCTGGAATAACCGAAAGGTCAGCGCCAGTGTCGACTAGGTAGGTGAGTTTGTTGTGTCTATCGTACACAAACAAACGTGACGTATAGGGTGTGTTTGTGGTCAGGGGAGGCATGTTGCTCTCAACCCGTGACTCTAACAGTTTTTTTTGGTGGTCAATGTCCATCTTTACGGCGGCCGCGTACGTCGATGGTTGCGACGTGGTGAAATTGCACGGTGGCGTGCATTTTCTGGCGCTCTACCAAACTTTGTGTGGAACCAGCATTTACCATGTTGGTATATGTTGTTGCTGGGACTGCGGGTTCGATTGCGTGAGGGAGCTCGTCGTCCACGCGAACGGCTTCGACCTCTGAGTAACCCGTCGAGTCTGGACTCGATTCTCGACAGTCTTTGTTCGAGTGTGTTTGGTGCTGTTGCTGAACGGGGAGTTCTGTCTCCACTGCGTTCTCTTGATTGCCGGTATGGACTATTGACTTGGCTGACGCTTTGAGATGTGATGTTTATGACATCATACATCTTGTCCGCTATTTTGGCTAACGTTTGTGTCGTGGAGGATTCGGGCTGTGCTACCAGCGCTATGCGAATCAACTCCGGCATTTTACGTATCCACAAAGATTTAATGATATTTTCATTAAAACTGTTGTTAGCTAGTGTGTGTATGTGCCGTAAAGCGTCAGATGGTTTTTGGTCGCCTAATTGCTGGCCTGAAAGCAATTGTTCCAGCTGACGTTCGCCCGATGGTGCTAGTCGTTCTAGCAGCGTTTGCTTTAATGTGTTGTATTGGTTGGTTGTCGGCGGATTGAGGAGGAGATCCGAGATCACATCGCACGTTTCTGGTTGCAAGGCTGATAATGTTTGCAGGTACTTTGTTTTATCAGCTGTTATACCTTGCAGTCCGAATTGTATTTCGGCGAGCTGAAACCATGTGTTTGCTCTTTGTGGCCAGAAAGGTTGTATTGTTATTCGCTGATGTGATGCCGCGATCTCTATTTTTGGACTAGCGCCTTGAGGCGTGGTGTCCATTTTTTGTGGTTGATCTTGTTCATCGTCCGACATTTTTGCACAAACCAATAAAACAAATTAAAATACAACAATACAATATTTTAAAGCGGAATGGTTACCGTGTAAAAGAAATTAGTTGACCAAAAAATGAAAAATTAAGCGGAATGGTTACCGTGTAGTGAATGGTTTGAAGGCCGGGATGCTCCTTCTTTTTAACGCCCGATGCGAAATACCCCCGAATATGGAGTTCCTTGCGTCCTACCTTATATTGGGGGGGCTCGTTGAAATTTAAAAAAAATAAATGTAAAAAATAAATTTAATTCATGCGAGGTGAATTGTTGCAGCGAGAAAACGACCAGGGTGTGAGACTATGGATGGGTGTGCACGTGGTGGTGAAAAATATATAAATTGTACAGAAAAAATGATTCTACGTTAAAAATTTTAATAAAAAAAATGATTTTACGTTAAAAATTTTTGAAATGTTATTGATAATTAAAAAAAAAAATTTTTTAAGAAAAATGAGAAAAAAATATTTGTTACTAAAAATAAAAAAAAAACTCTTATCTGGATTTTTGTACGCTGATGATGCTGCTGCTGTTGTTGTTGGTCGTTGCGGTGAGGGTGGGTCGCTTCACCGGTTTATCCCGCGTTGCGTGGGAGGTTTTGTTCCCTTCACCACGTGTTTTGCTGTCTGCCCGCTGTTGCGTGGTGGGTAATTCCGTTCACCACGTGTTTTGTTGTCTGCCCGCTGTTGCGTGGTGGGTTGTTGGCATGTGCCTGGCACGGTATATACGTGCCAGACTCCTACAAATGTGTTCGCAATAAAAAAAATATATTTCTTCCCACGCGGTTGCGTGGTTGGTTTTTTTTATATATGTGTGTTTTCGGTAAAAACCGACGTCGTAGTCACCAATTTTGGGTATTTGTTCCCAATTATATAACACAATATTTATTCGGTGTGTAAATTCACAAGCTTATTTATTTTTATTTTTTTACTAATTTATTTATATACATTCATTTAAATTATTTATTTATTTATTTATATTATAAATGTTTTATTTATTTATTATTAATTCAATTAATATAATTTTAATTTATTTAATTAATCACCACCACATAAACGCGCTTCTGTATTTTATTTTATTTTTTTTTATGTCTAATAAGAATGGCTGTCTTGTGTTGTATTATTGCTTGTTGTTTTTTTTATATTGACGTCGCCTTCGTCTTCGTTTTGTGAAGCGAGAACACATGCGCCGGCGACGGTCGAACATTGCACTTTTGTTAAGTGCATGTGAATTTGCATCACCGAACTTTGTTAGTTCGTGGTGATGTTGGTTGGATGGCGATGGTTTTACTATAAATGTTTTATAGTAATGGTTCGGTTATTAGATAGTGTTGGTTGGATAGATTGATATGTGATGGGGTTAGTGAACGCTTAATTCAAATAAGTTGGATTATATTTGAATTTCACTACTTGTTTTGTTTGTGGCAGAATCGAATATCGGTGAGTCGAATATTCGAGCTGCTACAAGGCTTTATATATTAAGATGGCTTTGATTATAGTAAATAATAATAATTTAAAGCTGTTTCTTTAACGATGGTAATGGATATTTGTCACTTTCAAAATTAATATTCTTTAATATTCTTTGTAAAATTCAAATTAGCGAAAATCCAATTAATTTATTGGACGAAACGAATAAAATAAAAATGCTTGCAGGAATAATTAGTAAGAATATCAAACGGTATAAATGATACATGCATATATTAAGTATAAATAAACCAGAAATATATGGTTATCTCCAATTCATTCTTTGTGCGAAAGCTTTCAACTAGTAGTACAAATATATACTGAGATACTTATTTTATCTATTGAAACGAATGAATTACACTTAAAATTTATTATATTTTTATAATATGTAATTTATTTTAAATTTTAATTTAATTGAATATCAAAAATATTTCAAGACCAAAGGCTGGTTACAATAAAATAGTAGTACCTGTAGACCCACACAATATTGTACAAAGCTCACATGTAGAAAACACTCAATAAGTATAATTTATTGCGATTATTTAAAACATTAACGAGTAATTATTTGATAACGTTCAATTATTTCTAGGAACCGTGGGATTATTCCCTTATTAAGATCATAACAATAAATTAATAAAAATTCAACAATTTTTTTATTATTTACTATAATATTATTACTCAACTCAATAAGAGATAATGGGCCCGATTCTTTGTAAACTTATATCCGTATTTTCTTTTGTTTCGCAATTATTTCTATGAATTAATTAATTTATTTTTCAAAATTTATACAAATACTCTGAAAAGCGTATCGGGTTTGAATAGATGTTAGAATATCGGAAAAGATAAAACAGAACAAGATTTCTGTTTTATATTGTAAAATGATAACTTTATGTTTGAACAAGTTTTCAAGCTTTTACATGCTTCCGTTTGAATTGAGAATTGTGGGAACTATTTACTGGAAATATCAAAGAGAAGAATATCAATGGAAGAGGAATTGTATTTTGATAGTTTAAACGGCAAATTGCTTTACTGCTAGGATGCACAAATTATTATCTTTCGTTAATGATACTTAAGTACAAATAGGATTCTTTAATACTAAAAACTTGTCCTTGGTGGTGATAAAACACCCTGCTTCCGAAAGTATTTATCACTATAATTCTCTGCAGAAATGAGTGGAATTGATGTTGACAACCAATTAATTTTTAGTATTTAATCCAGTCACTGTGAAAATACTTACATCCTGTTGTTTGGAAGTTATGATCATTAAAGAAAAATTATTGAAAACGTGTTGAAAAGTACAAATTTAGACGGGAATTAAATTTCTATGGAGTTTTTATGGAACGGTACAAATGTCAAAAAACCTATCAATGTCGAATTGTCTCATAAAAATGTATTAAACAGTTTCGCAGAGATCAAATTAATTTTTACAAATTTAAAATTATAAAACTTAAAAATATTTCCCAAACTTCTAAAAGAACTAATTAAAAATGCAAATAACCTCAAAACGAATAAATTATTTAAAAAAACAGCTGATGTGTTCTAATTAGAACGTCTCATTAAAATTATGCTATTATGAATAACTGAAAATATTGACCCTGAAGAATCTCATTCCTTCTCAATCATCTCGAAAAATCCATGTGAAAATATGTCGCATCTCATAACTTGATAATTTCTATTAAACTCATTTTACAGAAACAGCCACCATATAGAGAAATATAGAACCGGAATGGTATGAAACCCTTCCGGGTCTATATTTTCGGGTTCTTTTTATTTTTTCTGTTCAAATAGACCCTTACGACAATTTCCTATATGGTGGATGTTTATGTAAAATGGTTTGTACGATTGTTTGGTTTATACGAAACTGTTTAATAAATTTTCATGAGACAATTCGACATTTGATAGGTTTTTTGACATTTTGTACCGTTCCATAAAAACTTCATGCCCGTAAATTTAGAACTTGAGAATTCAAAATTATGGAATATACTACAATACATTTAAACGAAGGTCGTGTTTTATTGTAGAAACTAGAAATATGTGTACCAATCAATCATATAATCCTTTAGAGCTTACAAATATTTTCAAATGTTCATTTTAATGATTCTAATACAACCGCATTGTACAGCAAGTATTTATCTTTGGTAGATCCTAAGATATATATTTACTGGCCAACAAAAAATCAATCATGTATAGATATATAATTCAATTATTTGAATAAAAGAAAACTGTTTTTAATTTAACAAACGTCTTTCATTCCCAGCTATTGTTTGTTCGTTACACAAACTTTTTGTAAAAAATAAAAGAAAACGTTTATTTTTTTATAAGTTTATAACAAATTAAATTTTCCTGGAAATTGGTTCCCAATTTCATATATTTTCGGAATTCGAGGTAAAGTTAGGTCCCACACACTTTTGTTAAATATAATTTTTGCGTTCTTTTTATGAATGACGAGAATTTTCTTAATAAATTATGCTGTACATATAAACATGTGATTTGGTTTGCGTTTAATAAATTTATCAAAACATGCACAATGGATGTTTGTAGAACAAGTAAATTAAAGTTGCAATATAAAGAAAGGTTCATCTCTATTTTATAATTTAATACATTTCTTTCAATACAAAATTTAATTAAAATAAAACACGTTCCGTAAAACAATTGTAAACTATGTATATTGTAAATATATCAACAAAAAACAAAATTGTACAATTGAAGTTAGATTATTCAATAAAACAAGTAAGCTTTTTTCTGTACTAGAGTACAGTACAGTGATACAATTACACGATACAACAATAAAGAAAATCAAGACAATTGACAATGCTGTCCAAGTTTTACTTCAATTTGTTGCTTTTATTTGGTTGCAGCTCGTGCGGTTATGTAACCACATATACTGCAAAATGGTGAACAGCCGATGTACTCACAAATTACCAATACTAGGCCAAATTACCAAATTGTGTTATTATTTTTATATCATTTGCAGAAATTAAATTATAAATTGTTAATCGGAAATAATATACAACATTTCATATTGAGCGAAATCCACAAAATCCTTTGTTGATAAATTGCGGAAGGCAATTATAGGACAATGATAGTAACACAAAAAAAAATATTTTATGTACATTTGTACATGATTTCAATGTTGATTAAATAGCTAACTTTTGTTTTTTATTTTATCTTGAATTTAAAAATAATCGTAATTTATAATACATGTATAGGTTGTATAGTAATGCCGTTTATAAATAAAATAGTCTATTTTATTGGTGAAAATGGAGTATAATAAAAATAAAAAGTTTTAAATAAAATATATTCGAAACATATAGTTTACATATTATTTCACCATTTATCATTGTATTTCTTGTGTACAATATGCTAGAACATATATAACATCGACGAATTTTAATATTTTAACGATATTATTGTTCTATTGTTATAGCTGGAATAAACAATGCTTTTAATATTTTAACAGATTGGGAAATATAATAAATTGATATTAGCTCTTACAAATGTATATATGAATATGTATAGATAGCTAGGTATATACATTCGTAAATAAATTCCTGTCGACTTTAATCATTTAATTAACAGTAGTGTATTTGCAGAAAGAAAAATAAGCAGGTACACGTTTTCCCTCACAAAACTGATACATCTAGAGACATGGACTCATCCTCGCGGAACTGCCCGCGGCCGAATTGACCATGTGTTAGTTTCAAAAGGGCGGGCTCGGGTTGTGCAGGATGTGAGAACGTCGCTGCAAAGCTACGATAGAAGTTGTCGTACAAGGGAAAAACAGCGAAAAGCATAGAACGTTTCGACTGTTAAGGTCTGATAAAGGAAGATCAAAAGAAACTATAACAGGATCTTGTCAACGACAACATTGATGAAGCTACTTACCAGTCTGACTGCGTGAACTCTGTCTGGGAGGTACTGAAAACTTCGGTTGTCAGTGCTGCTCAACAACTTTAGATATGGTGAAAGTCAGACCCACCAACGAAATACTTGATCTTTGGTTATAGGGACATTTTAGTAGTGGTCACTACCCGTTTGAGGGAGTGAGGAGGTTCAAATATTTGGGTTCTCTTATCACTCATGATAACAGTGTGGGTTGGGTGAGGATATTAAAGTGGGACTGGCAGCTGGCAGTCGTGCCTTGTATTCTTTTCAAAAGAATTAGTGAAGTTTATAATTTTGACCTTATGAATATGATAGAATTAAAATATTAGTTTTTAACTATTGTTTTGAAAAGAAGTGGTAGGGGACATTTATGCAACATACTACTTAAATTTAATGATGTCGCTCACAAGAACTTATTAATGGAAAGTGTCTGGAAAATTGGTCCTCTAAAGCTCAAACAACTTTATCCGACATTGGGGCATGCAGATGAAACCATATCTATACGGGATAAATTAACCTCTATGAATGTTAAAATTATAAAAGAACTTCTAAATCTAAAGAAGAACAACAAAATTTTATACTGTTGGTTTCGCCATAACAATTATTTTAAAAAAGTTATTTTCAGGTTTAGATTCATTTTATAGTTATCATAGTGATTCTCTTGCCAGAAATACATCGGTCACAGGTATAAATCAAAAAATATGTGAATTTAGAAAACCATGGTTCAATAAAGATCTGTCGAACAGATACTTCTAAAAACAATCCTCACAACATGTATTTTAAGAAAACATGAAACTCTTAATGTTAAATTTAAAAAATTAATCAAACATTCAAAAAAAAAAAATATTTTAGTAGTAAGTTGAAAAACAGTTTGACATGTCCAAATCAAATGGGCGGTGAGGTACTAGCAAATAATACACCACAACGGTGAGGTACTAACAAATAATACACCACAACGGTGAGGTACTAACAAATAATGCACAAACAGAATTTAATTACGAACCAACAAACGGTGGCAAACGAATTCAATGGTTATTTCATTTGTGTTGGTGTAAATATATCGGGGCAGAGCATCAGGAATAATTTACAATATACGGCTTCATTTAATAGGCCTTTAAACATTTTCGAAGATACTTCTGATGAGGAAATAATTTTAATGATAAATAATTTAAAGTCAACTTGTGCTTATAGTTATGACAATATCCCATCGAAAATAGAAATAACATTTTCGAAGATACTTCTGATGAGGAAATAATTTTAATGATAAATAATTTAAAGTCAACTTGTGCTTATGGTTATGACAATATCCCATCGAAAATAGTAAAACAATTCGTAAATCTTATAGCTCCGATGCTTTCATCATAGAGAGTGTATACTTCCTAAGTACCTAAAGCGAACTAGAATTAAGCCAATTTATAAATCAGGCGACCCACTGCTAGTAAGCAACTATCGTCTAATTTTTATTCTATCTGTTTCTAGTAAAATTTATGAAAAAGTCACATTCAATCGACTTTCAAATCATTTAAAATTTAATAATATTATCCATCATCATTAATACGGCTTTACTAAACAGTCTAGTACAGTATCAGATACTGTAAGTTTAATAGAAAATATTTATCAGTGGTGGAATGTAGAAATGCCACATCATGTTTATTTCTTAATTTACAGAAAGCTTTCGACTGTGTTAACCATTCTATCCTTATAAAAAAATTAGCAATGTACGGTAATCCAATTATTTGAAAATTACCTTGCTGACAGAGAACAAATAGTAAGTTTACTCAACTTAAAATTGATATAGAAAACGACATAATAACGATAAATGATTGGCTTTTTCATACATAACTGTTTGAAGCTTAATATAACTAAAACAAATTTTACGATATTTTATTTGAAATACTGACCGGATGGGATATTTGAGGAATTAAAAATAAATGGCAACATAATCAAACGAGTGGATTCAATAAAACATTTGGGGTTGTACATTAATTCTAACTTAACTTGGACTGATCATATTTCAAAAATTATGCAAAGAATCGCTCCAATCATAGGCGTATTAAGGCGGGTTGGATATCTAATTCCCAAAAATCTTCGAACCAATATATTTTACAGTTATATCAACTCGCAATTAACATAATTAATACAAATTTGGAGATATTTCAGTACAGATCAGATAGGCGATCTGTAAATTCTACAAATTAAAGCTTTAAAAGCCATTAATTGCTTGCCAATATTGACACCCATCAATTATCTTTACTATGAAAAGATTCTCCGGCTACATGTTTGATTGACTTTGAATATATTTTAACTACATATAAAATCAGATTTAACTTACTTAAATGCAACTTACAAATTCGCACTACCTCTTCAGTTACTGAGTGAATTACACGCAACTCTTCAAATTACCGTTTACCATATTTTAAATTGTCTACCACTCAGAACAGTATATTCAACAAAGGACGTAATTTATTTAATAAACTGAATAAGGAGAAAAAAGACATACGAATTTCTGAGTTATGTAAGAAATCAGCTGTTTAAAAATTTCACTATTCAGTATAATTTAAGCCATTCCACTTGGAATTGAAAATTAACATTTCCCTGATTTCTTTGGTTTCACTCGAGAGACGGCAGTGAAATTTAAAATAACTAGATGCGAGAATATGCTAAATCAGACCAAAATACACATTGATTTTCTTTTTAAACTTGCACTATTCAGTTATTCACTATCAATCGGATTAGCTTAAAAACATACAGACTCTTCAAATACATTCCTATTTGACTTATTCCCAACCAAAGTAAAACTGTTCTTGAAATTTTTCTTTGGTTATGTATTTCACTAATCTTATGGTTTTGTCGCGCTTTATTCATTGGAATAAAATAAATCCTGCTATCTGGAATGAGAGTCACATTTATTTTTGCTGGCAATAAATCTTGTACAAATTTTTAACCTCTCATCATTTAACTTAAAAAAATACTTTACAACGTCAGAAGTGGCCATGCGGTAATTTTCTTATATATGAGTTTTTGCCGCTCGATTGTTTTGAGGTATGTTGTGCCGTATGCTTCGAGTACTCTAACATTTTGATAAATAGTTTGTATTGTCTGTAAAAAACAAAAAAAAATTGCAAAAAAAATATCTAAAACATGATAGTCTAGCAAGCAAGCCAATATCTAAAACACTTAAATAAATAAAATATTTTCGATTTAAATTTTAATTGCTATTTGCCGAATGTGGACTCAAAATCTATTTGCTCGCCATTTTTAGTGTCTTGCACAAATAATTGAATAAACGAAATAGTGCACAATTTTGATCTTGAAAAGAGGGATACAAATGTCTATCGATTACCAAAAATAGTGATGTTACAACATCCCACCTCAGTATTTATCGCTACATTTTTTAAATTTTAGCGAATGGTAAAGTTGTTTTTTCTACGACCAACGTAGAAAGTAGGCTTTTGTAATCGGAAATGAGTTTCTTTCGATGATTTTATTTGGAAATATAAAATGTAACCAGGGGCGGGATTTTGTAACATCACAGTTTTCGATATTCGAAAAAATATCGATAGTATCGAAAAGTATGCATTTTGTATCATTATCGACGAGCGATAACTTCGATACTTCATCACTCAAGAAAATCTAAGTGATAATAAGTGATGTTATGTGATAGTAGTTTTTTATTAAAGTATAATTATTAAAGTTTAACTTAAATATAAGTATAAATATAAATAGATTGAATAGGTGAGTAGATAAATGATCATGTACAACAATTTGTAAATAAAAATAAATAAATACATTTAAATTTTTTATAATTTAAAATGACATAACCTAAAATTAATTTTATCTAATACAGCCAAAAGAAAATTACCACAACAAAACAATTTCAAATAATGTTGGATTATTTAGAGGAACACCGGCAACTTGTCATCGGTAGTTTCAACAACACATCCACGCGACAAAGTATGCAAGACGGTTGGCGCGAGCTAACAAACCGTTTAAACGGTGAAGGCCCCCCTGTGCGAGATGATGACTCCTGGAAAAAAGGATGTTACTTGTACAAATTAGTTAATGAAATCGCATTAATAAATAAATTATTTTATATCGCAGGTGTGGGCTGATCTTAAAAATAAAATTAGAAAAACACACGTCGATATAAACCGAACCGGAGGTGGGTCGAGAACCGTGTTTTTAACTCCATTTGAGGAGCGTGTGGTTCAACTAACCGGGTTAATGGAGGCTGCTGTAGGGGTATCGGGTATGGATGTGGGACATGAATCCAGTGAGGAGGTTCTCGAAAACGTCCAAAGCGAAGAAGTACTCGAAAATCGAGAAACTGGACAAGCCCTTGGTAATACTACAGCCGCTATAACACCCCGGGTACAGCGGCGTCGAAAAAACATATCTTCTAAAATTTATGAAGAAATACGACAACAAGGGAGAAAATTAGATCAATTTCATACCTCGTTAATAAACGTATTGCGAGAGGGAAATGAGATAAACGCAAAACGTCTCAAACTTGAAGAGGAGCGGTTTGCGCGACTTCAATAAAATTAAAAAATAGATGTATATATGTATTAATGAATTGAATTAAAATTTTTGGATTTATGTAATGTTTTTATTATTTTATAAAAAAAATATTTCAGAAAATTAACAAAACGAACGATTATTGTTCATAATTAAAAACAATTTAGCAAATTATCTCTAATTCGAGCTGCACTTTCATACTCCGATTGATCTTCATACTGGAAGTCAGCTTCATAAACTACTTCGCCCCCCTCGTCAGGCCGCGGTAAGTTTATCATGTCCAATTTATTAATCAGGCATATATTGTAAATAGCTGCGCACACATTTACTATCTTCACTATTTTCACAGGCTCATAACGCAGTACTCTCTCTTCTAATAAGCATCGGAATGAGTTTTTAAGAACCCCTATGCAGCGCTCTATGGGATTTCGTGATTTAGCGTGTAAATGGTTGTAGGCTTTTTGAGCTTCATTTGGGTTGCAATACGGCGTCGTTATAAAAGGCTGAAATGGATACCCGGAATCACCAAGAAGCCATGTATTACGCTCCCCAAGGTCATATGAGGATTTAAGACTCTTTCTTTCCCTTGACATTTCCCAGATTGCTACGTCATGCGTTGATCCAGGGTATCTAGCACACACCGAGAGAATCAAAAGGTCATAATTGCAAACCTGTAAAATACTTAATTAATAAAACGAATAAACTTCGATAGATATGTATATTTACCAACTGCACATTCATCGAATGATTCCCACGTCGATCTACAAAAATATGCTCATTTTCGCGGGGCGAAATCATGTTAATATGTGTGCAATCAATGCACCCAATAATGCCAGGATGACCAGTTTTTTCAAAAAAACGTTCCTTATAAACTGATTTTGCTCGTTCATCCGGAAATTTTACGTGCTGACGGCATATCGTACTTTCTAACAGCGGCTAATTTGGTTCCTATTGAAATTTTTGTTCTTCTAGTCCCTAAATCCATTCGAGGTTTTATTTGGTCGAGCAGATATAAAAATACATCTTTTAAAACCCGGAAAGATTCCATAAATCTTAAATTAAACATTATGTAATTAAAAAATATGCATTAATAGTTATTAAGTAAAAATTATTACTTTTGATCACTCATGTCCAGTACGTTATAGCGATCACGCAAAAAACGACGCTCAATATAAAAATTTATCCTCGAACCATTATCACCATCTTCTTCTTCATTTGCACTCAAAAACACTGCACTAAAATTAATCATTTTAATTGTTGAAATTAATTTACAGACTACGTAAACTGAATTAAAAAAACACAAATTTTGACATATATGTATAAACAATTTTTGTCATAAAAAAATATTTGTAGAACTGTCATTTCAATTTCGGAAATGGGTTGCCATATATAAATTTCGCTTATCAGTCGAAAATGGTAAAAAATACCTACTCTTACCATTTTCGATTCGACCATCATTTTCGATAGTATCGAAAGTGATGTTACAAAATCCCGCCCCAGGGCTGGGATGTTCTACCATCACATTTTCGTTAATCGAAAGACATTTGTGTCTCTTTTTTCACGAACAAAATTGTATTCTATTTCGTAATCAATTCCGCAATTTCTATTGTGATCATAGCCTACTCGATTCTATTACTATAAATCCATTCGATAAAATATCACCAATATTTTTATTTTCGATGGCAAGTGAAAAGGGAAAAAAGAGATAGTTTGCAAATTTATTCTAACAGGCTGATCGCAATAGAAAAAACGCAATGGAGCACAATTTTGTTCGTGAAAAAAGAGACACAAGCGTATATCGAATATCGAAAATGTGATGGTAGAACATTCCAGCACAGTTAATTTTTTCGCTTGAAATAACAATGTTACTCGTACAGCCCTATACAATTGAATATGGCCATAGAAAAAATAGTGGGTACATTAGTGTTCTAGGTAAGAAAATAACCAAAGATGGTAACTAATTATGGTAATAAGAAAAACTACTTATAAAAAAAACACAAATTTTGATATTTAAAATTAAATCGCAAATGCTTATTTTCTACGTTGACCATAGAAAAAGAACATTTTCGTACCCATTCGGGTATTTATATTATAGGAATATGAAAATTAAATGAAACCGAGAGCTGGTTATTATTCCCACTTTGCTCGAGTTACATTTTTGGCAGTAATAAATTCTGGAATATGGAAACCCGTTATCTCAAACATTTAATTTTATTTATAATCGATCATTTGGTGGTGTTATTTGTAAGTTTTAAATATCCAGTTTCCCAGAATGTACTGTTACGTATCCTACTTTTTAACATGCATTTGTAAAATATCCTGTGGTGTAATTAACATATTAATTTCTTTTTCATGAATACCGTTCGGAAAATAGTATTGTTTGAGACAAAACACATTTTAAAGTAGAAAATAAATAACTAAAGCAAATATCTTTTATCAACAAAATATGTTGACATTAGGTATTTGTTGTTTTCTTGGCTTTCTATCATTATTTCAACATTAAAATGTGCTTTGATGATGTTTTCATTTCTATTAAATTTTCATTTGTAAATCTGATGCTCATCCGTTAATTTTTCCGGCAAATGTTCATGATCTCCCCCCTGGTGATTTTAAAATTTATTCAAAACACGTTACAATGGCATATTATTTGTGAAAGTTACATTTTTATTTTTGAAAAGTTTTTATTCTCACATAACACACTTTGAAAATACATCAAAACGTTGGGATTTTTGTAGAAAAAAATTAATATCTAAGTCAGAAATACTGTGGTTTTCTTATATAGTAAAAGCATATCTTTAAAAGTCATTAATCTGTGAATATGTTTAAATCTAATGTGGAGCGAAGAGTATGCCAGTTTTGCAAGCAAATGTCACCAGCAAACTCTATTAGCAAACACCAGAAATAGCAAATAATCCAAAACCGAACTTTGATAAACCCCAGCCGTAATAGTGCTTTCCCTACTTATATTTGGCCCGTACTATACCTGTGTTCTTCCACAAAGATAAGAATATAAAGCCACTTGTATATATGTGCACCAAAACCACAATAATAAAGTTTCAAGAGTGTAGAATGTTCCACTCTGAATAACACTTTGGTTAAATCTATGAACAAGGCAGAAGTTTTTAATCTCTTGGCATTCGAAGAACTTATCTGTTCCGGAATAGAAGAAATGGCTTGATTCGAATTTTTATTTTTTCTAAATCCAAACTGCAGTGGAGATAGAAAATAATTTAAATCAAAGAAATCTAGCATTCTTGTTTTTATGGCCTTTTCAAAGTTCTTCGAGAAGATTGTTAAAAAGGATATTGGTCTATAATTATCTAAACATGTTCTATCATTTTTTATATATTAGAAGAACAACCGCACTTTTTAAGGCTTCGGGAAAGATCCCGACTTACACACTTAAATTAATAATAAAAGATAATACAATATACATCCACCCATTTAACAGCTGATCGTCAAACATATCGTGTACTTCGTCCATTTTATGGCGTACATAATCGTCCTTCAGAGCGGCTAATTCGAATAACAATAGATCGTTTTCGGACCACGTTTACTATTAATGATAATGTGGATCCCGTGAGACGCCGAACAGCGGCTACAGCACAGAAGAAGCTGTAGCCGCTGTATATGTTGAATTCCCATTCAAAATTTTGTTCTCCGATGAAACCCATTTTTGATTGAATGGGTACGTAAATCAGCGCGAGTTACGTATCCCGGATACTACACCTTCCGTTGTGAAACCACCGTCAGCACCTATATTCCCGATTCTAACCAATCAATAATTATTGTTATTAATGTTATTAATAATAATAGTATAGTACTATTATTACTATGTATTTAAGATCAGTTTCTATATTCGAATCATACAAATTATATTTTATTTATACTTATAAAGTAAACATAATAAATTTAGGCCCATATACATTTATTGATTATAATATAATTTTGCTATACTCGACGAGTAAGCAGAATAAGTAAATAAACCCAAACACTTAATATTTTACATTATCTTGCATTAATTCCAGTTTCTTATCTCACATTTAAGTTATAAACTATAATACTATATACTTTATATTTTCTTTATTTTTGCATAGAAACTAAATACATTATATTATAAAAAAAGTTAGAATTGTAAAACCAGAGTATTGGAAACGATTGAAGAAGTAACACCTAAATAAATTTGTTACTTGTATAAAGTGTTAAAAAGAAAAGTGACTGCATTTTTAATTAAAAGAACCTAACTCGTAACTCGCGCTACAATTGATTACTCGAAGAAACTTTTGATGAAAGAATAATTTCGCGTAATGTTCCAATTAATTGGCCACCAAGATCGTGTGATTTAACCCCAATGGATCATTTTCTTTTGGGCTATGTAAAGTCAATTGTCTACGTCGATAAACCAGGGACACTTGAACAGCTGGAAAGCAACATTCGAAAAGTTTTTGGTGAAATACGGCCGCAAATGCTGCGAAAAGTTTGTGAAAATTGGTGTTCCAGTTTGCGCCTAATACGCGCCAGCCGTGGCGGTCACATGGCCGAAATCATATTTAAACATTAATGTCATAAAATTGTCTATCCAATAAAGCCCGTTTCATCGATACTAAAAATATATTTCTTTGTTGTATTGTGATTTAAACTTGTGTAACTCTATAAAAAACAACCTTTATATTCAATGGTTTTGTGAAGTAAAGTACTTGTTTTATTGTGGATGTACTATCTTTTATTATTAATTTAATTGTGGAAGTATAGATCTTTCCCGAAGCCTTAAAAATAGCGGTCGTTTTTCCAATGTATATTCAAAATACATATAAGTCTTGGGATATGGACACATATTATTATATCATTCACAGTTTGTCAATTTTGGATCATTACCATTCTTCCTGAACTATTGGGTGCAAAACTGTTTTTTATTCTGGCTAATATTAGTAAAAATGGTATCACATAGTTTGTGGCTGTAGTTAGCTAATCTCCTATTGTTTAGTTTTTTTCTTTAGCTGGCCAGTTTTATTTCTTTTGCGTAATTGCTTCAATAAATGATTGAACATCCATGGTTTAAGCTTAAGGGTTTTTCTGCCCTTTCTTAAGGGTAATATAATTAGTACGGCTATTAAGATGACGTTGTAAAATCTTCAAAATAGTCAAAGACAAGAGATGCGCTAGTTTGGTTATACACATCTCTTTATTCTTCACTCAAAATCCATTGAAATCTATATTAAAAAGTACATCGGGTAATTCTATCCGAAGCGGTACATTTATTTGGGATAATATTAATCGTACTTAACATAAATAAATTGTGCAAAAAATGTTGCCACCAAAATAAATCTGATGAATCTTGCACAAAATTTTAACTTCAAAAAACAATCTTTTTAATGAACAATTTTGTTGTGAAAAAAAACATTTTGTACACAAGGATAATAAATCTTGGGAATATAATCGAAATTTAATTTCAACCAATCAAGCAAAAGAAATTGTTAAACCTTTGAAAAAAATTATTAAAGGTTCGATTATTAGCGCTCATCGGCTCGTATATTTCCGACATGTTGGCCGCTCCTAAGTCCACAGGATTTTTTCTGTTCTCTTAGGGAGCGAAGTGATGAGAGCGCAGCGACAAGAACATAATTGTTAATGTAATTTCAAACGATTATGTATTTTTCCGTGCAGAAATAATCATTTTTTAATGTAAGGTTAATTCCTAACCTATTTACTTTTAGTTTCGGGAGAAAACAATTTGATTTGTCATTTTTAAAGCAACTAGATTTCTGAGTTACGTGGTGTATGTAAACTTTGTGCCGTTTACATACGCGGCGTCACAGTACCCGTAAAATTGAAAAAACAGGAACAAAAGAAGAAAAAGCCCATTGAAATATATATTTATTAAAAAAGATTAAATTCAATAAAATTATATTGTTTAAAGTTTCAAATTCAGGATTAGAACTTGTCATATTTTGTTTATTGTAGATATAATTCGAAATAATTATCAATTATATTTGAAAACGCAACGCCGAATAGCCTTAATTGGCAAACCTTAAATTACTGTGTCGAATAATAGATAACCACATTTCTTTCCCCATACCTTTTTAAGCAATGATAAAACACATTCTGGAAATTGTAAGGAGATAATTCAATTTTATTTTATAAATACACATTTTGGTTTAACAAAAATAACCAACTTCTGCTGTTTCTTTTTCAACATTTAGGTGTTTTAGAAGAATTTGTAGTTTGTTCAGATATATTCTTCTTTTCATGTGTCCTAACAATATAATAGAGTGCTAATGCTTTAAAATAGAGATAATTATTATTGGTAGATTGGACAGTCTTGATGCATTGCGCATATGGTCAGTAAAATGACTTGTTGTGTTAAATAATTAAGTATAATATAATTTTATATTTAACAAACATGTTAGTATTTTACAGAAAAGTACTATCAAAATTACGCTCAAAGATATACATATACCAATATGTATATGCGATTAAAATTTAAAAATACTACAGGTCAAATTTCAAAATTATATTCTTTTAACAACGCTACTTCTTACTTAGATATAATCTCGAATGAACGTGCCATTAAAATATTGGTAACTAAAACATTCAGTTCCTATAACTGATTTATAAATCAGTTTAAAAAAAACATGTTTTGAAGTTCTTCATTAAATTGCCAAATAAAGAAAATACGCAGAATTTGAGATACTTAATTTTATTATTAAATAAATCCAATTAACAAATGTTTATTTATTATTATAAAAAATGTTATTAGTTTCAATAAATAAAAAATATATGTATATATATTTGGCAGTAAAATGTTTAAATTTCTTTTAATTATTATTGTATAATAGCTAATAATAATTATAAAAACAACCTGGAATTGGTGAAAAATTATCAAAACAAACAAAAAAGAAAATTCAAAATCGACAAAATACCATTTTTAGTGTTTGCTTTTTACTGCCTCGATAAATACACCACCGCTATATTATAACCAAATGTTTAAAAATAATAAAAAAAATAATAATCCTTGCAACCTTTTTTGTTGTGTATATAGAACAATGTTGTATGTATATATTTATATCGACATGTTTCTGGGATAGCTGGTATACATTATGTTGGGTAAATAATATTTAAGGTATTTCAACCATCGTCATTAACTTCACAGAAAATAAAGCTGTGGAATGGGTTTAGCAAAGAAAACATATTGAGCCATAATTTACTATGTGTAGGATCTGCAAATTAAACTGAACGCATTTTGGTTGAGACGAATTTAACCATTTCGCGCAGATTTGGTTGAATTTGAAAACACTATAATTTATTTTTGTTGGTCTGACCAGTCTCAGCTGATCCTTGACCCTTCGTTGTTATCAAACCAATTTATTTTTAAATATTGGGAAGAACTAAACACATCACAAAACTCAAAATTCAACTATCAGTAGAAATTACAAATAATTACTTAATTAACTGGTAATGTTGAAATGTAAAAATCAATCTATCACAGTAAATGTAATCTTGAATATCTACAATCAATATTGACAAATAAAAATGATTAAGTCGAATTGTAAATGCACTACCAAACGAAAGCATATGAATATATAAAAGTCTTCCAGCCATTTCTGCATAACACAGATTATCGTCATATAGTGATGGCACAATTTGATTATCTTTAAAAGTGATTGTCTTCTATAACGATTCTTGTAAACTTTTGGATAATTTTATCTACTTTGTTACCACAAACTTTTGAATTTTTTTCAAAAACACTTTTAGCATTTTTCCATCTTCATAACAATTTATTACTTGGAAGATGTTCAATTTTATTAATTTTTATCCAAACACGCTTAACATTTAAAATATAAATAGAAATTGTATTCTAAAAGTATCTTGTAAGAAAAGAAAAATCAATTTGGATACATCATAGTTAATTTCTGTCAAATTAGACGCAAATGCAACATATTGAACGCAGAATTTCAAAAAATTGAAAAGAGAACTGGAGACTTCTGGTAAATGTATGGATCTGGTTTAATGATTTAGGATGATTTATTTCCAATAATATTCTTTTTACGATTCCAATCACTTTTTAAAGTTTAATAAATTCTGCCAAACGATAATCAAGTTCATAAAAAAAAATGTTTGGCATTATTTAAATAAACTTGAGTACAACTAACAGTGAATAAATTATAATACTTTGAAAATAAAACTTATAGGACCTAGATTAACCGCGGGTGTATGGCCAAAGCATACAAACATAGACAGGTTTTTGGGAAAAATTCGGACCCACAAATACTTTGTGGAACCCGTGACATGTTCCGCACCATTGTCGTTCAAGAGCGGCTTAGTGCCGATCCATTACCATGATGGGTAAAAGGAGGAGAAAACGAAAGTAAAAAAAAAGAAACAGGATTATAGAAGTGGTAGACACTACGTTTACCCACTTAGTTGTTAATATGTAGTTGGATTGGTAACGCGTTGCCAGCAGAAGGGAAGACGATGCGTACGCTATGCTTTCTTCCGTCCCGTTAGGGACCACTGGCAGACCCTTCATCAATTGGGCTTTTTATGGTTAGTAGATGAATGACTGGTTTTAATTTTATACTTACCAAAAAGATCTGCTTGTTTCTCCCAAAAAAAAACTTATATCCCGTTTTTGTTTTTACTATTTATGCAATTATTTATTTAACTTTAATTTAGTCACCCGCCAATACTCGCGTTCCTCCTGATTACTCCTGTTCCACAGACAGAAGTCAACTCTCTTGACTGTATCTGTTCCGTACCACGGCCAAAACCGGATGGTTCTGACCCGTAGCACGGACAAAATTCAACTCTCTGTTGTTCCGTACCCCGGCCAAAACCGGACGGTTCTGACCCGTAGCACGGACAAAATTTTACTCCTCACAAGTAAGAATATTTTTGGTATTTATACCAATTTGGTGGGTTGATAGAGTGAGAGGAAAAACAAAGGAAAACGCATAAAAATGCACTCTATCAAAAACCACCTAACTTAATTTTAACTGTGGTTAAAAATAAAAATGAATTTTTACAAACGTTGTAAAAGAAATATATACTAGTACTCGTAGGTTACAACTCAATAATAAGTTTATAACGTAAAGTTATGTTGTAATTGTAACCGATTTTGCTGGATGTGCATATTTCCTCGAGTGAATAACACACTATGAATTAGCACTATGTGATTCCACAGGTGAATAACACAATATGAATTTGTTTTATCTGACATAATTAATTGTGGCTTCAATATCTATATAACACAATATTTTGTCAACAAAAAAAAAGTGGAGGTATTGGCCTCAAAATTGTGTTTGTAGTTTGTATGGGACAGGGTGGTAACGGTTGTTGACAGGCGACCGTTACAACTTCTATCAGGACAGTTTTTGCTCTCAACCCCGAAAAAATCTACTATCACGATAGTATTATGATACTTTTCTACTCTCAGCCCCGAAAAATTATACTATCACGATATATATACCAAAATAAATGTACATACTTATGTACATAATTTACTCTCAGCCCCGAAAAATAGTTATTTTCATGATACTTATATATTAATAATTAAAATTGTACACATATTTATACATATTAATTAGATATAATTTTAATAAGATTAAAATTGAAACACAATAAATAAAATTGCATTGCGGAAAAGCTATTGTTCCATGAACTCAGCAACTATTCCCTGGCCGGATAAGCGGAGTTTACCATGTGATTAAGGAAGGTTTCATGTGTCTTCAGAGTTTTATTTCGATTTTTTGTATGTGGAGGATCTGAGATATAGTCGCTTGAACTCAGAAACTATTCGCTGGCTGGATAAGCGGTGTTTACCATGTGATTCAAAAAGGTTTTATGTATCTTCAGAATTTTTTTTAGATTTTTTGTATGTGGAGGATCTGAGATATAGTCGTTTCAACTCAGAAACTATTCGCTGGCAGGATAAGCAGAGAAATTATTTGTTGGCGGGTTTAATTAACCTGGTTCTTAGAAATCTGTTTTCTGTATGTTGATTTAGTTTCTTCACCTATAGGTGTTTGCTTTTATTTAATATTAGTTAATAGTGTTGATTTTGAATTTTCTTCGATTGATTAGGTGGTACTGAGTTTATTTTTGATAGATTTGTCATTTAATTTCTTTGTTTAGCTTGAATTTATTTTTTGGTATAACATATTAAATGAGGAACTACCTTTTTTGATGAGTTACTTATTTTTACTATGTTTTCTTTCAGGTCATCGAATAGTCTAATTTCTTATAATACGCCGTGTAATGATTTTTTAATATTTTGGCAAAACTTGGAATATTATTCAATGATGTAGGTTTTTGTTTCTTGTGGTTCCGATGTTCAGTATTTATTATGCCATAATGGCTTAAACAACATCTTTTGGTGGAATGGAGGAAAAACATTTTTCAATGTGTTGAATGCCGTGTTATTCTAGCAAACAAGTGTCTATTGACACATATGGTCTCTTTTCAATATTGCCTTTCATGCAAATATTACAGAAGAACTGCGCTGTAAAGGTTGGATACATTTAAAAAAATATCGGTTATTCGTGTAATATTGCATTCACAATTGTTGAGTAGCCCGAAATCAATTTTTCTGCCAATTCAGCGTTTCCATTAAATAATGCATTAACCACCTTAACTTAACAATAGGACATTCAGTATCTTCAAATAAAAAATTCTTAATTATTTTTATATTTACAATACATTGAATAGTTGCGTCTACAGCGCAAGTATTTTTATAAAAATCTGTTTTTATGCTGTTGCCATTATGCAGAAGTCGTTGGACCGGTTTTGATCATAATTTTTATCTGGATCTGGTAATATTAAATCAGTAGGACGTTTTATTTGCAGTTTTGTGGCTATTTCAGATTGCTCATTTTCAGATTTTTTGAGAAATTCCTTTATATTTTTAAAATTGAAATAATTATATTTTTCAGTTTTTCCTTTATTACTTTTTATACACCACGCTTCTGTTTTGTTTAAATTTAATAAACCATCTTCTGATTTCCTTTTTATATTTAATGACAAATTTTTAAACGATCTTTTAGGAGTATCTGTTTGAAATTTTTGAAAAATCAATTTGTTACGTTTATCCACTTCTTTTAAAAAGCGAAGACATTTAGTTGGTAGTTTACCCAAATATGATGCTCCACGAACACGCCTCTTGAGAATGGAGAAATAATTTTCAATGTGGCAATTGCTTAGCCTACCCTCATTGTATACAAGTTGGTATCACAGTGGTAAGTAAGTCATATATTTTTTTCTAAATTTCTCTGCAAATTCAGGATTATAGAAATGATTAACAGGCTGATGTCTAATGCTCGTTTAATTTATAATACATTCTGTATACATTTTATGGAAATCCTGATAGAATGCACTCTGTTCGTAATTCTGAAGACACATGAAACCTTCTTAATCACATGGTAAACTCGGCTTATCCGGCCAGCGAATAGTTTTTGAGTTCTAGGGACTATGTCTAAGATCTTCCACATAGAAAATATCTAAAAAAAAAATTCTGAAGATACATGAAACCTTCTGATTTCAAGGCGCTGTAGAATTTTTACAAAAAATAAATTTCTACACTCAATTTTTTTTATTGTGATTTAATTTTAATTTTGTACTTTATCCTATTATACCATAAATATATTTTTATAAGTATCATGAACAAAAAAACAAAACTTTCGGGGCTGACTGTAAAATGTAGCATTTTATAGCACCTTCATAAGCAAATAAATTATACATTTAGTGTCATGACAGTAATATATTTTGAGCCTCAGAGTAAGTTATAGTAAAATATATTAACTATAGATTATTTTAAAATGACCAATTTTCGAGAATATATTTATCACACATTTCGAAATTTCATGTAGGTTTATGTTATATTACTGGCCATTTATCTGATTTGATTTTGAGTTTTTACTATCAGATAACATTTAAAACCTTATACAAAATATCATGATAGTAAAAATTTTATAATATTATTACCATATGCAATTTTTAATGTTTTCGGGGATAGAATTTTGGGCTATCTTCACAGTGGTAGAATACGATATGTTAAACTATTAGAACAATAAGATAAAATGTTTTAAAATTGCTTTAAAATGCTTTTGATTTCGTGGTTTTTACATTATGTATGTACATGCATGTACATGGAAAAAGCTTAAATGCTCACTACACAATAAAACTACGAACTTGTATCTTATAAAATGTATTAATATTGAGAATAGCTGATATCGGCAAAAGGCACGTCGAAATTTCGTCGAAATCAAGAGTTTATTATATCACAATTTTTTTTTATCAATATTATGTTGCATATAAGAAATGTTGCTAAGGAAAATATTGTGTCAACAAAACAGCTTTGTTTTAGAGATTATGATTATTATAAATTCGCTTATCAGCTATTTAAGGAAGTTATGTTAAAAACTATTACCATTTAGCACTACACCAATATTGATAGTATGTATGTATAAGATGAAAAGCGTAACTATCTGATCTGACCCAATTTGAAATATATAATTATAATATGTGTATAAATGAATATTTTAGTAATTATAGATTTAATCTTTACAATTTTGCTTTATCAAATATATAATTGTTGTTATATTAGTTGGGTTATTATTGAGGTCAACAATTAATTATTATTATGTGTATTGTATTGTGTTAAAAAACATAATAAAAATACTTAAATCTCAAATCACACAATACAAGTTTAAAAGCGTTTCCAATTATCGCCTATATCTATACGACTAAATCTCATTTTTATTTAAGCAAATAATATATCATGTACAAAAATAAATAATAATATAATATTACGTTTCTATTTTATTAACATTAAACAACAACAAAATATTTATAGCATAATATAGCTTTCAGTGGTGTGGTACGTTAAGATGTTATATGTTCTTGACCTAGCCTACATAGTACATATATTATGTCTATAGTTAAATTTGGTATATTCTTTATCACTTTCCGTTAGTATTATTATGGTTATTATTGTGGGTAAGCTTGATATAATCACAATAAATCCATTTAAGTTATGTTAACTCGTGGGAGTTGCAAGTCACGTATCGGGTACGTCTCCAGGTGGCGGATAGGGAGATGCCCACATCAGAACACCGGAAGGTAAGTGGGAAATGAAATATCACTCGCGGACCAAAAACTTGCAAAAAGCGTCTGGTCACCAGAAGGTGCGGCGTCAAACAGCGTCTGGTTCTCATGTAAGAGGCGGTTGATTTACCTGGCAGGAGGTATAAAATGCTAGAGGAAACTCAGAACGGGCGACATTCGGGAGTGAGCAAGTGGGCTCCCAGTCATCGAAATCAAACTACCACAATGTCTCCGCAGTGGTGTACTTGGCTCCTGGAACAGAAATTAATACAAATTTCACAAGGGATGATTAGTAGTATCCTTTTCATAGGAGTAACAAAATCTTAAGATCACCTACTATTAAAAAAACGAGTTCTATAGGAGATATTAATATAATATGACTTTGTCTTAACCAACAACTAATGTTGTAAGCAGAAAAAGCACACTTCTTAACCAATTAAAAAGCCTAGAAGAGATGGTGTCAAAGCTCAGTAATGAAATTACCCTATTAAAGAGAGAAAATGAGGACCTGAAAAGGATCATCGAATCAGGTAAAGAAAAAAATCAAGTCTGTAATGAATATTACACAGACGAAGAAGAACTCGGAAGAGAAGCAAGAACCAATTCCCAGTGGATACTAGGATCAAGAAGCATAACAAAAACCGCCACAATCAACATGGCAGTTTCCGATGTAGAGGAAGCGGCAAGAGAACCTGATTGGATCGTGAAAAAAAAGCAAGTCCAGAAAGAAACGGAAAGCAGAATCATCACCAGAATATATTGAGCAGGGAAGCAAACATCAACATCGAGTAAACCAACTACTCAGTGCAACGATGAAATTCCTAACAAAGAAATAAAAAAAAACAGCCTCCACGAATAAACATAGTTGGTAGTTGGTATGTAAGACTATCCGGCTGTCAAGGCTCTGATGACCTCAATTACGAACAAGGATTTCAAGCTAGTAGCATTAAATAATGATGTTTGGAAGGTAAATGTTACAGGCTCAGATACTTATAGAAATCTTTCTTAATGCTGAGAAAGTTCAGTGGAATACATATGAGGACAAGCAGGAATGGCCAATTAAGGTTATGGCTAGAGGACTACATCAAATCGGCGAGAGTGAAGATATAATTGCCGAGCTACAGAGTAAAGGATTCGACGTTAAGGATGCTGAAAACATCATTAAAAAAGAGAGAAACGTAGATGATAAAAGCAACAGTGTCGTCACAAAACGCGGGCTACCGCTATTCATGCTAACGTTTGGCAAGGTGGAAAAAATTCATGATATTCAAGCAATTCAAAATATGAAAGTTAGAATTGAACCAGTGAAGAAAAAGTCACTCCTGAAAGTCCAATGCAAAAAATGTCATTGCTTCAATCACACTCAGAGATACTGTGGACGTATGGCAGGATGCGTTAAATGTGCTGGTAACACCTTACGAGCACGTGTACTAACTCCCACACACGCAGCTAATTTCCGTGGCTGTGAGGTTGCTAAAGAATTACAAAATATAAGAAATCGCGCTAGAAAGTCTGATCTAAACCGTAGAAAACATGATAGTGAAGCCCCGACCAATCGACAGACAAATCGAGAAATATATAAATTACGAGGAAAAGAATCATATGCACAGGTCAAGAGGCAAAAGCAAAAGATAGCAACGACGGGCAAATTTTTGAGATTTCGTAAAATGCATAGATAATTTAAATAAAAAAAAAAAAAAAAAAAATAAAAACAAAAACTATTATCACAAAAAGGAAGAAAAATAAAAATAAAATAAAATAAAAATCAGTTTTATTTATAACATTAATTAAATAAAAAACTTGATGAGCAGGTTGAAAAATAAAAAATAAAATAATATACCAATAAACTCATATTTGAACATTTGAAAAACTTGTCATTATCGTTATCCAACGCGACTAGAAAATAAAAATAAATTTACAAACGCCCAGAATACTAATTTGAAATGCGCATGGGCGACTTCAATGCGAAAAACACATACTGGGGCTCCAGAGTTACTACACCAAAAAGAGTTACTACACCAAAAGGGAGAGAGTTATTTGAAGAAGGAAAAATATTACTTTCAATTTGGTGGCTCACCAACTTAGTGGCCAACAGATATAAGCAAAACTCAGGACCTTATAGACTTTTATGTGACAAAAGGTATATCAGATAACTATAATCGTCTGGAAAATAATAAAGAGCTTACGTAGGACCACTCTCATGTTATTAAGAGTGTCTAATCAGAATACCAATTGGAAAATTGTTCGAGAATTATTAGAACAAAACATCGATCTTCAAGCACGCATAAGGAGCATTATACAAGTCGAAGAGGAAGTAGATTGGCTAATAGAAAACATACAACAAGCTGCGTGGCAAAGTACATCTTTCAAATACGCAAATAACAACAACTGTAAAAACTATCCACTTGGAGTAGGAGAGCTCGTGGCAATAAGTACATATTTATCGTCACTTACTAGCTTAAAAAATACCGAATATTCCATATGGAAAGCAACGAAAGTACTTAAGAGACCAACAAATCCGACGGCACCAATTAGAAATGAGGATGAAAGCTGGGCTCGAAGCGGCAAACAAAAAGCTGACTTGTTTGCGAGGCAGTTAAAAGAAACGTTTCAACCATTACCCACGCAAACTGCGGATGAAAGTGCTAACCTACTAAAACGATCTGATGAGCTTGAAATACAAAGTGTATCTCTGGAAAAACCTCCTGGGTACGACCTCATAACTGGACAAATCATTAAAGAATTACCAAATAAAGCGATACGTAAACTTCTCCATATAATCAATGCTGAGTTTAGACTAAGATACGTTCCAAGGCAATGGAAGGTTGCAGAGGTAATCATGATCTTAAAATTTAACAAACAATGTAACGATAAAAAGACCTACAGGCCGATATTCATCCTCCTCAAGATTTTTCAAAAGATTTACAGAATTTTCGAAAAACGGCAAATATATGAAAAGTTTAGTTTAAGATGGTAGGTAGACAATTATTTGAATATCTAGTGTTTAACAACTAAAATTTTATTCAAATTCATTTGAAACATTTTTGTAGATCTAAACGGTGTGAACTAGAATATCGATGGCAGCATACATTCAACTAATATTCCTTATCCTTATGCGATATCAAATGTCTTTTATTAGAAAATCACATTAATAGGAGGTAATTTCGTGGTAATGCATGCGATAATGAACGAGCGGATCTCGTTAGAATCGTATACGATTTGTCAAAAAATTCGACCTCATTTCATTCGAAATTATCTCTCGAAGCATACTAATAATTGTTTTTTAGTGTTTCTTCTTAAAACAATTTTTAATAATTCCATCTTAAAAAGTATTTTAAACATAATTCCTCAATGTTAAAAATCGATCATAAAACAGATTTAAATTATATTGAATTTGGTTTTCTATTGGAAATTTCTAGAATATTCACATTAATAAAACTTTTGATACTTCGAAATTTAATAACTCGTTTAGGGAGTTAACCTCAAATTACGATAAGAAACCGTAAGTTCAAAATTCAAAATTTGATTGAATTGAATTGATTTTTTAAATTAAGCATTTTAAAATGGCCTCAAAATTTGAATTTTTAAAACAACAACAACAACATATCCAAATTCCTAAGTTTATATTATATAAACTAAAACTTTATTTCTCTCAAAACCTTACAAAATTTAAAATTAAATTGAGATTTTCCCGAAATTTAATAAATTGAAAGATAAAAAATTAGATTTCTTAAAATCTAAAATCTCTTAAATCTATTAAATTGAAAGATAAAAACACAATTTCTGTTGAACTGAATATTAAATTACCAATTACAATTACAATTTATTATTTATTCAAAAAGCTAAATTTTATAAGTAAGAATTAATAAGTATTCTCAGATTTACCATTTTTTTACTTTATCAAACTGCCGTAGTAAGGTATGGATAAGGTATTGTAATCGTAAATAGTTTGTTTCTCACATTTCTTTTTTTCACATGCCGTCATATGCCCTGAATCCAAATTGACCATTTTTGAATAATGTCTTACTTCAGATGTTTGATGTGTGGGTAGAGTTTCACTTTTGGTAGAGATTTACTCAAGGAAATTCGAGATATTCAGGTAAAATCTGCACAAAAATTTTTTAAATTTATTTTATTAGTATTCGTGGAGTTTGGTATAAATGGATTAGACGATAGGAAGTTATGTAAGAAATCACCTGGATCGCAGAGCTGGATGATGGATCACATTTTTAACTTTGGTTATCTTATGTGATATTTCAAATGAAACGTATTTTTATAAGCAATCTAGTGGTACACATTTTTTGATCAATTATGAAAATTATTAATTAACTATTAATTTGTATAGCGTTTATATATTTAAAAATTAAATTAAGGGTAAACTTTTAACGAGATAATATAAAAGGGATTTTTCTAAATTACGTTTAGGTGATTCTGAGCGACAAAAAATTTTCTTCCTGTTTTTCGTTTGGGTGATAAAGTTATATGATGCACAAATCAGAATTTTTAAATAACATTTATTTAGTTTACAAGTTACACATTTACATATATGTATTTAAAATAAATTTATACATGTTGAATGAAGTATATAAAGACCATTACTGGCCCCTTACTGATTCCAACGGATTAGATCATGTATTTTGTTTTGTAGTCATTAATCTGGAGTCCAACAGAGGCTGAAAACTCTACAAGCGGTTCAAGTATTTCCTTCACTCCGTCACTCATAAATCATCTGCATATGCAACCACCTGATTGGACTGGCGATATAAGATGTTGCGCTGAGGTGTTTCAGTTTTACGAAAGATGTACTCCAACATGAGATTAAAGAGTATCGGGGACAGCGCATCCCTCTGCCGCATACCCGAGTTAACAGCAAAATTCTTGATAGCTTGTTCTTAACTTTAACACGGCATTGAGAGTGCATCACTTTCATTTTACACAATCGTACCAATTTTGTTGGCATTATTAGATATTCCAGAGCAGACCACAACCTCTCTCGATTGATCGAGTAATAGGCCTGCCGGAAATCCAGGAACACCTGATGTACAGAGATGGAAGTTTCGTAATATTTAGACAGAACCATTAGCAGCGAAAAGACCTGATCAGTAACAGATCGATTCGAACGAAATCCTCTTTGATAGACACCAACCAGGCTATTTTCTAGAGGAGCGATCCTATTCAAAATAATGTAGCCCAGTAACTTGTATGCTGTGAGGTTTTCATCCCGACCCCGAATGGCAGTTGACGCGGGCCTGAAAGTATGGTGCAATCCTGTAAATCCTTTAAAGAAATTACGCGAACTGCGCTCGTTGCTCGAGTGGTTGTACTTTCAGAACCTCGGCCTTCACCACTTTCGCTTCTTCCGCCTACAAATTCGTTTCGCTGCTCTCCTAGTAAGAGATTGTTAGACGTTGTTGCACTTCACTATGGCTATATTTTGTTGCTCGACTGCAAGACGACACTCGTCAATCATTTTGAGTCCAACTTTCACTATACCTAAAGTCTGTTGAGCAGCAAAGACAACCGAAGTTTTCAGTACCTTCCAGACAGATTTCACACAGTCAGACAGGCAATTAGCTTCCACAATGCGGTCGCTGACAAGATCCTGATATCGTTTCTTTTGATCTTCAGTTATCAGACCTTCATAGTCGAAAGGTTCCTGCGTGTCGCTGTGTTCCCGGTCATGTACGACAACTTCTATCATAGCTTTGCAGCGACCAAATAATGATTCCTGCCTATTTGTTTGTAGGTGCATGTACACAAATTATCGACAAAATTTGCTGGCTAACTTCATGCGCAAGCGAAGCTGACACTTACATGTCTTTTCGTTCTGTCTTACAAATATTTAATATATTTTTATTTATAACTGTTGTAGCAATTATGTTTGATCACCATTTTTAAATCAAAAATATTATAAAAAGCGGCTTAAAATAAATTCCAGATATTCATTTAGGAATCATAATTTATAACAAATTTTGAAGAACTTTTTTAAGTCAAACCTGTTTAATTCGAAATCTGAATTAATTACCCTTTTAACATTTTTAAGAAATTTAACATAACGGTTAAACATAAGGTTAAAACATTTGGAAAAAATATATAATAATTATGGTGTCAAATCATTGTATCAAGTAAAATTATAATTTGCTTATAAATTTTTTAAATATATAGTTTCAGATTTTAGATAATTTGGTAAATTATTATAAGGTTTTATTATAATTTATAACTATAAACAACTAAGGTTTTACTATAATATGTACTTAGTATTGGTTAAATTTTTAATTTTAACCAAATTGTTTCTTTCCATATCGCGCAAAAAGAAAGTAAAGCCAAACCCGACACAAACCTTGCAATGGTCGAGTGGTGTTCGTACATCGTCACAATATAATTAAATATTCAAAATGTATATAATTTAAGAATATTAGTGTACATCTGAATATTTTAATAATAATATTTATTAATTAGATAAATTGAACAATTCTTGGAAATATTCCAATTTATTTTTACCTACCATTTACGGCCCATGTATTTCTAATTAATTGATACAAAACGGAATATTCGGACGGATTTTTCAGAAACGTTAATTATTTATCTAGATTTGCTTTTTTCATGCAATCATTTTTCCATGAAATTAGAAAAACTGAAAACGTTCGATATACGAATTTATTATTTCAGGACAATTTCTGCAGAAAAAAATACTCAAGCTCAAAGGCAAGATATACCCAAAGGATCTATTAATAACATTTTCTTGTTCTGATAAATCGTAAAGCTGTAAACAATTAAAAAAAATATTAAGCCATCAATATTGTCTAGACTGTCGATTAAAACATAATCAAAATATTAGTTCAAAAATATTCTTTTGAAATTCATATAACCTGTTTTATTTTCCCATTTGAGATATACGAATCTGTATTTTCAGGGCCATCTGGGCTGTATAGGAAGGACATAGATACATAGGAGATGGAATTTATCTATTGGAATTATTTTAGTTCGATTATTGGTTATAAATAATTTAGTTTTAGTCAAATTGCTCTAAACACTATAAATTTAGGTATGCATATGTTTGACGTAAATTTATTTGGTTTTGTAGTTATGCTAAGTTGTTGTAGCTCTTCCAGTTAAGTTTGCAGCAGTATGGTAAATTTATTTACAACGAATGTAAGAATTAAGATTATATATTATATATAATTGTATCAATTGTAGATCGTCTAATAGGATTTTGTTCAAAATAAGAAAAATATTTGGTTTATAAATGTATAGAGTATCAAGAAATATAAATTCAAATGTTATTTTGCTTGTATTAGTTTTTTGGCGGGATAATTGTTGTACGTATATTAGTTTTATCATTCAGTTATTCAACGGATCGCGGAGGTGCGAAACATCAAATGGTCTAACTTACATTTTAATAAGTTTTTCTTAAGGAATGTGCATTAGCATAATAAGGTTTTAAGCCGGTTTAATTATTTTCTAGTGGTTTATGAATAATTTAAAGTAAGTAAATATTTTTTAATTTTTTAATAAAAAAATGACAATTAAATATAATTTAAGTAGATCCACATTATGTACATAATGTTTTCATACTTGCTCAATTGCGGATCGAGAGATCCAATTTAAGTTCATATCCTTACAATTTTAAATTCAAATTTATTATATAAATTACTTCAGTAAGTTGTTACTACAAAATTTATTTATAGTTTATAACAGACGTATGTTTTTGTAAGATGAGCTAATTTCGATCTAGGTTTTTATAAATTTTTTTCTTGTTTTTAGAAAAACATCAAGATTAAATTCACAAATAACTTTCATATTAGACAGGAGTATTAAACAATAAAATTTGTGAAGTAAGGAAGGAATATTGTAAAGATTCCTTAAAAAATGCTCTGTTGGCTGTGAATAATGGTATGACTACGGCCAGTAAAACATTTAAAGTGCCTAAAACCACTTTATATAACCATTTTAAAAAAAATTTAAATGCTGAAATAAAACAAGGAGCGCCAAGCAAAAGAGCACGAAGGACACCTGGTTTCCTGGATTGATCACATGGCCAAAATTGGGTTTCCCATCAGTAATGAAATTTTACTGGACTCCGTACAACTACTTGCGAAATATTTACAAATTTCGGACAAATTTCGAAATGGTAGGCCAGGTAAATCAATATTTAAATCAATCTTCATTAGTACATACATGTAAATTAAACTTACTTACATATATAAGGATTTCTCTATATAGGTCGACCTTCTGTATCCAAAAGAGTGGCACAATATTTAATTAAGAGTCGTGCACAAGTGACAGAAACCAAATTAAGAGAACGGTTCACAGAAATCCGATCATACATTGATAAGAATAGCTACCTCTCTAATTTTCGATGATCCCGAACGCATTTTTAACTGCGACGAAACGGCATTTTTCTTAAGTCCAAAAGAAAATTTCGTGTTGGTTACCAAAGGACAGAAATCCGCATATTCTTTAGTAGTCAATGAGGAAAAAGAAAATGTCATAACGCTAATAATGGGTAATGCGCTAAGGAAAGTTGGCCCACTGATGGTGGTTGTACTTTACAAGAGGATCCCTTTTAAGGTAGCCAAAAGCATGCCAGCCAGTTGGGGAATTGGAAGAAGCGATTCGGGAGAATTATTCTTTGAATATATAGCCAATATTTTCTACCCGTGGCTAATAAGCTAACAAATTAAATTTTCGATTGTCCTTTTTGTCGATGGCCACCCATCACACATGACGCTGAATTTGAGTCAATTCTGTAACGAGATGAAAATCATATTGATCACCCTTCTACCAAATTCAACGTCTATATTACAACCGAAGGATGTTGCTTACTTCCATCGATTAAAAGAAAACTGGAGAGAAGCGGTTAAGAAATGGCGGATGGAAAGCTTCGAGAACAATTTAAGGAACGGCTTCAAAGCGTGCGCATTATGGCCTCTTGACGAAAATGCCATAAATTACCAAAAGCTATTAAACAAAGTTCAAACAAAGGAAAACATAGACTTTAAAAATCCTCTTGTTGACAAAAAGGAAAGCGACTCACTATATTTAACCTCCGACACTCTTCAAAAATACATCGGGATTGAGAAATTAAACTTATTCGAAAAATCTCTTGTCAGTTGCTGGACCGGTGCCAAAGAAGATACTTCATTATTCCAATATTTGAATGATCTAAAAAGCGGAACCATCTCGAACAATTCTATTGCTTGAATATTACAGAAAGAAATTTAAACAATAATATATCAAATATCGACTATACGGAAGTTGATTTTGATGTACTGTTGGGAAACAACACTGATTTAATATTAAATGTGGACACCGATGGATCAGTAATAATCAATGAGTTCCAAACCCCAGTTAAATCAAACGAAAATCAAATTAATGATAATCTTCCGACTCCATTTAAGAAAAATCTTATTTGGCCTTCACCTGTTGAATCCACAAACACAGAACAAAAGGAAATTTCCTACAGTCGTATCCTCGGAACAATGGATTTGATACACAAAATCGTAACTTGATAAAAAAGAAAGAGACGAGAATGAAAAGGAAGAAAGGAAACGAAAACGGATAGAGAAAAGGGAAAACGTTCAGGGTTAATTTAAGGAATCTGCAAAGTCAGAAGAAATGGAAAGAAGAGAGCCATCAGATGAGCGCGAAATCAGAATTCATCATTATGTTATAGTAAAGTATGAGGGTGACATTTTCCCTGGTATTGTAGAAGAAAAAAAGAAAGATGAGTATCTTGTAAAGGTGATGTGTACGTCAGGCAATAATTGGAAGTGGCCGGACCAAAATGACGTATGCTGATACAAAAAGAGCGATGTAATCCAGGCCATAACAGAACCAACATTAATTAATGCGAGAATATATATTATGTGAATTACTTTGCTACTTTCTCTGTTATTTTATTTTATTTTTATTCATGTAAGCATGGAGCTTGCTTAATTGTTTTTAAATTGTTTAAGTAATAAACTTACTTTTCATTTTAATTAAATCTTATTGCTATTTATAATAAACAATTTTTTCTCTAAAATTATTCGTTTTTATAAAATAAAGCATGAACTCCTTATGAGATCCACTTATGGGACAGCAAATGATCCGCATTAGGAAATTTAGTTTTTAAGGCGATCCACATTGGGGACCTTGGAATAAATTCAATTTTTTGCTAAAATCTGGGTTATACATATAAAAATTATTATTTTTTTTATAAATTAAATTAAGAAAAAATTAATCAATCTTGGTAAAATCCAAAAACTTTGTCTATATATAAATACAACAATTAATGTAGAAACTGTGCAAGCCTTAATTCATAAATAGCGATCGGCAATTGGTACACTAACCTTATGTTAATTTTTACCATATTAAATCAACTTAAATGAAGCAGTATATGTATGTGATATAGTTCACATTAACTATAATCATTATCAAATTATCAAGAATTTTGATATGATGAGCGGAATGGTAAAACATAAAATGTTTACCCGTACTTGGTACCGATACAATTTTTTTTCAATGCATTAACGACCATGTATTATATTGTTGTAAAATTCCTGTCTTCCGTGAAATCGAAAATATTGTCGTCTTAATATTTGTGTTAAATATCACATCTCTCTAGAGGAGGAACTCATAATGTTGTGTTAATGGAAGAGTGTTTGTTATCATAGAGTTTGTAGTAAGACCAGCAGAAAAAATATTAGTGTGAAGAAAAACGAACACAATTTTTTTTTTTTGCACTAGAAAATCGTATCCGAAGGAAGGCATATAAAACTGCAGTTATTTTATATGACCCAATTTTTACTATAAACATATAGATAAATAACACGAACAATAGATAAACTCACTCGCTTTTGGTATGTCGATTTTATACATATATGTATTGTATAAATCCGTTTTCAGATTACCAATTCAGATATATACATAATAATTTATCTATTATTTGTGGTATTATATTGTGGTCGAAAATTAATTATTGTCCAATGATATTGTATTGTAAATTAATAAAAATGTTAAAATCTCAAATCACACATACATATATAGTATGTACATATGTGTATAGCTTTTTAACACAATGACCGAAAACATTATGGTTATTAAAAGCTTTTCCTATAATATTTATCTAGATCGCATTATTATTGAATTAATAATAATACGAGAAAAATTAAATTAATAGTGATTTTATGTTTCTATTTTATTAGTATTATAAAAATAAAATTGTTATAAATTTCAGTGAGGTGGTGAAATGAATTATTATTATGTATCCATGACCTAACCAAATTTATGTATACATATCTACATACATGTAGTATTTATGTATATATTTATAGTGAATTGTTCATGCAAAAAACGTAATATATTAAAATTATTATAATTTTATTATTGTATTTCTTATGCCAACAAAACTTTGTGATTTATATTTAATGATTATTATGTATATTTTTTAAATAAATCAAACAGCAAGAAAAAAACAAATGTTTAGCATACATATAAAATTGTTTTAACCACAATATGGAAAATTTAATTTTTCGAATTTTTCTCGTAAGGGAACTTTACGGATCGACTTATTAATTATTCCAATTCAAATAATATTTAAATTTTATTAAGATTTTCTCTCTCATATATAAGATTACGTATATATGTATGTGCATATGTGTGTAAATCTGAAGATATAATAAAATGTGTATCCCCATGAGAATTTTATATTTATATATACAATTTTATATATCACAAATTTTTATTTTGTTATTTAAAAATTGATTTGAGATTTCAAATTTGTATTTATTTACATTTAAAAATGTTTTTTTTTTTGGTTATTTAATTTACATTTTTGTACGCACCAGTAAATATATAAATAAAATAATGAAAAATAATCAGTTATACATGTGATTTTCACTTTTTATTTTTTTTTGCAAAATCCAAATCCCCATGTTTATTGATTTTTATTACACATTTTTTTTTTTAAATTTTTAATTTTATTTTATGAAACGTAATATATACCTACGACTTTGTTATTTTAAATATATAACAATAAATAAAATACAATGAGCAAAACCCTATTTTATACACTTTTTTGCGTTGCACTAAAAATATTTTTTTTTTAAATTTTTATACACAATAATTATAGCACTTTGGGTAATCCATAAAAAAACACCAGAATAATATAAAAAAAATTATTTATTTTATCAACAAATAAAAACAAAATATAAAAAAAGCTTTGAATAATTCACCCTAATTTTTTAAATTTATTTTATACACATACACACACACACACTCACATTTTTTAGGTTATTTAAATAAAACTATCATTAAATAAATTTCCATGTCATTTTGGCACTCTAGATAAATGTAATTTATCAAATTAAAAAATTATATATTTTTTTTTTATAACTAAACACAATAAACACAAAATTACTGATAATTCATTTATTATTTAAAAAAATAAAAATAAAAAATAAACAAAAAATTCCATGGGTTATCCTTTTTTCCCTATATACGTACAGCACACAAAAATGTTACTATAAATCGGAATAAAAAAAAATAAAAATTCACGATTTTCACGATTTTATCACTTTCTCAATTTTTAATTTAATTTAGAAATTATTTTCACATGATTTTATTTTTTTGCTTTGGCAGTTTTTGATTATCTGTTTGGTACACAGAGATAAACACTTTAAATTTAAGTATTCGTAAATATTTAAAAACCCGACACTAAATTATTTAATTTATTTTATTAAATTATAATTTTTTATTATGTTTTTTTTATTTTTTCATAATAAATTGATAAGAATAGACGCCATTGATAATGTATAAAGACATGAAAAAACGAAGAAGAAAAAATGTATAACAAAATGACGAAAATTTGTATGAAGTATACCAGAATAATCACCCCTTAAAAATCGTTATAATAAGAATAGGAAACTTTTTTAGGGTTGTTTTGCTTTGGTTTTTTATTTTTTTTGTGCTTTTTTTCGTTGGGAAAAAAGTTTTTTCTGAGACTAGAGCGCGCATGCTTGTTTTTGACAGTTGGCAAAATTAAAAGGGTGACCGCGTAAACTTGACTGCATGAAATAAAAATGAATAAACAAGTGGAATCGCAAACATTTAGAAGCTTCTAACTGTGGTAGGTTAAAATATTAAAAATGTTTGAAACATACTTCATAAAGGGTAAATTTTTACTTTCTTATAAAAAGTATAAAGTAAATATAGTACAGTCAAAATTCGTTGTATCCGATTGTTCGTTATATAAAATATATAATTTTGTTTCTAAAACTAATACCTATATAAATTGAAATAAAATATCCAAATATTAATAGAATATATTTCAAATATATTTATAACAGGTTCTATACTACGAGTATACACATTCCAATATTTTAAACTAAACAATTCAAAATTAAAAACCACTAACTGAAAGAAAAGGTTTCCATTCTTTGAACTTTGATCTGCTCGGTTGAAGCGATACAAGTTTTAAAAAATTATTGATTTTGGATTGTATTTATAATGTCAGTTATTTCTTTGTAATTAGTTCTCTAAAATTCCGAAAATAGGAGTCATAAATTTAAACATTATTTTTTAAAATTAAAATTCGGTGTTTGGCCGGGTTGTTGCTTGTTGTTACTCTCATTTTGAGCTTCCAATGTCATTCCGCTCTTTCCCTTTCGGTCATGACATGATACCTTGGATCAGCTTCATCTTCTTCCAACTACTATGACACATCTACCTCGTCCATATTTTCAACATTATCCTGTATTGTTTTGCCGTAATCGGTTACTTCTAGCCCTTCCAAAACTACATCGACTGCTTTATCGTTAAGCAATTTCTTTCAACCATTCTATGCTTGGCCAGATGAAACCTATGACCATTCCCTGCCGCGTGGAGGCGCCTAATCTTCTACTACTTGGTTTAATTGAAAGTTCTCTTGGATTTACATCCAGCGTCAGTTAGAGTTCTTTATTGAGGTTAGATTCAAGCTACTATAGATAAAATCTTATATCTTTCCGGTCATCTTAAAACCTTGCGTTCAAGATAAAATTTATTAAACTGCTTAAAATCTTAGATGCAGGTGGTTAAGCTTGGTGCCGTCTTCTATAATGTTCATTCTTTGAAAATAGGAGGCTCATTTGATGTGACCCGTGAACATCTGTGTGAACGGTGCACTTAAGGCTAACCTTTTCTCGAATCTTTCCTCAATGTTGGGCAAGAAACTAAAAATTAACCTGCCGTCCATCGAGTTGGCCTAACTTTCTTGCCATTGTGCTATCGCGCGTTTGTTTCTTAAGTAAGCTCAGATTTTGGCTTATTTGATTTCCAGAAATCTGAAAATTGCCGTAGCTCATATCAATCGGGATTACTCCCTCTAATACAGCAACAACATCAGTCGATATCGCTCTGTAGGCGTTTATAATTCCAAGCAGAATACACCTTTGGTTGATGACCAATGTCCTTCTATGGTGACAATTCACCATTCTCTACAGATCGAATTTTCACTTCATTCCAGGCTGCCGAATAATGACAAATTGTCGATTTTGTTTTATAATCTTCTAATAGAGATTTATCAGTCGCGCTCCTATATTGCTCACGTTTCTTGCAATGCGCGTCTTTTGAGTACGTGAATTGAAAAATTATTTTGTGTATTAAAAACTATTCTATATAAGTGTTCGATACAGTGTACTTTTCTTGATAAAGTTCATTAACTAAAAAACATTTTGTCTAATTTTCACACATAATGAGACTCAACATTAGACTTTTCATTTTTTTTGTTTGCATTCCTTTGAAGGCCACGAAGATGTTTAAATTTATTTTAATATTTTTTGCGCTTTATATTCATAACCGCACCATCTTTCTTTTTCGTCTTTAAAGTTATACTCGAATGTAAAATTTCTTACACTCTTTTCTTAAGACACTATTATTAATAAATAATCTTTACTTTCCATAATCTTCCAGTGACCAATGAGACCTGTTAATTTTCATAATCTTCCAGTGGCAAATAAAATCTGTGAATTCAAATTTTATCATAAAATTTTTGATTACGATTTAATTCACATGTTTTGTATTTTTGTATTTTATTTTCGGCATTGTATTGATGCGATTGAAATTCTATAAGTAGGAAAGATAAAGAATTATTATTTTTTAATTGCGAGATGATGTCTGTATCAGACTACAACCTTGATTTTATTATTGAAATTTAACGATAGTAAAGGTTTAAAAATAATAAGTGAAATTTAACACTATAGATATCAGAATATGATTTGTTATTGTTTTGTATGAACGTTTTATTGTATATGGATATTAGAATATATTATGTTGCACACTCACATAGATAAATATCAGAAGCAAGATTTTTTTGTTGTTGTTTCTGTTTTTCGTGTATACATATCGGATGGAATGAAATACAAACAAACAAATGATCAAACAAATAAATACATATATATATTACCAAGCTGGACATTATCATACAGAATAAAGATGATCATACAAGAATTTTTAGTTACAATTTCTGATATAACTTAAAAAACGATATCGTTTTGGAAATTACATTGAACTGATATACATATTATGTATGTATGATGCATTGTGCACGAATAAAAATTTATCTATAGAATATACATATATACAAATATATGTAAGTGTTTCGCGGGTTTTGGGTGAAAATTGAAATCATACAAAATATCATACAAAAGATGAATATGATTTATTGTTTTTGTATGAACACGATCAAACAAGAATTTTTCTATTAAAAATTGTACAAATTGAATTAAAAAAATTTATAAAAAAAATTTAGAAAAAAAAAAAAAACTATATTCTAAAAACTATATTCTAAAAAAAAATAATTTATAAAAAAATTATTATTATTTCATATAGGATGACAGTGACGCAGTCTAAATGCTGTGTTAAAGTTGAGAACAGGCTATCGACAATTTTTGCAGTTAACTCGGGTGTTCGGCAGGGAGATGCTCTGTCCCCGATACTCTTTAATCTCATGTTGGAGTACATCTTTCGTAAAACTGACACACCTCAGCGCAACATCTTATATCGCCAGTCCAATCAAGTGCTTGCATATGCAGATGACATATGCGTGATTGGACTGAATAGCAACGGAGTGAAAGAAATACTTGATCCGCTTGTAGAGTTTTCAGCTTCTGTTGGACTCCAGATCAATGAGTCCAAAACGAAATACCTGATCTCTGGTTTTAGAGACAATGGCACACCAGATTTTAGTAGTGGCCACCACACGTTTGAGGGAGTGAGGAGGTTCAAATATTTGGGCTCTCTTATCACTCACGATAACAGTGTGGGTGAGGATATTAAAGTGCGGCTGGCAGCTGGCAGTCGTTCTTTATATCCTCTAAGGCCACTGCTAAAATCTAAACACTTATCAAGTGCCGTGAAGCTGAAGCTTTACAAAGCGTTGATCAGGCCCGTTGTTATGTTTGGATGTGAAAGTTGGGCGCTGACGGATGAGTACGAGAGATGGCTCCTTACATTTGAGAGAAGAATCATGCGTGTGATTTACGGCCCTAAACGCGAAATAGATGGTACATACCGAGCTCTGTACAATTTCGAGATCAGAGATCTGATGAAGATCCCCGATATTGTACATGAAGTTAGATCTCAGCGAGTACGCTGGCTCGGTCACGTTCTGCGTGCTGATCCGGAACGAATTGTGCAGCGATCTCTGAAAGGAGAGCCACCATATGGTAGGCGCAGAGGTTGTTGCAGGCGACGATGGCTCCACGATGTAGAGAACGACTTGGCCTCTTCAGATTGTCTAAGACAGTATGAAGACCAAGCTCAGGATCGAAACCGTTGGAGCCAGATTGTTGATTCAGTAAGGGGCCAGTAATGGCCTTTAACACTGTTATTATTATTATTATTATTTCATAAATTACTTTCAATTAAAAAACCTTCACAAATTTAAATTAATTATTTTTCTATATTACATTACATAAAAAATGTAACATATAAAAATATGTAATATGAAATAATTTATTCTGTAAATATAATTATAATTTATTCCTTTTAGAAATTTTCCGCATATAATAACTTTTTTATTTTAAAAAAATCTTAAAATGTGATATCATAACAACAATTATTCTGTTGGGTGAAAATCGAAACAATACCTGGAAATTTCGACAAATATGATCGTACAAAAGATGAATATGATTTGTGGTTTTGTATGAACACGACCAAACAGGAATTCTTCTGTTTTTAAAAAAATTATACAAATAACCTTATGTATACCAACACACTTCTTTAAATATGGATTAAAAAAAAAAAAAAAATTATAGTTGGGCGGATTATTCCTGCACTCAATGCCACATGGGCCCACGGTGCAATACCCGGACAAACACATATACTTACACATTAAAAACACCCAACCGTGATTTTTGGTCACCACCGGGAATCGAACCCGAGACCCTCGAATAACAAAGCAAGGACGCTACTTACTGTGCTACCGAAGGCGGTAGGCTAAATATGGATTACTTTTAATATACTATTACGAACGATTCCTAATACAACTAAAAAGATAGTTACTGATCTAAATTTTTCAAAATTAATTTTTCCTACTAATTAGAAACATAATTACTAATCACGAATTACAACAAAAAAATTCAGGTCACTAACATGTATATAAACTTATTTTCGTTGTGTATTTTAAGTTATACGAATAGAAGTGTCCTATTGAAAAAGTGTATCGTTGTTGAAAAAAAAAAAATTCGGTACAAATTCGAAAACTTTTCTAGTTGTAAATTTTAACACCCGTTTAAAAACAAAAACATTTTTTAAGAGAAGACAATGAGTAAACTCATTTAGAAACAACCATTTACAGAGATCGGTCGCTTAAGAGTATTTGGTTCTGATTTTTAAAAATAAAAATATTTATCAAAATAATAAATAACACTCTCTTCATAATGTCAATCGATAAACATCTAGTTGCACGCCTAGTCTCGAAAATTATATCTGAAGAGTTTATTCGGGAAGAAATGTATGGAGTCTGTCTGCCTGCGTCTTTATTGCTCTTTGACCATTTAAAGAATTTTGGTATTAAAATGATGTATGGAAAGATGGTATATGATAATTTGGTACTTGCACCTATACATATATGGACCGAAATTGATAATGTGAAATATGATCCGACAATTCCTATCAATGAAACATATCTAACACAAGAAGAAAAATCATTTTTTGATGCAACAGAGTATAAATATTATTCAGAAGACCCAATTTTTACGAATCCGGAAGATCATGCTATAATGAATGTATTCTATGAAGTAAAACATACACAAAATGTTGCTGATTATTTTGAGGTATCTCCACCAATATTAAAAACTATTAGAAATTGAATTAATGATAGAGTTAAGATAATCTTAAAACAACACACAAAAACATAAAAAAAATAATAAACTTAAATCTTAACTTTTTGTTTCATTTTTTTTTTTGTTTGTTTCGGTATTATTAATAGTTTTATATTATGTTTTTGTTATTATTTGATTATTTTTCTTAAAAATATTAGTTTTTAATTTTATATTGTTATTTTATAATAAAGTTTTTATAAATTTATTTCTATACTTTACTGAAATTGATTTGTGGAAAAACAATTAAAAAAAAAAAAATTTGTTTAAATTAACATTTGCAAATTCACGTTAATAAAAATTAATTTAGAAAATAAAGAAAATTCCGCATACACAATATTTTATTTTATTTTAACTATAATGAAAATGATTAAAATATTTATCGAGGGACAAAACAAATTATATAAAATAAAAACTTATTTATAAAAAAAATTAAAAAATTAATTATTTAAAACAAAAATTTGTAAAATTAGAAAATTATTCGTCGATTTGTAATACATGCTTTCCATATGTAATATTAATTAAAAATTAATATAATTTATTCTATAAGTATAATTTTAATATATACGTATATGAAGAAATTTTCGGTACATAATAGTAGAAAACATTATAAAAAAAAATTGATAATGAAAAATAAATAGAAAAATAATAAAACAAAATATTGATAATAATAATTTTAGACAAATGAAGAAAATCTCAATGAAAGGTGGAATTCCGTAACCAAAATAAAAAAAAAATATAAAAAAAATGTAAATAACAACACTAAAACGTTGTCTGATATGGATTTTTTACAGTTTGTAAAAATTCAAGATCTGGCAAGGTAGTGAGCAGGAGGATGAAGAGGAAAAGCTGCGAAGAAGAAAGAAAAGATTTTTTTTTTTTTTTTTAAATGGTTAATAAGAAACATGGTGATTCTAATTATCTTAAGCTTTGTAGAATTTAATTCTGAATAAAATATTAAACAGTATATGTATGCATGTTTGCAGTAAATAATATTAATAATAACAAAATATAGTATTATGTAAAAATAAAAAAAAATAAAAACAAAAAAAAAATATATATATATCTGATTTATTATTTTTATTTCATATATGATATAAAATGCGTGTTTTTAAATTATTTTTTTTTTTTTACAAAATTATTAAATCATCCAATTCTGTCTCTATTACATTGCAGTATATTTAAGTGTTGAGCCCATTTCTTCTTGACACTAGCGACGAACCCAAATCCCTTTTCTTGTCGGAGAAAGCTGCATTCCGGGAACCAAAAAGCGTGTTCTTCCCAAGGGTTATCGGTGAAATTCCAATCACCTAGAACCCCACCACAGCTGAAACATTTCACTTTATCATCTATACCTGTGTAGTAAAATCCGGCCGACGATACTGCTTCGTGATCAATCAAATACCTCTTCCATGGAGATTGATGGAATGAATTTAACCGATCTTCTAGTTTCCTCATGTACGGAACATTATCATAATACTTCAAATCACAACAACTCATGTTTACTTTATTGGAATCTTTTGAACAGGTTTTCGATGTCGTATGATCTATTTCTCGTCTACGATCATCAGGAAAATGTATTAAGTCAGTTTCGATAGTACTAATTCGAAAGTTTGTTGAATCTACGAACGGATTAGTAGACATCTTTGCTACTTCTAATTTTAAATGATTCACTTGTTTATTGTATCAGTTTTAACAATTTACTATAAATTTTATCAGGCTTGAAGTCAGTATTTATAAACATTTTAAACTCATTACCTCTATGATGATGACTGATGAGCACAATCAGAAACTCGATAAGATATTTAGTATAAACAACAACACAATAGAGATCGTATGCAAGTTTCTACAAAGATATAATAAAAACCTGATGTAAATATAAAATTTGAGATTATTCTATCGAAAACATACATATATCGTTTACCAATGGTAAATAAAAAAAAAGTTTTAGGCATGTTCAAAGATGAATGTTCTGAAAAATTATTCTCTGTTAATTAGTTTAAAAGCAAAATCTTATTGCTTATTACTTGAGGAGGATGATGTTGTTATAAAAAAAATTACTCTCAGTTAAAGTTACATACACAATGTTTGATAGACCAGAGTGTTTGATGTCTTTTATTATGTTTGATAAAAATTGATGTAATCGTCTATAATTTATAGTTGAATCTAATGTATGATCATTGGTACCGTACGCTATCCACCTTATTTGCATTATAAAGCATTGACGTTTAAGAAATTAATTGTTTTTTAATTGTAAGATGATGGCTGTATAAGACTACAACCTTGTTTTTTACAATGTATACTTAAAAAAAAAAAATATATTTGGAAAACGAGAATAGAAAAAAAATATTATAAAAAAAAAATTAATTTTAGAAAACAAAATATTCTTATTTGAAAAATAAAAATACTTTCAAATAAAACCCTCAGGGAGCGATCGGATTCAGACGTCGGACATCGGACGTCCGAGGGCCGACGTCGGACGGTGCAGTTCGTACGATGGAATTTGATCGTACTGTTAAGTTGGTCGCTTGAAATTATTTTATATAAAAAAAAAAATTGATATAAACGTCTATGATTAAGATAAAAATTGCTGTAAACGTCTTTAATTTATAAAAAAATTGATGTAGACGTCTATGATTTAGATAAAAACGGATGTAAACGTCTATGATTAATAAAAAATTGATGTAAACGTCTATGATTTATAATGCAAAATGCGGTGGGTATCGTAACTGCGCGGAGCGCAGAAAGAAGAAAAACCCAAAAAAACACCTAAGTTAGTTAAATTTATGGATAAAAACTAACGCAATATATGTACTGCTTCCTCTTTTTATACCACCGGTATTACTGTCACAGTATCAATGACCAATACTGATTTACTGGTTTTGAAAAAAATGGATCGCTACTGGAAACACTAGTGATAACGTTTTTGAAGCATGTGAAGATAGCCTAATTTTTCATCCCAGAAAAAACAAAAAACCTCATGCAATACTAGGATGCAATTTTTATTTTTATTTTTGCTCATTAAATGATGAAATGTCCCAGCCCAGCTTTTGATAAAATAAGTAAATAAATACTTATACATATATTTATTATTTATTTAATTTATATATAATATAAATAAATTAGCCAGGAATATTATTATTAACTCCTAAGAACTTCCGAGGCTGTAAATATTTCTTTATGTTGTGAGTTGACCTTAGTAAGGGCAAGCTCTGGTAAAATTCCCAACACCAGCCGTATGGTGCAATTTGTATAATCAGCCAACCATCATATGGCCCCATATCATTTAATATGAAAACAATTTTAACTCCTAAAAACTTCCGACGCCGGAAATAATTCTTTATGTTTTAAGTTGGCCATAGTAAGGACAAGTCCTAGTAAAATTCCCAACACTATCCGTATGGTGCAATTTGAACAATCGGCCAACCATCATATGGCCTCATATAATTAAATATGAAAAAATAGGCCCCGGAAGATTTTAGGAGTTAAAATTTTTGTTTGATAAATGGTTTTGTTTTTTCCATGAAACCATTATTTTTAAAAAAAATTCTAAAAGAATAATGATCACTCTTCACAAATCATAATATCATATTTCTAGAAACTCACTAATGGGTTATATTTCTGCAAAATGAACATAATAAAGATAGACAAATTACTAGATGATATACATATGTAATCAGTTGTAATATTTAAAATAAAATGTTCATAAACAATAAAACTTTGACAGAATATTAATTTTTAATTGAGTTTTTTTTGCAAGAAAAAAATAAAAAGATCCATAAATAAGTATTTATTTCAGAAAGGTTTTTTAACTTTATCCCATTAATTTATAACTATATACAATTCTAAACAATTCTATTCTTCATACAATTCTATTTCAAATTTATGAAGCTACTATTCTGAAAGTAGTATACAACACAATGATCAGTTTCGGGCCGATAAGCATATGTGAAAAAAAACTCAGTCCATGACGACTGGCTCGAATATGTTTGTTGTATCAACTTTCAGAACGGTAGCTTCATAGATTTAAAATGTGGGCGATATATTAATTCATGTTAGTTCTAATATATTTCGTGTTACTTGTAAAACCAAAAAGTATAGATATTAGCATGAATTAATTAACAAAATAATTAATTCTATATTAACGAAAAAAGATGTAAGTTAAAATGTATTAGTCGCTCCGGAATCATCTTACTATTTAAGACAATTCCGGTTTGCGTAATGGAATGAAATGAAAATGTTGTCCCTTCAGGCACGCTGTGCCTTAAAAATCAAAATAGTATGTAGGCTCTTTCTGTGACATGATAAATTATTTAATATTTTTATTCACGTTCCATAAAAAATTTATTTTTTTAATTTTATTAGGGTCTAATATAATTCTGAAATTATCTTCGATTGTCAGAATCTTCAGTTCGGAGGAATCTGAAAACTTCCTTTCAAAATGTATGGCTGTTCAAATATATTTTCCGGTTCCAATTTTTCCGATTTCTAAAGAAAATGAACAATTTATTTTAGTAAAAAAATACTATTTATGTATAGTATTTTTTTACTCAACCGCAGCATTCGTTATTTTAAAAATTAAAAAATACAGGGTGTCCGCCGGGAAGGTATACTACTTTGTTTGTTTATAATTTTTGATTAAATGACAGAGAATGGATCTTATATTGATAAATGTTTTATTTAATGTCGGCAATTATGTATGGAATACAATATCAGATAAATGTCCGCCTCTGTTAGCCTCACAAATGCGAGCCCTTTTGAGCACATGTTTCATTACATTCTCACACATTTCCAGCGGTATTTCATTAATTTCATCACAAATATTTTGTTTGAGTTGCTCAAGCGTTTCTGGTATGTTTGCATAAGCCTTGCTTTTCAGATATTCCCACAAAAAGAAGTCCGGAGCAGTCAAATCAGGCGACCGTGGAGGCCAATCAACATCACCATTTTTTGAAATAACCAGTTGTGGAAAGAGGTCTCGCAGTAATTCCATTGTAATCCTGGCTGTATGCGATGTAGCATCGTCTTGTTGATACCACATGTTAATCAAGCCCAAAGCATGCAGTTGTTGCGTTAAAAAGTTTTCAATCATATCACGATATCGCTCCCCATTCACAGTTACCGTTACGCCGTTTTCATTTTGAAAGAAGTAGGTTCGATGATTCCTCCTGACCAATTCGTACACCAGACTGTCTCTTTTAATGGATGTAAAGGTGCCTGATGAATAATTTGAGGCTTTTCCATTGCCCAGAACCGACTATTCTGTTTATTCACATATCCATTCAAATGAAAATGTGCCTCGTCACTCATTATGATTTTTTCATGAAAATCGGGGTTGTCATGGGCGAGCTGTAACATCCTATTGGCATATGTACGGCGGCGTGGAAGAAGCTCTTGTGTCAACTGAATCTTAAATGGAAACAAATGCAAATGCTTGTGCAAAATTGTGGCCATGTTCTTTGAAGACCAAGCTCCTGAGCACGGCGTCGAATTGAGGTTGATGGATTGTTTTGAACACTTTCTTGAGCAGCAGTAATGTTTTCAGCCGATATTGCAGTACGTTGTGGCCCATGCTTGGGCCTATCACCTACAGACCCTCTTTCTTCGAAATCATTCACTACACGATAAATAGTGCGTTTTGTTGGCACGTTGTTTCTCCCAAAAAATTCACGTAACTTTCTCATCGTCCCAGTAATCGATGATTGATTTTGATAAAATGTTTTAACGATTAAAACACGTTGGTTTATCGAATATTTTTCCATAATAAATTTGCCACGTGTCTACATCACGACTGCCAAATATGAACTGTCAAGACTAACGTTTACCAAAATGGCGGCAAAAAAAAGTAGTATACCTTCCCGGCGGACACCCTATTTTAATAATAAAACCATATAATTTAACGGTTAATCTTCAAAAATACAAATAATAATAAGTTTCTCAAAAAATAATTTCATTAATTTTTTTGAAAAAAAAAAATCTTTATTTAAGAAACATAGAATATCGATATTTTTTGCAGAGAAATCTAAGACTCACTAAGTTTCCTGCTAGAGAGAAGACCTGTTCACTTGAAGTTGACGTTGATGTACAATTGAATACTTCTTGTAAATTTATTGATGTTATACCTACAATTTCGTAATTGGTTATTAATTTAAACAGCTTTCAATTCTATTTTGGAGCATTTCAACCAAATCTTGTTGTCCCTGGGACCGCTGTTACATCAACATTACTAGCGGTTACTACCGATTGGTCATCGGATTCAAAGCCATAATTATCAAAAAGGATTTGAGTTGCAATTGTTAAGAGGAATTTAATATGATATTTACGTAAATTGTTACGTTAAATTCTCAATTGGCAATGATTATTTAGGCTCGTTGAGCTCGGGATTTTTATTTAAAAAGCTTGAGCTTCATTCGAGCAATAATATCCGAGCTTTCCGGCTTGATCCAAATACTCTACAGCCTACTGATCAAATAATTGTTTTGATTATTATACCATTTAAATAGTGAATAGAAAACAAATTATTATATAATTATTATTCACTTTGCCTTTTCAAAATAATAAACATGTACTCTCTAGTCGATACACTCAATAAATAATTTTTATCTGTTCATCGCTATAATGCAATGTTCTTTTCGTTGTTCTAATAGAGACGAAAACTAAAATAACTTAATAGAGTAATGGTTGAGTTTCATTTTCACAAAAAATAAAATTTAATACTATCTAATAGCGAAGGAGAATTTTCTAGTAGTAAAAAATTGTTTCAAGTTGTGTTAAAGTTCGTTTAAATTATCATCGGCCATTATCGGATAAAGATGATAGCATTTTATATACTTATTTGCGTTTACACTGTCTTTCATACAGATACAACGGTATTTTTTTTTACAAAAAAGTCAATGCTATTAGTTCAAGATAATTTTTCAAATTTAGATTAAATATCTGTTTAGAATTTAGATAATAAAGAAATTAAATAGCTCGTGATTTACTAGAATTAATTTGGAGTTTATGTAGATTGGACCATATTACTGATGTTTCTAACACCACATTCAAGTTATTTACTATAGTCTCAATTGAAACAGGATCACTAAATGAATACATATGTAGGTGGTCCTCAAAAAAATGATAGTGGTATTTGGTTTATTTAGAGCGAGAATAAAATAGGTCCCAAGATAGACCCTTGAGGAACACCAGATGTAATTAATCTTAGATCACCGTGATATTTTATCGATTAACGCTACAAATGTAAATAGGAAACGTAAATTGGTAAGAACTTCTAGAAAAAATTAATTTCATAACATACGTAAATAGGTTAGATCACAACATTCAATGATCAATCTTATCGAACGCTTTAGAAAAGTCTAACATACCCAGAATAGCCACTCAATCTTCAATGCTAGAGATAAAATATAAACAACAATTTTTAAAAATGCTGTGGTTCAACCCGACTGTTGATTATTTAACAAATTACGGCCTGCCACATAAGCGTTTATCTGTAATTGAATGATATTTTCAATTATTCTATAGATAAAATTGGAAATATGCTAATAGGACGAAAATCGTTTGCAGTAACCGGAGAAAGTGTATTTTAGGTATGGTCCAGATTTAGTTAAACCAGAATTCATTATGTATACGTTATACTTGAAAAGTAAAATCGGAAGTAGTGGTATGACATCAGCTGCAACAGAATGTGATGTAATTCTCCAAAGCAAAAATGGAAAATTTTTAAAACCGAGTAAATATCCATTACAGAAAAGTGTAATTTCTCGGCATAATATGCTGGATGAGAATTTCTGCTTCAGAAACTTTACGGAAATAAAATGTATTATGGTCAGTTCTGTAATGTAATATATCTTAGATAAAATTTGTATCTTCGTCGAGGAATATTGAGCTGAAATGTGCGGTAAACCCGCAAGTAGTGATATCGTATTTTAGTTCGACAGCTGGTGGATTTATGTAAGCCTTAAAAAGTTTCCAGAATAATTTACTTGGAATATGGGTGAGATGATCATTGAAAAATTGGCTTTTTCTCTGATGAATTCGAAACATTTTACGCAACGGTCAATTTATCTTACCCTTTTTAGTAGTATCTATTAATTGCTTCAAAAATTCCAATCACGAATTTAAAATTGAAAGTTGCTCATTTACATCGTATTGTTTATGTTATTCGCAGATGTGAACTGTTGCTTAGTAATATAATTAACATTAGTGCGGTACTCATAAGAACCATAAACCAAGTCGTGAGTAGTAGCAGTTTTCAAGTTAAGTGGCAAATGATAAACCAATCAAGTTGGTGGAGTTGCCTATCAAGTTGGTGGGTTCCTTAGATATTAATTCAAAATTTATGGATGCCACCAGTGATTTTAGTTTAAACTAAATTCTAAATTCTATCAGTTGAAATCACTAACCACAATATGACATGAACCTGAGGTGGGTGACATTAACTTAGTATTATTAGGGCCTAGTTAACCGTACATGCCACTATTTGGATTTATTTCTAGTATTGGCTCCAGAATTTTAAGATTTCGGCTTAATTTGTTTTTGAACCTTTTTTTAAGAAATTGAAAAAAGCTATCTAATACCCATGATATAATCTATTCTTTAGTAATGGCGATACAACGCCTTATATTTTATCATTTCAGAGACATAATACCGGTCATAGATGTACTTTTAATGATTTACATAATTTTTTAATGAATTTTTGCAAAATTGATATTAGGAATTAATTACATATAAAAATAATTAAATAATTTTTTAAATTACTATCTTTAAAAAATCCAATAAGCGAAATGTAATTCAATTATTATGTCTTTTTCTAATTTCATATACCTCTCTCAAACTAAACCTTAATTTTCATGACAACCACTACCACATATGAAATATTAGAAATTCCAATTTTATTTGAATACGTATATGATTTTTATTGTTAGAAGCTTCATAGGCTCTAGATTTTAATAGAAATTTTGTTATTCTATTCAATAAATGTGTAACAAGTTACCGAATGCCTTTAAGGAACATTAAGTTTATACTATCACCTTAGATACATTAACAGTTTACTGCAGTTACTGAACTCTTCGTCATATATATATCACCTGTTTGCGGGCGACTTACATCTAGCTGGTACTCCTATCTGCTAAAAGCAGTGTTTAGCCTCTATGTGTGAAACTTCGTAACCTGTGAATGTGTGGCAATTATATTTTATTTGTTCTTGCAATAAGTAGTGTCGTTAAATTAAAGTTACATTATACATTTTTATACACAATACAACCAAACTACTTTTATTTTTATCATTATTGTTATTATCAATAATAATAATTATTATCAACAATAATAATTTTCAACGTTAAACTGTTCAGTACCCCAGTACTAAATTATCCATTTATTATTTTCATCATTATCTACATTTACTTTTTGTTAGTGTGTCGAGAACCGCCAATGTCTATAAATATATATATATATATATATATATATATACATATATATATATATATATATATATATATATATATATATATATATATACTAAGTAGAAATACCAATATTGTATTTAACAGATAATGTTTTGTTACTTTTTGGTTCATATTTTGTACAGGAATTTTTAGCAAGAGTACGAGAAAGAAAAATAAACTGATTATTTTTAATTTTCATATATTATTGGAAAATGTGTTGACACTGTCCACTCCTACATTATAATATTAAGTATAAAGTACTTTAGTGCCATCGGTAGTGCTTATTGTATTCTGTTATGGCTATATTCGATTGTTCGTGAAATAATATAAACAATTTTGACGATTTATTTTATATTTTCGTCACAGAATTTTGTTTCACGGCATTCTAGAACTGGACCTGACCTAAAAAATTGCAGATTATTATTTATAACACGCTAGAAACTTGCAATTAAATTTTTGTGAGTTTTGGCTACTTGTAAATGATTATTGTGAAGTTAGCTTTTTGTACTGGGAGCGTCGGAGTCTTGAAGAGTATAGATTGCATACATATAAAGTGTTGCCCGACGTTAATAAACATCAGTGTAAAACTACGGTCACGCTTTAAATTCTGTTTATTTTTTGTTAATCATAAAATTAAATTGGAATAATTATTATTATTAATAAATGAAAAATTAATATTAATAACAGAGACATTAGAACATTAGGCCTCGTTTATACGCCTAACATTATCACTCTAACATGCGCGTCAACGAACTGTATCAAAAATGTAATTGGTTTTAATTTAAATTATGTATGTTTTACTTTATCCATAATATGTATTTATATATATAATTATTATTAATTAGCTGTAACTCTGAAATATAAAATTTAAGATGTCTCTGTTGTTCATTTAAAAATGTAGTGAAAATTAATTTAACAAAAAATTTATAGTTAAACATTTTTCACTGTAATAAATCCGATTTATTTGTATGAATTAAACTGTATTTTTAAATTCAGTACATTAATTTACCTTAACTAATAACAAACTTATTAAAAGAAATAAGTTAACATTGTTTTAATATGTTGACATATATTGTGCTGGTATGTTAAAGACATATGTATATTTTCAACATTCTTCTAGAGTAATTTTGTACCATTCATTAACTAAGTTTTAACTTAAATACTTATATGGATATGAAGCCATTTGTAATTTGTATTTTATTGTAAATAAACTTGGCTAGTTGATTAGAAAAATTCCACTTTTTGAGCTAATTCAATTGGAATTGGAATTTAATTTGCTATTCTGTATCTCGTTGGAATGTGGTTTTTTCTAGTATTGATTTACTATGAAATAAACTACAACAAAAATGACATTTGAAAATTTTTATTAAAGAGCAATGTGTAAATGTAATAAAATTATTATTTTATAGCCATACAATCATTTAAGACTTACATATAATTTAGTAGCTTAACTACTAGCTTAACTAAGTGAATATACGAAATAAATCCGTAAAAGTTGTTTGAATTATATTAATTATTAAATTTATCCTTTCCCAAATAGTTTTAACTGTAGTTGGAACTTTTTAACTACAGTGTAATTCGCCTATAACGACATTGAGAAAATCATTAAAATCCGTCGTTATAACCGAATGTCGTAATATGCGAATTGTGCTAAAACTAAAAAATCTTCTATATGTATTATAGCACCAGCTATTTTTAATGATAAATCAACTAAAAACAAATAATGAAACATACGTTTAATAGCAATTTTTATTAATATTCAATTCATTTATTTTTAATTCAAAAATTCATAGCTCCACATTATCACATTGAAATACAAAAAAATATTTACATACATATATGTACGTATGTACAACATACAGACATTTGTGTATAGAAAATATAAATAGTATGTACATATGTATACGTTACACGTGTGTTATACGTTACTCGCAATCACATGTTTTTGTATTTTGGCGAAAAATTCTGCCTTTGTAGGTTGTCTTTTATTTTTAAGGTATTCTTCTTCAAATTTTCGCTCGATAGAAACAACACTATCTGTTAGTTCTATGAACCAATTATTAAATGTCAAAAATCTTTTGACCGTGGGCAAAGCTTCGTTTAGTGTTGGAGAAATAACCTCAACACCTTCATCAGTCTGACCTTCAATTTCCATTTGAATATTTTTGTTCGACGTGTCCACGATGTCGTCTACGATATCTTCCAAAGTTGGTTCTTCATTCGTCATAACGCAATCGTCAACCATGATAAAATCATCTCAATTTTTTTCACTGTTAACATTTGATGGTAGTTTAGTACACAATTGGGCCCATTCAATGAGCGGAATTTTGTTGTTTTCGTCATATATAGCAGGGTCCGTATCAACATCAGCAGCTGAAGAAAACCCTGCATGTTTGAAGCAATTTGCTATGGTTTGAGTAGTGACTCGATTCCACGCTGTAGCAACCATTTCAATTACATCTATTAATGATACTGTTGTATTTTTATCACTGCCGACATTTCTCACTATTTTCAGTAGAAGGTTCCGTCTATAATGTCCTTTAAGGCTCTTAATCACACCCTGATCTATCGGTTGCAGAACGGATGAAGTGTTTGGCGGCAAAAAAGCTAGTTTAATATTTTTCAGGTTTTGAACATGTGGGTGTGAAGGGCAATTATCTACTAGTAGTAAAATTGTTTTTGTTCGATTGCTTTAACTTTGTATCCCACTTTCGCAAGCAACCTTCAAAAATGTCTGAAGTCATCCACGCTCTTTTATTAACCGTATAATCTACAGGCAAATATTTTATGTTTTTAAAACATCTTGGTGACTTACTTTTTCCAATGACGAACAGTTTACATTTCTCAGTGCCATCCATATTAGCTCCCACTAGCACGGTGATTCTGTCTTTAGACATTTTGCCACCTTCACAATTTTCTCCCTTAAATTTAAACGTTTTGTCAGGGGTATTTTTGTAAAAAGACCCGTTTCGTCGATATTAAATATTTCACTTGGCTCATACCCCTCACGTAGCTTCGTCCACACAAAACTTAACCATTCATCACTTGCAGCTCCGTCGATACTTGCTGACTCTCCAGATATTTTCCCTAAAACAATATTATGCCTCTTACCGAGCAAATAGAGTAGTTACCGAGCAAATAGAGCAGTGGTTAAAGCTGCGACGTTTGAATCGGGAGGTACCGGGTTCGAATCCTAACAGAGGCGGGATGCAAAAGGGATTTTTCATCTCCCGATTACAATCGGTGATTAAATTGAAAACATCTATGACCCTCTATTGGAATGTAGAACTCATGGACCGACCCATCTTCCATGTCACTGTACAGGGTAACATGGAGCTATGCAATGCGCAGGTGGTATACTGTACTTGTGTGAATGGGATGAATGGGTTGAATGAATGTTAGTATGAAAGTGGGTATTGCACCGTGGGCCCATTGAGTGGCATTGAGTGCTGGAGTAAAATCCACCCAATTTAAAAAAATAAAAATAAATAAAAATAAAAATGCCTCTTTCGGAAGCGAAACATCCAACTTTCTGTACATTTAAAAGTTTTGTTTAGCATTTTTCCAATTTCTTCTGCTTTTGCAAGCAAAATTTAATAGGGCCTCTTCAATGTTGCAATTTGTAGAATAACGTTTTTGGTTTTTAAACTTTGACACTCAAAAGCCTTTTGTGTAGAATCCCGATTTTTCCAATTCGTGTTGATCGTAGAGTGTGATACGTTATATTGTTTTGCTACCTCAGAATTAGAACATCCTAATTGAATATTTTTGGCCCCGGTGGTCGGGGGGCACTCACATGTCTCGTAAATCTAAATTGCACGAACATGTTGCCCAAGAATACCACCACAGTAACCTTTGCTCCTCGTAGGAGGCGACTAAACGGTTGGCTCGCTGGGCTGACGACCCGCATCCGTAAAAAAATATAGTGTTTATAAAGTCAACAAAAAGAAAAATGGATACCGCCAAAACAACACCGGACCCCCGCTGAAGTAACCGGTCACGAGATTTAGGATCGACACGTGGAACGTGCAGTCACTTAGAAGACCAGGAGCGTTGGATGGCCTAATCACGTGCATGAAGGAGTATCGGTTGAAACTCGTTTCTCTTCAAGAAACTCGATGGCCTAATAGTGGACACCATGTGTCCCAGATTGTGTAAGCTTCGCTTGCGCATGAAGTTAGCCAACCTGTCGATAATTTGTGTACATGCGCCCACAGAAGTCAGCCAGCCCCAAGATAAAGACTCATTTTACAATGATTTGGACGATCTGATTGGATCTATACCCGAACACGATGTTAGAATGGTAATTGGGGAATTAATGCTAGAGCTGGCAGAAATCAGACCGACTTGTGTGAAAACATAAGTCCGTACTCCCGACACGAAACTGCGACCGATAATGGTGAGAGAATAATGTACTTTGCGGTTGCTCATGATCTTAGAGTAGCAAGCACATTCTTCCCTCACAAACACATACATCTAGAGATATGGACACATCCTCGCGGAACTTGCCACAGCCAAATTGACTATGTGTTTCTTTCTAAAGGACGGGCCTCTTGAAAACTTCGGTTGTCAGTGCTGCTCAACAGACTTTAGGTATAGTGAAAGTCAGACCCAAGAATGATTGGTTTGATGACGAGTGTCGTCTTGCAGTTGAGCAACAAAATATAGCCTATAATGAAGTGCAACAGCGTCTCGCAATCGCGAGGAAAAGCAAGGCTGCTATTGCAAGAATGGCAGCTAAGCGGATTTGTAGACGGAAGAAGCGATAATGTTGGAAGGCCGAGGTGCTGAAAGTACAACAACTCAGCAATGAGCGCAGTTCGCGTAATTTCTTTAAAGGAATTACTGGACTGCACCATACTTTCAGGCCTACGTCAACCGCCATTCGGGACCGGGATGGAAACCTCTGTGTCAACATCGACGCAGTACTTGACGCATGGAGTGGACACTTTACTGACTTGCTTGATGTCCATCATGCGTCACAGACTGTAGTTGAGCCACCTCTAATACAGACTGCGGAGATTTGCACTGATAAGCCATACCCATGAGGAATTCACTAAAGCCATGCAGAGATTGAAACGAAATCGCTCACCTGGAGTGGACTGTATTAATTCGGAGCTCTTGAAATTCGGAGGGGATACTTTGTGGAACTGTCTTTTCGACCTTGTTCGATTAGTATGGCGAACCGTAGTTATGCTTGACGAATGGAAAGTGGCCGCGATATGCCCCATCTTCAAGAAAGGAGACCGCTTGAAGTCTGAGAATTATCGCGGTATAGCTCTCCTTTGCACAGCATACAAGTTACTGTCATACATTGTATTGGATAGAATCACTCCTCTAGCGGAGGGCTTGGTTGGTGACTATCAAGGAGGATTTCGTCCGAATCGATCAGTCACCGATCAGGTCTTTTTGCTGCGGATGATTCTATCTAAATATTATGAGACATCCATCCCCGTACATCAGGTGTTCCTGGATTTCTGGCAGGCCTATGACTCGATCAATCGAGAGAGTTTGTGGTCTGCCCTGGAATACCTAGGAATGCAAACAAAACTGGTACGACTATGTAGGATGACAGTGACGCAGTCTCAATGCTGTGTTAAAGTTGAGAACAGGCTATCGACAATTTTTGTAGTTAACTCGGGTGTTCGGCAGGGAGATGCTCTGTCCCCGATACTCTTTAATCTCATGTTGGAGTACATCTTTCGTAAAACTGAAACACCGCAGCGCAACATCTTATATCGCCAGTCCAATCAGGTGCTTGCATATGCAGATGACATATGCGTGATTGAACTGAATAGCAACGGAGTGAAAGAAATACTTGATCCGCTTGTAGAGTTTTCAGCTTTAGTTGGACTCCAGATCAATGAGTCCAAAACGAAATACCTGATCACTGGTTTTAGGGACAATGGCACACCAGATTTTAGTAGTGGCCACCATACGTTTGAGGGAGTGAGGAGGTTCAAATATTTGGGTACTCCACACGATAACAGTGTGGGTGAGGATATTATAGTGCGACTGGCAGCTGGCAGTCGTTTTTTGTATCCTCTAAGGCCACTGCTAAAATCTAAACACTTATCAAATTCCGTGAAGCTGAAGCTTTACAAAGCGTTGATCAGGTCCGTTGTTATGTTTGGATGTGAAAGTTGAGCGCTGACGGATGAGTACGAGAGATGGCTCCTTACATTTGTGAGAAGAGTCATGTGTGTGTGTGATTTACGGCCCAAAACGCGAAATAGATGGTACCTACCGAGCTCTGTACAATATCGAGATCAGAGATCTGATGAATATCCCCGATATTGTACATGAAGTAAGATCTCAGCGAGTATGCTGGCTCAAGCACGTTCTGCATGCTGACCCGGAACGAATTGTGCAGCGATCTCTGAAAGAAGAGCCACCATATGGTAGGCGCAGAGGTCGTTGCAGGCGACGATGACCCCACGGTGTAGAGAACGACTTGGCCTCTTCATATTGTCTTAAACTGTATGAAGACCATGCTCGGGATCGAAACCGTTGGAGCCAAATTGTTGATTCAGTAAGGGGCCAGTAATGGCCTTTAAAACTGTTAAAAAAAAAAAATTGATTTTTTTTAATAATGGCCGCCTTTTGTTCAATGGAAAAGCCCTTCGCTTTTTAGATGTTGATGGTTCCATTATTTTGTTTTATTTACATACACCTATACAACTTTTAATTCAGTTAAAAATTATAATACGATGAAAATTAATGATTATTTAACTGGTTTTAAATATTATTTTAATTTTTTATTTACACAATTAAATTTTAGAAATCACTTGAACATTAAATTTATAGAATATAATGCGACAAACTCGTAAGTGAAATTGATGCAAAATAAAACCATTCACAAAATTTTGTTTCCCCGAAACATGTAGAAAAGGAATTTGAGTTAAAGCAAAATGATTCTAGTACCTCAAATTCTAATATAAATCAGGAAAACAAAATATAAAAATGAATCAGAAGTTAAAAGTATAGACAGATGATTGGTTTTTGTAAAAAATGTTTTTATGTATTTTATTTTACACATTTTTGGTCGTAATAAACGAATAATTTTTTCATTTTTCTATGCCAAATTGGTCGTTAAGCGAATGATTCCTAATGAAAAAATAGAACAAATCAAACTGTCTTTTAAATTTCGACGTTATAAACGAAATGTCGTTATCCGAGGACGTTATAAGTGAATTCCACTGTATTTAAGTTACAACTTCGCTTTTATCAATTTAAGTTACAACCGGAAAATAATCACTTTTGTAGTCTCTTTTTGTGTATTCTTGGGCAATCCCAGAATAATTTTGTTGCATTGTATTGGTTGATTTTCAATTTATGATTTTGGTTCGGTTTGTTCGGCTCAAAACATGTTTCTATCTCTGGTACTAAGATTTAAAGTGATTAATCTAATTTAAATTAAAACAACTGCATTTATATTTTTCTAACATTTTTCACATAAACTGCATTTTTTAAAAATTACAAAAAATTCGCCACAAATTTATGATGGAAATTTTTCTACAAAAATTCCAACAAAATTAGAGTACAGAATAGCAAATTACTCAACGGAATTATTTTCCAGTCGAATCGAATTACAGAATAGTTGTTGGAGATAAAATATAGATTTTCTTAGATCTCTGCCTATAAAGAAAATTTACTCATTATTACTTGCATTTATTGACGTTTGATCTAGTCAGGATCAAACCATTTTTTCATTGAAAACAACAAAAATGCTTGGCTTGATTAACTACATTTCTGCATCATTTCATAAAACCTGATTTAAATATCAAGAAATTCACATATGTATTTTATAAAATCAAACAATTAAAATATATTGGAACAGTGAAAACGTCTATATTGATGTTGCAGGAGGCAAAATTACTAAAAAATAATATGAAGTGTTTTACTGATATGCTTAAAAAATTAAGAATAATTTATTAATATTTCATATATTCATTTTTATAAAGTTTTAATTAATTTTTTTTTAATATAAAAATAATCTTTCATGTTTAATAAAGTTCTTCTAGTAAATATATATTTACTAAAGTACTTATTGATATTATGAACTTTTTATAAACTTCAAATGACATTATATTTCAGTTTTATGTACATACGTATATGTACGAAAATATCGGAATTTAATAAATTTTACGATACTAATATAATTTTATTATTAATAATTTTGACAATTAGAAAGTAAAGTTTTCAGTTGATAAGGTGCATTTTTCAATTATTTATAGTTTGATGATAAATTAAGTGGCCCTACCATACACGAACAGAGTATATTATTATAAATAAAAAACCATTGCTTTTTATTTTTATATACATATCTACGAGTATATTAAATATTTAGGTTTTTAAAATATTTGAAAAACGGTTTATACAATTTAAAAACTGCACATTTCCTTATTCACACATTAAATAAATAAATTATACACGTTAAAATTAATTACAACATTAAATATTAAAATTAAACTAAATATGTCGTTTTTCATTTATGTGATTTGAATATAAAAAATACCAGGTTCCTCCTTCATCAGTTTTTGTCGACTAACTTCGTTGTGGTTATTGGTAGTAAACGAGAAATCGTTTACCTCATCACCACAAGCCAAACTTACTTGCATTTTTAGCTTTCACATGTATCAACTTTTGGTGATTTGAATTTAATATTCATTGTTTTAAAAATTTCACTATATATAGAGAGTGAACCGGTATTTCGTGAGTATCGCAATAAAGTTGGTACATTTTGGTAATGTTTAGATCACATTCCTAATATAATTGCACACTTTTATTTCTGGAATAATGAGATTCGTATTTTGGAAAACTTTCGATATGATCTTTGACCTCATTAATTTTTTCATGTTTAAGTTGATGGTGCATTCTTTCCTCTTCCGTCCAAATTTACTGTAATTCCTGGTAAATACAGTTTGTGCTTATAATAACAGTTTTTTAAAATTTATCGGTTTCACCTAGGGTATGTTTAAAGGACTTCTGACCAACTGGGTACAAAAAACTCGTTTACTTTTAAATTGTATTTATAAGAATATTCACGATTTCAAAGGTGTTAGCTTTGTCATTTTTCTTTCTTTCACTGGTTTCCCTGTAGCTGTTTTGTATGTATTTCCAAAATTTCGTTGCCGTTGGCGAGTGTTTCTTGTTTGATAATTAGTTGGTGATTCCTACATTATATTATTTTCCAATGTTTCAGCCATTTTTTCAATGCTGCTATCGTCTTCAATATCACTTCTAAGTGAATCTGGTGATTTAATCAAATGTGGTGGCTCAAATGTTAGATCAACGTCGCTATCATCAAAGTCGGATTCGCGGACGCAACAGCCGCTCGTTTCACCTACTTCATATTTTTTGTATGAAACTATGTCGATTAACACATATATGCACAATAATTATATAATAATTAATAAGTATTTATTAGTACATTAGTTTATATAACATAGTTGCATTACCTGGTATATCGGATTGAGATGTGTATACATCGCCTAATCCTAAAAATGATGATGGTATACCGGACGATGCTGAAGATTCTGTCTCGTTTGTTACTATTGGATGGAATACCTCTCCTTCCACGTTAATAATTTTCACTATTTTCTGTTTTGGAACAGGATCATTTTTTTCTAATCAAAACATAATATTTAAATAATTAATGTAACTTACTAATTACACACGTAATACTACTTACCTGGCATAGCGACTTGGTTTTGATTTTCGTTCAGCTTCAAAGTCATTTGCAAATTTCATTGTGATTTTAAAACATACATTATTTTCTAAAAAGATTATAATAATAAAAAATATAGGCCCTTTTAACTTAATAGTAATTTTTACTTTTTTATTTTTTAACACACGTAGTAAAACGGCTTACAACTTATTAAATGTTAAATTTTCCTAGAAATGATTTGGCATTTAGCCATATTTCAACTTAAATCGTTCCACCAAAACTTCTTATTAAAATTATTATTTCCAATAAAATGGCCTAAGTTTATTTAATACGATATTTTTATTTATTAAAATTTGGAAAAAAGGCCTAAATACAAATAAAAAGTGTAGTTTCAAAACAAAGTTTTAGTAAAACGGCTTAATTACGATTAGATCCACAATTAAAATTATTTTAAAATTACATACCTGATTTTAGTAAAACGGCTTAACTTAAATTAAGTACTAAATTTATACATAATTCACTTTGGTATATCAATTTTTATGAAATAAGCCCTTTCTCCAAGAGTAAATTATTATTTTAAACGAATAAGCTGTTTTTCGAGGGTAAATATTTTAAGTAAAAATATGCTTTCTTCTAAGTTTATGTGTTGGTTTAGCCATTTGTTTAGGAACAATTTATAAAAAATTCTCTTGATTTGTCAAAAACGTTGGCGTCTAAAATCTATTCAGATAATTTTAAATTCTACTAAGTTTCACATTTTGTGAATCGGACCATAAATTTTGGGATGGAAATTATTTAGCATATACCTTTATATTATCAATTTGGTACTATTTTGATATCTACGGCACCAACAAAAAATAATAATTGGCAACACTGTGACATTTTAGACGAACTAGCTTAACAATCACGTCGAATGAATCTAAAATAGTAATTTCTATGCTAGTAATTTAGAATACAGTAAATTTATCTATGATAAGTAAAATTCTCCTCGAGATATTGTCGTATGTTTCCAAACTAAAAGTTGTTGCAAAATTATTGATATAGAAGTTGATGGAAGGTTTAACTAGTATTGAGATTACCGCTAACCAGCTATAAAAATGGAACCATAACTAAATGGCACAAAAAAGAAACGAATTTTGACAGAATATTGAATTATAATGCATGTGATCCATATAATTTGAAGTACACTGGTTTGAAAATTTTTAGCAAAAGGCATTAATTGTAGTAGAGTATCTCACCAATAACCATCGGTTGAATCTGATTAAGGAGATCTTAAGAGTTACAAATACATAATGCAGTACCAATAATGTAGTCATCAACCACTGACTCTGAATGAAAAAACGCACGCTATTATACCGTAAGTTCAAACATTATCGCGTTAAATTAAACAAATACAGAAAGATGCTGGAATTGAAAGAATTTCATACAAAATTAATAATAAAACCAATATACTTGGTTCACCACTCAAACATAAAATAAACAAATTTAATCAATCGAATCCTTCATTCGTGTTGTTATAAATATATAGGCCAGACGACCAACCAATTGTAAACTAGAATTAACCTGAATTAAACTGAATTTGCGATCAGAGAGGTATGATTCAACCAGCTGGCAATTGTTTTGTGGTAACATTTTGCTCATCTTAAATGTTAATCCCTCGTGACAAACCCTATCAAAGGCCTGGGATACATCCAGAAATACACCGGGGCAATATTTCTTTTCTTCTAACGCTTGCTCTATCACCATAGTTATTCGATGGACTTGATTTATTGTGGAGTGGTTGCTATAAATCCAAATTGAAAATCAAGAACGTTTTCCATTGGCTTGAGACGTTTCAGAAGTAGTTTTTCAAACAGCTTTGATAAGGTCGGGACTCGGGAGCAGTGAGATTGGTCTGTACGATGTTACTTCTTCATCTGGTTTGCCTGGTTTCATCAGCATAATTATTTGGGTCATTTTGAAGCATTAGGGTACATACTTTAACCTCATACAACCTCAGTCACTTTCAAATCGTTGTAGGGTTTGGACGTGAAATCGATGAAGTAAGCGATAAAATAAAAAATAGTCAAAAAGTGCAGTGATAGTAGTTCCTTTTTAATTATTTTTTATAAGTACATATTGTGAAAAAATTAAAAGTGCAGTGTTAGCTTTTTTTTAGATTATTTTATATACGCTCCCGGCCAAATATGTTGGGTCGATGAGTTTTTTGTCAATTTAAATTAAGGTGGTACACCAATATAAACATTGGTAAATCCACGCTCTATGGAGATTGGTCTCTATGGATTCAATCTGGTGCATAACCAGGGAACACCAAATCCGGTCGGTCAATTGAGTAACGAGGAACAATTTTCATGCCAAAGGAGTTCTAGTACGCTCAGATATCCAATGAAAAATAACAAATTCATATTTGCAAAAGATGTAGTCTCCACTGAAAAAAAACATCAGTGCCAGAAGAAATTCCGAGTGCGAGGAGCTGTTGAATAAATTTCAAAAAATGAAAAAACTAATCGCGCAGCTGAGCAACGAAGTTGCTGAGCTTAAGAGAGAAAACTCTACACAAAAAAAAAAAGGTTAAAAATAACAAACCTGAGGATTCAGCACGAGTTAAAAATCTGTCTTCTAACCAAAATCAGCCATGAACCGTTCAACATGATTATTCAAATAATTCCAAGTGGTTGCTGCGGCAATTGCCAGTTTTTCAACAGAATAATAGATTCAATGCTCTGAGTCAAGAGGGATATTGCACGGATGAGAAAGAGCTGGAAAACGAAGTTAGCAGTGCTGATAACAGAAAAACCAAAATACGTAGGCGAACAAAAACGAAAACGCCCCCAAAACATACTACACAAAGTGTGAACAATAACACTGAACAAACAAATACCACTGCCCCCACCCATTAACGTAAGCAACATCAACCATTCCGAACATTTTCGAGAAAAAATAATAAAAACCACTAGTGAACCAACTAATTTTAAGGAGCCTTCAAACAGCGACATTAAAATTACCGTTCAAAATGAAAATGACTACAGAAATGTCAAAAAACTACTGAAAGAATTAAAAAATGAACCCAGCAACCAACTAAAAAATATCGATTATCATACCTCTCAGCTGAAGAGTGAAAAGGCTTATAGAATGGTTATCAGAGGCCTACCGTCAACCATTAGTCATGATGAAATTAAAGCAGACTTAGAAAAAATGGGACATGAAGTCGCAGGTGTTACCAACATATTCAAAATGGTCACAATTGATGGTTTAAAAGTCAGGAATCACTTTTCATTGTTTTACATCGATTTAAAACAAAAAGACAACAATAAAGAAGTATTCAACATCAAGAAACTTGCATACTGTACAGTTAAAATTGAGTCACCTAACAAGACAAGGGGCTTTCCACAATGCACAAATTATCAACAACTCGGACATACCAAGAATTTTTGCTATCGTCAAACCAAATGCGTGAAATGTGCTGAAGATCACCACACAACAAAATGCAAAAAACAACCAGATAGCGAACCTTCATGTACTCTTTGTCATCAAGCAGGACATACTGCAAATTATAAAGGATGCCCTGTATATCAGAACAAAATTAAAACTCAACAGAGTAATATAACAATCGTAGTACATCGAATACAAACCAATGCAGCTAAACCTCAAACAACAATTACACCATCCACAATTGGATTATCTTATGCGCAAATCACCAAATCAGCTAATGAAGTAAACCAAAACAACAACCACCCAGAAGTTAATAACGAGTGTAATAACATTGAAATCATTAAAATGCTCAGTCAAATTCAACAGACACTTGGTCACTTAGCAGAAAAGGTGGCAAAACTGGAAATTAATTTCTATCGGCCAAGTAAAAAAGTCAGCATACACAAAAATGATTAACTCGTTCCTACGCGTTGTAACTTGGAACGCCAATGGGCTCAACCAACTAGCCCAGGAACTGGAAATATTTCTCCATACAAACAATAAAGATATTGCGCTGATTTCAGAAACGCACTTCTCTAACAAAAGTTTTATTAGAATAAAGGGATTCAATTCCTACTGGACAACCCATCCTAGTGAAAGAGCTAGAGGTGGTTCATCTCTATTAATTAAAAATAATATCAAACACACTCAACAAGAGGATATTCGGGAAAGCTATATGCAAGCAACGGTCATCTCAATCCAATATAATGGCGCAGATCTAAATATTGCGGCAGCGTACTGTCCTCCACGGCATACACCAACGAAGTTACAATTTAATAACGTCTTCAATAAACTAGGCCCAAGATTTATTATTGGAGAAGACTACAATATAAAACATACAGCTTAGAGTTCCAGGATAATTTCTCCTGGAAAAAAAAATGCTCTGTTCAATTCCATTCATTTCACAAATGTGAATATCTGTCTCCAGGAGGGCCAACGTATTAGCCAACGGATGCAGGTGAAATACTAGATCTACTTGATTTCTTTATCATAAAGGGTATTTCATCCAGTTACACTAGAGCCGAAGGGATTAACGACTTAACATCTGATCACATTCCTGTACTGTTGTCAGGAAGCGCTATAGTAATCAAAAAACAAAAAAAAGCGAAACCTTACTAATAAATTTACGGATTGGAATCTCTTCAGAGAAAAGTTAGAAGAGCTAGTTGAATTAAGAATGAGTATCAAAAGAAATGAAGAATTGGAACATCAAACAAAGAATTTCATTGAATACACTCGAAAGGCCGCCAGCTTCGCTACTCCAGAATTGAAGGAAAAAGCGAACCTGGAAGTCATGTACCCTGCTGAGATCAGGGAACTAATAAGAAAGAAAAGAAGAAAGGTAAGGAGAATATGGCATCTAGCACATACTTATTTAATATATGTAAGTGACTAAAGCCAACGTCACTTGATCCAACGTATAAAATAGACTATACACATTCCTGATTCTGATGATTTTAATGATAATTGTTAATTACAGTTTTTAATATAATGACTCGAATATCTATCTATATTTCAACACTTATTCATACACACAAATAGTATGAGTGCCGTTATTTTTAAATAAATATATTCAATAAGCTTGTAGTTGTAATTTAAACATACTGAAGTATCTGAATTTTCCTCAAAGTTTTAACATAGAAGATCAGCCTCTAATATGGATCCTAAAATTAAAATGTTGCTTTATATTTATAGTAATAATTATTTTTCGTATATAATTTTTACATTAGTTAAATTTACTTTGTTATTTTTTTCTAGTAGGATCGAAATTTTCGTTTAAAATTAAAAAAACAAATATACATATGTATTACATTAATAATAAACCAATGTTAGTTGTTAAGTACGATTTTCTTAAAACATTAGAATTACAATTTGGTTTTCTTTTGTAATCGCAATGCGCTATTATAAAAAGAACCCTGCATGTATATAGCCATATTCCAAAGTAATAATGATAATAGTAACTATGTAATGCTAGCTAAAACCAAACCAACGTGCCATTTCTATAGTATTGCATCATGCTGTATTTTACTTTATCACAATTTTGTACACTCGTTTAGCTAGCAAATGATCCAGGAAATTTGCCTTCCAAACTGACATTTGAAAGTCATTTAAATCTGCACCATTTCAACAATTCATACAAACATACCACATTTTCCTTAATTTGATTTTCATAATTTTCCAATAAATAATAATATTTTCAATTAAATTATTTACAAAGTTTATGTCACTCCTAATATATTCATTTAAGTACGAACACACCCAATCACAGCATGATTTTTTTTTTAAACTTTCCAATAATATACATTAGTTTTCTTTTTTTTACTGCAATCTTACATATTTTAACATATTTTACAAGTATCTCAGTTTCAAAAACCGAAGAGCGATAAAAACAGAAAGATAACGACAAAAATTCAAATGACATTTTTTTTGTTATTGCTATTACATGTCGTATGTATGTCGTATCGAAGTCATTTATTTGCTATTTGTGTGTGGAGCAAAAAAAAAGGCAAAACATTACACAAAAAATGTGTACATACGTAAAAAAGTTTTCCTAAACCATATTGAGGCATTTTTCCGATTTATATAATTTTTCCTATTTCATTACAAAATAAATATATTTACAAAATAAGTCAATAAAAAATGATAATTCAAACACTACAGCAAAAAAAAAATTTGTGTAGAGGGCTATACATATATATATAAATATATCCTATCTAATCTTGCAAAACATAATATATTTCAATTTTCATTTACCCAACCACTAATAAAACTGTTCAATTTTCTTTTCCTCAGTCCTTTTCATTTTTCGTTTTTGCTTTCTTAACAATCAAATAAAAGTGTTAAAAAAATTTATGATCAGTTTTCTCGTTTTTATTGAGTATCCTTATTTCGAAAAATCATAAACAATTTTTTGTTTTGCTCTCCCAAAAAAAAATCAAAATAAAACATACAACAAAACATATATATATATGTATATACTTATATCTATATATATATATATATATATATATATATATATATATATATATATATATATATATATATATATATATATATATATATATATATATATATATATATATATATATATATATATATATATATATATATATATATATATATATATATATATCGTATATATATATATATATACATATACATATTTATACCAAAAGTTGTATCATGCCCTATTATATTTAAATTTCACTTTCTTAATGTGTCCTGCGCATTACACGGAACTAACTAGTAGAACTATTATAACTCTCCAAGCAAAAATACAATTTCTCTACAACCTAAACAACGAGATGCAAACGAGAAGACAACAATATAAAAATCAGATATAATAGTAATCATAATAATGAATAAATATTTACATTTCCCCACTGCAAAAATATGTACACGTAATATACCGAATGAAAAAACAAATGAAAACAAAAACCCCAGAATTATAATTTTCCGCGCATGTTATATTTTATCTTGGATTTTTCACCAAAAGCGGATTTATTTTCAAATAAATCATGTTTAGTGCAGACGAAGATGTTGTATCACGTGTATGAATGTATTTGTTTCAAGTCACTAAAGAATTCTACAAAAAAAAGAGTTGAAATTAAAAGTAGCATTACAAAAACAAAAGAAGCAAAAGTAACAGTCAGCGATAAATGAAAATCTATAAATCATTAAAATATACAACGTTAGTTGTCTGTTGGCAACCACAACAAAAATATCTTAGAAATTCTTTATTTCTGTTATGTCTAGACATTTGATATATTTTCCTTTAACTTATATTCAGTTGAATGAACTAAAATTCATTTTGCAATTAACTTTCTTGTTTAGTTAAATTATCTTAATTTGGTTAAGTTTTTTTTTATTATTTTATCTTTCTATGCATATTCATACACAAGACAAGTGTATAAAGTTTAATTAATTCATAATTTAATAATCTTAACGTATATTGTATATGAGAAAATCTAACACTATCGGATATTGCACAACGTCATAGAATTGTACTCATCCATCATCATTGTCATCCAACGAATATGAAAGTTTGTAGCACGAGCCTGAAGAGTACTGCAATTCATACTTGCTAGTTTTATACCATACTTTTAACCATACGTATGATAATTTAGCCCGCAAAGACGTTTTGTCTGTGTCCTAGCTAAATTTACAACGTTAGAGATTATGATTAACTATATTTAAAAAATATAATTGTTAAAAAACCGAAATTAAACAACAGTTCACCTTCAATTTTTTATATTTTTTTATTTGAAAACACTAAACAAAAATTTCGGATACATTGAATTTTTTAGCCGAAATGTTCCTGTTAGATTGACAATAGTTCCAGATTGGTCAATTTTTAGAGAACTAATTGTTATAATTTATCAAATTTATCGATAACTTAAAAACAACTAGTCGGTTAATCAAATACAATCAACGAATACCACCAAAAGCGGTGTTACCTTCTGATTCGAGGTATTGATTATTGCCGCAATATAAGTGCATGAGTTCTCATACTTATGCCACTTGACATTTCTTTGATAAAAACTTACAAAATGACCACCATGTGTGGCCTACATAGCTAGTAGAACCATTTATCATTGAGATTGTTGCACTTTGATTTTGCAGCGTAAACTAATTTTCGGTGTATAATGTAATGCTGTTTTGGTACAGGCGTGATTTACCCTCTATGTTACTTGAGCTGGTCATTTATCAATTGATGTTTCATCAATATATTTCTGCAAATCAAAATGCTTGTAAAATTATTAAATAAATAGCAAGGAACATCGAGCGCTAATTGATTCATCACCGATAATAATAATAATAATAAACAGTTTTTAAAGGCCAACGAGTATTCAGATTTTAGCAGTGGCCTTAGAGGATACAAAGCACGGCTGCCATCTGCCAGCCGCACTTTAATATCCTCATCCACACTGTTATCGTGAGTGATAAGAGAACCCAAATATTTGAACCTCCTCACACCCTCAAACGTGTGAACGTGTGGTGGCCACTACTAAAATCTGGTGTGCCATTGTCCCTAAAACCAGAGATCATGTACTTCGTTTTAGACTCAATAATTTGGAGTCCGATAGAAGCTGAAAACTTTACAAGCGGATCAAGTATTTCTTTTACTGCATTGCTATTCATACCAATCACGCATATATAATCTGCATATGCAAGCACCTGATTGGACTGGCGATATAAGATGTTTCGCTGAGGTGTTTCAACTTTACGAAAGATGTACTCCAACATGAGACTAAAAAGTATCGGGGACAGAGCATCTCCCTGCCGAACACCCGAGTTAACTGCAAAATTTTTCGATAGCCTGTTCTCAACTTTAACATTATATCATTGAGACTGCGTCACTGTCATTCTACAAAGTCGTACCAATTTTGTTGGCATCCCTAGATATTCCAGCGCAGACCACAAACTCTCTCGATTGATCGAGTCATAGGTCTACCGGAAATCCAGGAACACCTGATGTACGGAGATAGCTGTGTCGTAATATTTAGATAGAATCCGTCGCAGTGAACAAAAAAGATTAGTGACTAATCGATTCGGATGAAATTCTTATTGATAGTCATCAACCAAGTCCTTTGCTAGAGGGGTGATCCTATCCAATAAAATGTAGGACTTGTATGCTGTGCAAAGGAGAGCTATACCGCGATACTTCTCACACTTCAAGCGGTCTCCTTTCTTGAATATGGGGCATATCGCGGCCACTTTCCATTCATCAGGCATAACTTTGGTTCGCCTTACTAATCGAATAAGGTCGAAAAGACAGTTCCACATAGTATTCCCTTCGAATATCAAGAGCTCAGAATTAATGCAGTCCACCCGAGGTGAGCGGTTTCGTTTTAGTGTCTGCATGGCCGTAGTGAATTCCTCATGGGATGGATCCTCGATGCAAATATTCGCAGTCTGTATTTGAGATGACTTAGCTACAGTCTTTGACGCATGATCAACCCAAGCAGGTCGAGTACTGCATCGATGTTTACACAGAGGTTTCCATCCCGGTCCCAAATGCCGGTTGACGTAGGCCTGAAAGCATGGTTCAATCCAGTAATTATCTTAAACAAATTATGCGAGGGACGTTCATTGCTGAGTTGTTGTACTTTCAGAACCACAATCTTCCACCATTCTCCCTTCTTCCGTCTACAAATCCGCTTAGCTGCCCTCCGAGCAAGAGCAGCTCTGTTTTTCCTAGCGATTGTTAGACGTTGTTGCACTTCATTATGGGCTATATTATGTTGCTCGACTGCAAGACGACACTAATCATCAAACCAATCATTTTTGGGTCTGACTTTCACTATACCTAAAATCTGTTGAACAGCATTGACAACCGCAATTTTTAGTACCTCGCAAGCAGAGTTCACACAATTAGCTTCCTCAATGCATTCGCTGACAAGATTCTGATATTCTTTTGATCTCCATTTATCATACCTTCACATTCGGAACGTTCTATGCATTTCGCTGTGTTTCCCTTGTACGAAAACTTCCATTCTAACTTTGCATCGACCAAATGTTGATCGCTGCCTACGTATTTGGTTGCTGACCGATAAGTTCTCACATCCTGCACAACCTGATTTGGCTGCGGGAAGTGCCACGAGGATGTGTCCATGTTTCTAAATGTATTTTTGTTGTGTGGGAAGAATGTGCTTGCTACTCTAAGGTCGTGAGCAATTGCAAAGTACATCTTTCTCTCACCATTATCGGTCGTAGTTTCGTGTCGGGAGTACGAACCTATGTTTTCACAAAAGTCGGCCTGATTTCTCCCAGCTCCAACATTAAAGTCCCCAATTACCATTCTAACATCGTATTCGGGTATGTATCCCATGAGATCCTTCAAGTCATTGTAAAATGAGTCTTTATCTTGGGGCTGGCTGACTTCTGTGGGCGCGTGTACATAAAATATCAACAGGATAGCTAACTTCATACGTAAGCGCAGCTTACACAATCGGTTATTGACTGCTTGGAAATCCAAAACAGCGTTCTTTACCTGCGGCCCAAGAAGAAATCCAGCTCGAAGGCTCCCGAGTTCATCTCCACTGTTGAGCAACGTGATATGGAACACATGGTGTCCACCTTTAGGCCAACGACTTTTTGGAAGAGCAACGAGTTCCAGTTGATACTCATTAATGCAAGTGATTATTCTTTCCAACGCTCCTGGTTCCCTAAGTGACTGCACGTTCGACGTGCCCATTCAAAATCTCTTGTCCGGGTGCTTGAGCGGGCGTCCGGTATTGGTTTGGCGGTATCCAGTTTTTTTTAAACCCGATTAATTAATAGAATTAGGATCTAGCTACTAAACCTAATTCCAATAAACATTGTAAAAATAATATTTGCTCTTAAAAAAAAAATTTTATTGCTACAAAATGCAAAACTTCCTTTTTCGACCTAATTCGAAATATTGGCAAAACCCACCAACGACAAAATCGTTCATATTAGTTTAATTAAGGCGAATCTAAGATTTGCCACATGTGGTCCCTAATATTTTTGAACAGTGGACGCCTGTGTTATCAAATTTGGGTAAATAAATGGTTGGACTTCTCTGGCCAAATTCGAAATAATGACCGAAAACACGAACAAAACAATTGTCCTCATAAAGCCAATTAAAACGATTCTAAAAGGTTTCTCCATATGGTCGCTAGTATAACTGAATAGTGGAAGCGTAGACCGTTCCAAATTGTTATTAAATATAGGTATAAAAAAGATTTTGAAAAATTGATAAAAAATTCGAAATTATGATTAAAACACACCAACAAAAGAATCGTTCACGTAAGGCCGATTAATACTTATCTCAGAGTTTTCTACTTATGGTCACTAGCATATCTTATCAGATAGCAAATTGTTATCAGTTTTGGTATATGAACGATTTGGCTACTTTAACAATAACACGAACAACAGAATCGTCCTCGTGAGGCAATTATTACGAATCTCAGAGTTTTCTACATATCTGACAATATTAAAAATATGACATAAACTACGAACAAAACATAATTAACATCAGGCCAAATAACACGAATATAAAGAGTTTTCTGCATAAAGTCGTGAGCATTTAGAATAGTATATGCTTACACCATCCCAAGTTAGTATCATATATTGGTGTAAAAATATGTAGAAAACTGTGAAATTCGTATTAATTGGTCTGACGTGATCGACACTATTCTTGGTTTTTTGTCAATATCTCGAATTTTGTCAGAGGAGCGCAGCTCATTTTATAACTATACTTGTTTCTTCTACTTAATACCAATTTGGAATGCTGTCTAATATTCCAAAATACTAACGAGTATATGCAGAAAACTCCTACATTCGTGTTAATTGATCGAATATGAACAGGTTTTTTGTTCATGGTTTTTGTCAATATTTCAAATTTTGTCAGATTACCCCAAAAGTCTTTATATCTATGTATATACTTGATGCTATTTTGTAATTGTGTAGGCGTCCTCTATAAAAAAAATAATAACCACTTTATTTAGAAAACTTTCAGATTCATGTAAATTGGCCTATTTTGTCGTTTATTTACAATTTGTTAAACAATCCGAATTTTGTCATACGAAAAATGATAAAATGGAAAGGTCCCAGCATCTTCTATTCGAAAATAGTAGCAACCTTATTATTATTTTTACGGTGTTTAACAGAAATATGCTAATTTTATTCATTTTTATTTATCAATCGGTTTTTTAAGTTAATATTAAACGGAGATGTAAATTTACGAACTACGAGTATTATTGTTAAAATACAAAATATTAATTATTAACTGCGTTCATTTTCGTTCGATTTTGGTCATTACAAAATTAAAAATAAAAATAAAGAAGTGTACATTCGCATAAATGAATTATTAACAAATTTTGTTTTAAAAACTTCACTGCGGTGTTGCAGCTGATCTTTATAAACGAGAGCTTATTACATTAATTCGCGATGGAGACTACATATTGTACTTAACAAATCATCTTCTCTTTTGGAAAAGAGTGCCAACAAGAACATTTATCTCAGAAGAGGAAAAATCCGTACAAGGTTATAAAACTAACAAAGAGGGGCTTACTCTTCTCCTTGGAGGTAGTGCCGACGGTTCGCTCAAATTCAAGCCATTTTTCATTTACAACTGTCAAAGTCCTAAAGAGTGATGAAGAATAATCTTAAAACTTAATTTCCGGTGCATTGGAGAGCGAAGAAATAGGCATGGATGAATTACATACAATATCTTAAAAGCTGTTGATAACATTTCCAAATCATAGAATGAGGACTATAAGTATTGTACCGTACACATAATTTTCGCCACATGCCATTCATACAGGAAAGTGTGAAACTTTCCTGTATGAATGGCATGTGGCGAAAATTATGTGTACGGTACAATACTTATAGTCCTCAAATGTTCGCCAGAAATGCAAATTTTAAAAGAAGGGAAGGAATTGATATCAAGGAGTTGAATGCGAAACAAAACATTACCAACAAAAGTTTTCTTGAAATGGACACAAATAACATTAGAATTAGAGAAGAAGATAATATGGGAGAGGAAGAAACAAATTCAGAAGCCATAAACCTAATAGATAATGTTCTGGAAATTTATATTGAAGTTAACCCATTATCCATCTAAAAGTTCAAAATTTACAAGAACCATTTCAATCAATTTAGAGCGGTATGAAAAAGTGTACATTAAGAACAAACCGAAAGGACACTAGAGAATTTACTTGTATCGGTGGAGCCGTAAGATATCGAGCATGAATCGGAAAAAGGCATAAATAAAAGACGTACAAATTTTTGAATTAACGAGTTGAAAGTTAGTTTGATTGTTTGCGGATGTTATGAAAATAACTAATTTCCAAAACTATAATTGTTTTATTTCAAAAATGTAATAAACTTTACATGAAAATCGCTAGTTCAGTTTGCGCCGTTTCATTTAGCGCATGATTATTTTAGATCCAATTAAGGACGCAAATTGGGGTATTATTCATAATTTAACATTAAATTAAATTTGTGTATAAATATGGGGTTTGGTTATAGGTTTGTACTTTCCGCCCAATTTTATAAACAATGATAAATAATCAAAAATACGAGAGTAAATCTTTATACGCAAAAATACTGCAATAGAGAGTCAAGATGTGTAAGTTGCCTTGGAAAGCACCCTGCTCAGGCGTGTTCACTTAATAGAAAGTCCCCTTCAACATGTGAGAACTGCAAAGAGCAACATCCTGCAAACAATATTTGTGAAATATTCACATCATGAGGGAATAAAAATTGAAGATGAAAGTATGCAGGTAGCTACTGTCTTCAACTTAACAACAAAAAAATATTCAATGTCTGCTCAATTTATTGTCCTCCAAGACATAATTTAAATAAAGTGGATTATAAAAATTAATGAACAAGCTAATATTTAATTTTATCATTGGAGGTGATTTTAATGCAAAAAATACTTTCGGGGATCCAAGATTAACAAATCCAAATGAAAGGGAACTATACGCCGCAGGTCGAGCTTACAATTGTGAATTTCTTTGAGGAGGAAAACCAATGTACTGGCTTACAGACATATGGAAAACTCCGGATCTAATTGATTTCTACATTACAAGAGGTATATCCGAAAACCACAATTTTCTAGAAAATAGTAAAAGTCTCTCATCGGACCACTCGCCCGTCATTATGACTGTTCGTTCCACGATTGTTAACAAGGAAAATCTACCTAGACTAACAAATAACAAAACCAATTGGGAATTATTTAGCAAAATGGTTGAATACGGGTTGAATTGGTTCAATTACAAAATGAACTGAAACTATTAATAAATAATATACAACAAGCAGCATGGAATAGTACCCTTCTAATACAAAACAAGGAGCGTAATAATTACAGTTATCCAGTCGAGATCAGGGAGTTAGTTAATGAAAAACGGAAAGCAAGGAAAACATGGCAGAGAAACCGAGCACCACAAAGCAAAATCATTTTTAATTACCTCTGCCTCTGCAATAAGCTTAAGCAAAGAATTAGAGAACTAAAAAATGAATCGGTCACCCGTTATCTTCGTAGTCTTACAGACAATAAAGAAACTGAGTATTCTCTATGGAAAGCTACAAATGCATTAAAAAGTCCAAATTATCAAATACCGCCAGTAAAAAATGATGAGGGAAATTGGGTAACAAATGCCAAACAGAAAGCAGAACTGTTCACATCTCATCTTGAATAAACGTTCCAACCATATTCTAGACAATCAGCGGATGAATATATAATACCAGTGCACAAAGAGGATTGTAGGGAAATACCACCTGTAACTCTACGAGAGTTGAAAGATGTAATTAACCATAACATAAATACACAAAAATCTCTTGGCTCTGATTTAATTACAGGTGACATAGGGAAGGCACTTCCTGAGAAAGAGGTGCGAAAACTTCTTCATATAATCAACGCTTCATTTCGACTGAAATATGTACGTCTGCAATGGAAAGTAGCAGAAATAATTATGATACCAAAGCCGAACAAACCATCTAATCATAATCATTATTATTGAAGATGCACTTGAAAATAAGAAAATATGCTCAACAATATTGCACAGGCCTTCGATAAACTATGGCATTCTGGATTGGAATATAAACTGCATCGAAATTTGCCAAAAGAATACTTTCAGATATTGGAATCTTACATTGATAACAGATATTTTCGCGATAGATGGGAAGAAGAATTTTCCGAGCTAAAGAGGGTATCTGCAGGCGTTCCTCAAGATCTTGTATTTACTTTACACAATCAATTTACCAAACACCAGCAGGACAACAATAGCAAAATTCGCGGACGATACTACAATTTTGGTTACTAGTTATAAAGTAGTCGAAGCAACCAGAAAACTGCAATGGGCTACGACCCAACTAAGTAATTGGACCAAAAATGGCGCATTAAGATAAATGAAAAAAATCAACGCACGTTAACTTTATCAATGATCCTGTGAAGTATAGCAACGTCAGACCGGGGGCAATCACTCGGGCCCTTGCGTGTCTGGGGGTAGACGGGTCACTCAGAGGCTGGATAGATCATATGCTTAGAGGCAGGATCGTGACAGCTTATCTGGGGGGGACGTCTGCCGCCAGATACGTGAGCAGAGGGACACCTCAAGGTGGGATTTTGTCCCCCCTTCTTTGGAACTTGGTCATAAATGACCTGTTACTAAACCTGGAAGGACAAGGCTTCAAGGTGGTTGCTTACGCAGATGACGTTGCTATTGCGGTCTTCGGCAAATATCCTAGTACGCCGAGTGAGCGCATGCAGTGCGCGCTTGGCTATCTCTCTGAGTGGGCACGGGGCTGCGGATTGAACGCAAACCCACAGAAAACAGAGCTGGAAGCACAAACTTCCTCAGTGTGACCCGCCAATATTAAATGGTACTCGCTTGATCTTTACGGATAGAGCAAAATACCTCGGACTAATTTTGGACAGCAAGCTAAGCTGGAAACCAAACATCGTAGAGAGAGTAAAGAAAGCTACTATAGCGCTCTACTCCTGCAAAAATGCCATTGGAAAGAGAAGGGGTATGGAGCCCCACATAGTACACTGGCTCTACGTCTCAGTGGTCAAACCTATACTGCTGTATGGGGTTGTTGTCTGGTGGCCAGCGTTAAAAATTATGGCCAACCTTAAACTATTGATGAAAGTCCAAAGAACGGCCTGCTTGTGTATAAGTGGAGCTCTCAGGAGCACACCTACTCAAGCTCTGGAGATTCTCTTTCATCTTACTCCCTTGGATATTGCGGCCGAGCAGCTTGCATCTTGCACAGCCATTCGGCTCAAATCCATATCTATGTGGACCTGTAATAATGCAGGGCACTCATCTATCTTATGCAACAGGGGTATTCCGGAAGCTACCGACTATGCTATTCCTTTGCCATCTGTTGAGATGAAATTCCAAACTGAGTTTCCCACCAGAGAGTACTGGGTGAACGAAACGGTTATGGACAATGAGGCGCTAAGCTTCTTCACGGATGGCTCAAAAAGGGATAGAGGGGTTGGCTGCGGGGTATTCTGTGAGGCACTAGGGGTTAACCTCTCTTTTCGTCTTCCCGACTTTTGCAGCGTTTTTCAAGCTGAACTGATCGATAATGGAAGTCATGGACTGGTTGAAGTATAATGTAATATCTACGAGGGATATTCGCATTTTTACGGACAGCATGGCTGCTATTAAAACGCTACAATCATACTCCTTGACGTCGAAGGTAGCCCAGAACTGTCTGGCATCTTTAAATGAGATGGCTGATCAGTTCAACATCCGCCTGACGTGGGTGCCAGGGCATTTCAATATCGCAGGGAATGTAATGGCAGATGAGTTGGCCCGCAAGGGTACAGCACGCCTAATAAACCAAAGTAAGCGGGATATAAAAATACCGCTTGCTTCATGTAAACTGCTGCTTCTGGAAGAAGCTATAAAAGAAACGAACGTCAGATGGTCTAACGCCAGTTCGTGTGTAATAACCAGGCAGATCTGGCCTGGTCTTGACCGGTCTAGATCAGACCAACTGATATCGCTTCGACGACACCATATTGGTATGGTCGTAGGAGCTATAACGGGACATTGTCTCATTGGGATACATGCGAGCAGACTGGGTGTCCCAGCCCACGATTTCTGCCGCAGCTGTGGTGATGAGGAGGAGGAGGAAAACGTACTCCATCTGCTCTGCACCTGTCCTAGTCTAGCGTACATCAGAACAAAATTTATGGGAACTTCCCCATTGAATGACCTCACGGATCTTAGTAAGATCGAGATCCGTGACTTTAAACGCTTCTTGGTGAGCTCAGGATGGTTTAGCGAGTGAAGGAGGAAACTCAAATGTGGTACAGCTACGGACCAATTTTGTGTCTATGCTAGTCCTTTAGGACGGCCACCCTTACCTAACCTAACCTAACTTTATCAATAAAATAGTTAATTTGGAATAGGAATCCAATAGAACTAAATATAGGAATAGGAATCCAATAGAACTAAATTCCAAAAAATTCGTTATGCTAACACAGCCAAGTATCTTGGCATGACTTTCGATGCTAAGTTAAAATGGAAAGAGCACATTAAAACGAAATAGGAGGTACTACACATTAAATATAGAAATATGTATTGGCTAATTGGAAGATATTCAGAGCTGCCAATATCTAAAAAGTTGCTATACTATACCAACCAGTTTTAAAACTTATGGAATTCTACTTTTGGCTGTACTAAAAAAAAACAATATTAAAATAATACAAGCTTTTCAAAATAAAGTGTTACGTGGAATAGTGAACGCTCTTTGGTACATAAGAAACGATACCCTACATAGGGACCTCCGGATGGAAAACGTCAGCGAAGATATAACAATTCATGCAAAGAAACACATATACAACGGTGTGTGTTGGTCAACATCAAAATGTTGAGTTACGTGGTATGCTTAGTAACACAAATGGAGTACAATAGGGCGGCCAGATTTTTAGAGACTAACTAATTGGTTATCTCTCTGCAAACTGAACATAAGAAAAATAGACAAATTACTAGATGATATATGTCATCAGTTGGAATATTTAACATAATAAAAAAAAAAAAATTAAAATTAAAATATTTAAAGGTTCCATTCAACTATTAAAATAGGGAAGTTTTTGTTTCGTCATTATGTATTTTATGGATCGCCGAAAAAAAAAATATAAATAATGTGATCCAATCCAATTTTTATATACATTTTTTTAAAAATATTTTTATTCATTTTAGTCCAATTTATTTATGTCATTAGGTACTGCTTTTACTTTACATTTTTAATTTATAACTTATGTAAAATCATTTAATTTGAACCAAATTCCTAATTCATATTGTCAAAAAAAACAACCAACAATATCATTTCTATCCACCGATTTAGAGGCCAAAATGAATAAAAATTATTTTAATTATTATTTTAAATGAATTAGATGTCAAGCTTTCGTTGACAGAAAAAAGTATAGTTTAAAATAACTAAATTCGATTTTATCAAGCATAAATAATTTTCGTTTACTATGTTTCAGATGAAATACTGTAAAATATAAACAATTTATTAAAAAACATTATGTTTCATTAAATATATCTCAGTTGATGAAAACGATTTTTCAAATTTTCATTATGCTACCGAATTGGTATGTGTTCTTAATTACTTTTCCGGATTTGAGTTTTAATTACACACATGTACATATATATTAATCCACATTGTAAAAATTAACTGACTTCTGTTTATATCCATCATTTACTGTATACAAACCATTATACAAGAAAACCTTAACCTCATTGGCTAAAAAAAATGCTAACACTATTAAATTTACACATAAGAAAAATGACTGGGATATTACGTATAATTAATTAATTAACTGTTTAGCATCGTACATTGTAAAATTATGAAAAACTATATAACAATTATTATTAATTTGTTCAATTTAATTAAATTAGTATGTTTTTCTTTTTCAACAAAGAGGTCATGACTTGCAAATGCGTGAATTTCAGTCTTTAATATTTAATTTTCTATGTAATAACTTTAAACATGTCAGTGTGAACATTGAACTTTTGGAAATTATAATCAGTCATTTTGAACTAACTATTATTTTATGTTGTACGCTAATATGTGTATAATGAAAAATAATTTTCCAGATCAAAAAAGTATAATATATACGTTTGTATGTCCAAGTGTACATACCTTGACACATATACATATACGTATACGAAATAAAATCTTTGTTCGCATGTAATTATTTTGTTACAAACTAGAAATTGCATGACCAACAATTTTGAAAGTTGTAAAAATCACTGTTGATTGATATTATGATTTCTGGTCAATTATAATTGTTTGATTTAGATAGCATGTAAATTATGCGTCATAATATTGCATGTTCTAACTGCAGTATAAATAAAAACATAATGTAAAAATGAATTATGTTTTACACGATGACTACTACCACACCAAACTAGACGTTATGCATCTATAAACAATTTTTGTAAGGTTTGTTTTTAATTAAAGTCACAACTATTTCATTAGTTGCTATAGCCTATAGGTCACAAGGGCATTTTATAATTGTCTCTAGTTTTATTGAAAAAACAATGATTTTTATTACAAATTATTGCTGAATTTTATTTTTGTATTGGAGGTGGTGCAATTAAACAAACAGCGTAGTTTATTTATGCATACCTATTGATTTATTGATTAACAACCGCGGTTCGCAGGTTTAAACGTACTAAAGATACTGTCACTACCGGTGAGAAGTTAGCACGAAAAGTTAGCGATCGAAATTGACACTGGGAGCTCTATTAGTTTGTATCATAGATATTTGGTTTGTAGTACAACGATTTGTGTATTAGATAGCAATTAAGATATCATGAAAACCAATAAAAGTTAAAATTTTACTTTAAAATAATTCTTAATATCAAATTTAAATGAAAATATTATATAATCAGTATATATTATTTATGAAATAAAACTTAAATTAAAAAATTACTATGGGATTCATACAATAGAACAAAAGGCTCAATTCGGCTTAATCTTTAATTGGTCAAGTCTAGTTTTGATTCTTGGTTGAAGACTAATCCTTTCACGTTTTCCATGCTTGTGATCATATTTATTCTATATGCATTATCGAGCACGAAAATATTCAAATTTACATCAAATTGAAAAATTTATTATGTGACATAATGTGAAAGTACTGAACCCTGTCAAGTCCAATCCAAATTGAAGAACAATCCTTTCGCGCTTTCCATGCCTGTGATCATAATTGTTCTATGATCCTCTTTCGAGTTCGGAATTATTTAAATTTACATAAAATTGAAAAATTTATTCTAATAATTCCGTACTCTAAAATACCGTCATAGAAAAATTCTGATTACAACCATGAAAAACGTTAAGTGTTGTTCTTCAACCGAAAATCAAAACAAGACTTTGTAACGAATCATCGCTACAATTTGAAACGGTTGATCACCCCTGGACCGAAATATTAATTATGCACAATTTTTATGATGGATTTGTCTGGAAGAATAGCGGTAGGATATGAATTCTGGTTTTGTCAACTATGAGAAATGTTATAACGGGCTGTTGTGGGCTATAAAAGAAAAAATTTGTTTCCATGCAGGGAGTTATTTTTTGATTGCGGATCAAAAGTTTAGTTTCATGATCGAAAGAAACAATTGTTAAATATTATTAATTTAAACTTAAAATTAATTATAAAATTAGATAATTTTAATTATGATATTGTCTCTAAAAATAATAAAATTTCTCTAAAATATTGAATAATTACTAAAAAAAATAATAATGTAATAAATTAATAAATTATAAAATCCGTGTAATCGACATTTGTAAGAGTATTGAGCGGGAAACCTGTCGTGCATAGCGTGGTGTGTTGTGTGTATCATCTTATCGTCAATACCGATCCAATTAAATAGTAGTAACGCTAACAACGGTCATTTAATAATCATCGCATCGATCTGCATAATATTAAGCTAAATTTCGTATTTGTATTTAGTTATAAATAGTTATTGTCCATAATTAACTGATACTAAGCTAAACTATATATTATATATTAGCAATTGTTTGTTTTTATCTTGAGATGGCATTTTTCTCCGATCGTAGGAAAAAATATATCTTCCGTTGTTTTTTTCGCAACGAAAAGCTCTTCCAGTATGTTGTATATTTTTTCTGGCCTAGGCCGGGAATATATTCCCGTATGGATTTGTAATTGTTTAGAAGAAATAAAAGTAGACTTATAAGGTCAAACGCATTTATTTATTTTAATTTAACGTATACATAATAATGCCAAACTAATTATGTGTTAGGTATAGGAGTTTAATTTTACTTCTTTGTAATATTAACGGTTATCGTACAATTAATAAACATTGGTGGATTATTAGTATCACATCCCAGCATTGTTGTTGATATATTGCTTTTAAAATCATTAACATTATTTGCATCGGCTGTTTCATTATCCTGTAACGAAATGAGGTGGCATGAATGGGTCGCGAGGCGTACTCGGTTCCAAATAAAATGCCTCTCGTTACCGAAAAAAAATTGATCTAATAACCAGAGCTTCGGGGTGGTCAGATTTTGCCGACTAAGCTCAGGGATTGGGATGGGATTTCCCGAAGATGACTATATGATAGCTACCACTTTAGGACGAAATATATCAGCTAAACGACAACCAGACCGCCATCTACTTACCACTAAGATCCGGAACACACTTACCAATTCATCCCATCCACCTATATTCTTAGACTCTCATCCTAAAACAAAATAAGAGAAAAAAAACATTGCGAAACCGAGAGAAGAATAAAAAAAAACCGAACCAGAAGTGAACACAAGAAAAAAATAAAAATAAAGAAAACGATCATATGATTTGATACTGAGTATTGATTATATTGAATTATAGATAAAAAAAATTAAAATTTTAAACAACCGGTTTTATAATCATCTTAATGAAAATAAGGAATAAAAAATAAATATAAATTTCTTAAGGCTCTACTTTACTCAATTTGCGAAAACATGTGTATCTTACAAATCGTTTTATGGCCACATAAACTTAGGCATTGAGTTAATTTTTTTTATAGCAAAGTTAAATATATTTGCAAGCGAGTAACACACGCTTTTTTTTAAATTCGCAATAGTTTTCTTGTAATTGTGTCTCAAAGTTAATACATTTTGGATAAAAACCATTCACTCACAAACCAAATTTATCAATATTTTTCCACTAATCTGTAAATGTTTTATATATGGGTACGTTCAGGAAGATATTATCTAGCGATTAACACACGTTTTTATAAAAATTCGTTCTAATAAGCGAGAAAATTGAAAATTTAATTGAAAACTAATTTATATCGACAAGCTGATAAATCAAATTATTGAAAAAAATGTATCTTCGATGAAAAAATGGTTTAGGAATCAACTAAATTAGCTTATTTTTTAGTTCATCCCTTTTTAATTAGATGTCATAAGTGTCAAAAACACAGTTTTTTCATGGAATATTTTGTAATTTTCGATAGCGGAGATTTACACTATTTCAAATTTTATTTTAGACGCATTTTTGGCATTTAAATATCGACATCAAATTTGATTTTTGTTCTAGGTAAAGTAGAGCCTTAAACTTAACAATAAAAAAAATCAAATGGTACTAACATGGAAATCTACCTATTCTACCCTCCACCCAATTATACAAAAAAAATGAAATCTATATAGCTTAACCTAAAATATGTATGTTAATTATTTAATAAAAAAAATGCTTAATGCTTATCTTAATGGCGGCCGCCGAATATTTTTTTGTTCACCTTAAGATTACTGTTCTTTTAGTTTCGTGTACTTTTTTTTTTTTTTGGTTTTTCACAATCTTATTTTTATTTTTATATTTTCATATTTGGAATCATCGCGCACTACACACACCATACACAAAGTAAATCCAATAATGTAGTCATTTTTATTATTTTTCAAGTTCTGTTCGATCTTTTGCGTTTACGGAAAAAGACGACATGCACACTTTTAATAAGAAAATTGGATGCACAAACGAAATTGTTTTGTATTTTGGTTCATGTAACTAAACTTTTTTGAAACTAAAATTACTTAAACTATATGTTCTCGTTAACTATAACCAAAGATTATTTATATATAAGATAGGAATACACGAACAAAAAAGTACGGATTTCTACTTTTTGATTCTAAATCCATAATTGAATAGAGCCATCTATAACAAGATTTATTAATTGTAATAGCTACGTTCAACACCTGTCATTATTAGCTACATCTACCAAAGACAATCTAAGCTTGTACAGTAATTTTATCTTCTTGTTTTGTCGTTCGAAAAATTTAAAATGAAATGGTAAATGAAATACAAACAATTCAACCTTGAAATACTTTTTTGTTGTTTGTGATTGAAATATGCATGTAGTGCGGAAAATCCCATGAATCGAAATACACAAACGGTATGTATTTGTATGGATATGAATTTTCCTTATTTTAAAACCCAATATAATCAACGTTTGGTGCTAAAACCTGTCTATGTTCTGTACATTGGTTTTTTTTTAGTTTACTATTCCATTTAAAACAAAAGAAAAATAGAAAGAATTATATTATATGCATATTACCTATATACCTATTATATTCGTACATAACATATATACAAGACCTTTGTTTTTGTATTTTTAACGTATTTTCGATTATCATTATTTTGCTGAATATCGTGGAAGAAAGTAATTCATTCAAAATGATTAGAAATTTAAAATTTGGTGGAAAGTGTGTAGTTTGTGGACGAAATAAACGTACAGATAAAAATTGTAGATTATTTGGATTTCCGAAAAATAATTCTGCACGTTTTGCACAGTGGTTATAGATATGTAAAATTAACTTAAGTGATAAGAAAAATTTATTTATATGTGATCTTCATTTCGAAAATAAACATATTAAAAATCGCAACTTAGAAAGATTTGCCACACCAACTCTATTTTTAAATACCAGTTTAACTAATAGAAGATTAGGAAATCCGGTTAAAGTTTACCCAGGAAAAGTGAAAACAACACAAGCTTCTGCCGTTAAACCTACCTCAGAGATTTGCAGTACTGATAATTCAGGTAAGATTTATTTTAATAATAAGTGCGTGCTTGACACAAATTTTAAGACCAACATTTTAAAGACTTACCCTCCTGCTCCGGGGAAAAGGTTGTTCAACTGCAATCCAAAGACGAACGATAATTTTGCTAATAATAATAATGAAACGACTGATTGTGAAAATTGTATCCGTAATGAAAGAAATACCATGTACTATAGAAAACAAAACACTTTGCTAAAAAAAAGATAAACGGTTCTAGAAATAAATAATAAAAAATTAAAATCTAAATTACGAAATAATAATGAAAAAAATAAATTTAAAAGTAAGATTATGAATAAATACAAAAAATTAAAGCAAAAATCAATCTCTGAGCAAATTGACGATCTAAGTTACCTAAATAATAACACTAAACAATTATGTAAGATGTTATTGAGAAAGCGTCACAAAAATTCTAAATATACAGATGACGAACGACGCTTGGCGCAAAGTATAGAATTTCGATCACACTCAACTTATCAGTATTTAAGAAATACTGTTAATTTGCAATTATCCGCCGTAAGGACAATTTCCAATTGGAATATTTTAAACCAGTTACAACCGGGGTTTAATAAAAATCTAATTGAGCAAATTGAAAATAAGGTTAAGAAAATGTCTAACCGAGACAAAGAGCATATTTTACTGTTCGACGAAATTAAGATAAGATCTGATCTAAAATATAACCGAGCAAGTGATCAAATTATAGGAGTAGTCGACTTTGGAGATGGTGAACGACAGCATAAAATCGCTGAATACATATGTGTATTTATGTCACGGGGATTATTTAGCACAGATAAATTTGTTTTAAGCTATTTTGCAACTGGAGGTCCCATATGTGGACAAAAACTAAAGGAGTTAATTTTAAAAAATATCACAGAGTTAAAGAAATTGGGGTTAAATATTAGAGGAATTGTGTGTGATCAAGGTACAAATAACCGCAGTGCGTACAAGATGTTAGGAGTTCGTAAAACTCAACCATTCTTTATTGTGGATAACCAAAAATTGTTTGCCTTGTTCGATATACCACATTTGTTTAAGTCAGTTCGGAATACTCTTCTAGCATATGATATAGTTACAGCGGAAGGGTTAGCTACGTGGAGTGTAGTTAGTGAGCTATACCAAATAGACAGTCAATCGGTTACAAGAGTTTGCCCTAAGTTAACTTTAAGGCACATATACCCCAACACATTTGAGCGAATGAGAGTTAACTTAGCTACACAGATTTTAAGCCGTAGTTGCGCGAATGTAATTCGAACTTTCGACCATTTAAAGAAATTTAAGACCAATAAAACAAAACAGCATGCTTTAGCAACGGCAATATTTATTGAAAAACTGGACAAACTATTTGACGCGTTAAATAGTAAAAGTCAATTCTGCTCAAATAAGGCAAACTCAGGGTTGTCTCTGAACAGTAATAATGAACCGTATATCATCTTGAAAGATATGTGTGAGTATTTGGAAAACATTAAGGTTCAAACAAAAAATAATATTTTTTGTATAAACGGTCTGATTCACACAATAAGAGGTATTTTAGAATTAACTTCTGCGATAAGTGATACAAACCTCAATATCTCATACATCTTAACGTCAAAATTACAAACGGATGCAGTAGAAAATTTATTCTCTCAAATTCGTTCAAAGGGAGGGAACAATTTTAATCCATCGGTGTATGAGTTTAATTTTATTATTGCTAAAATTATATCAAGTAAGTTAATTTTTCATTCGTCGATTTTAAATTATGAACCAGATAATTGCACTTTTTTGGAAACTGACCCGTTTGATATTACAAATAATACTACACAAGAAATTGAAAATTTAAGAAACGAGAAGGAAAACGAACTTATAGATTCTCAAAGAGAAAATGATAATAATGGAGTAAACGAATTTGAAGACAATGATTTTAACGAAATTGCCTTTGTTGGAAATTTCATTAATGAGAAGTTTGAGATTGACTTGCCAGCACTTCGATATTTTTTAGGATATATTATTTATAAGTTGACAAAAAAACTGAACTGTGAATCTTGCCTGGAATATATGGTTAAGCAAAATGAAGATTTGTCGTTACCATCTGAATATTTAATAAAATGTAGAAACTATATAAATACTTCTAATGATTTATACTTAAGAAATCCGACTGACTTGTTCCTAGAAATTACTACGCTTCATGTATCAATTTTTGCAAAATATTTTATCAAAAATTTGCATAACATAAGATTACTACAAACAATATTTGACAAATGCTTAAATGCGACTAATATAGATGATAGATATAGCTCATGGTTCACAGGAACTTGTAAGGTACACAAGGAAAATGCTCTAAAGTTCTTAATTCTTGTTTTAATCAGGAAAAACTGTATATGGCAACTAGAGAAAATTAAAAATGATAAAAAATCTGGACAAAAGAAAAAATCAAATGAACCAGATCGTATTGAAAAACGCAATCGAAGACTAAGAATTTTAAATCAATGAATTATCAATAAAACAAAATCATACAGTTATACATTTAATTTGAGTTAATGTTAATATCCACTCGTAAAAATACCAAAAAATAGTAATAGTACTATAAAATTTAAACCGGCCTATGACAAAATACCAGATTTAGACATTTATTCTTATTTTTTTATATTTACATACATTTTTAATAAAATATTTATATTTAAAACTGAATTATTTTTTTATTTTCATGTAACCACCTCTCTGGCACTGAGATTGTAAATGAGTATCGTGATATAAATTTGGTATTACACAAGATGCACTATCGTTCCTGTGATATATATAATTTGTGTGACTTCATATGCACTATCGTTCCTGTGATTTATATAAATATTGTGTTACACTAAGATGCACTATCGTTACTATGATTTATATAATTATTTAAATAGTTATATTATGAAATTATTTATATTTATGGAATTTTATGTACTTATTTATTATTACAGTGGAACCTCTTTTATCCGGAACGACTGGGGCCAGAACAATTCTGGATAAACGATTTTTCCGGATAAAGGTTTTTTATTAATACTTTCATAGTAAAACAGCAAATTTTAATATTTTTTAAACTTCATCGTCATTTATTAAGAATTTTAATTCATTTTAGTTATTTAAATTATAAAAAAATCATTTCATTTTTGGAAAATAAGATAAATAAAGTCTCATACAAATATAAATAGTTACGAGATATGATAATGCATAACTACTTAATATAATATTGATCTAGCGTGGTCTGTTTTTGGTTTAGTCGGTTTTCTTTTATTAGTTTATCTTATATAACGTTAAGTTGAATTATTTCCTATTCGTTGAAAATTTTTTTTGTTTCTAAGTAACCTATCAATTTATCGCAGCGCTCGATCGCTTCACCCATAGTTATCTTGTTACTTCCCAGTATGTTTTCCTCTGAATCACTAGAATCATTGTCGCTATCTATTTCTATCGCTATCTAGCTGATGGTGGATTTAATACAAAGTCAATTATTTTTTGATCAGTGAGATTTGCATGCACTGGTGCATTGTCATCATAGTTAATCCAATTGCCTATATATTACTGAGTGCTAGTTACATCTATACATGGAACACTAACTAAGTCATAAATTGACTGTTCGGCTTCCAATGCTTCGGAATTGTCTAGTTCTTATCCTGCTTTTTTCAAATCCGGCCAAATGCTGTCCGGATTTGAAAAAAATCCGGCATTTTTACAACACTGTTGGAGTCACTGCATTTCCAGCTCGAAAAACGCACCAAATAAAAACTTTAATGCTAAAAGAATTTTGAAGAGCGAGAATGTCCTCGCTAGTACCTATAACTTTCCGATAATGGCATTTTAAACTCCAAATCACACCCTGATCCATAGGTTGTATCAATGAAGTACAATTTGGTGGTAGGTAAATTACATGTACATTATCCTTTGTTAGATTTTCATCAGGATGAGCAGGGCAATAAAATTAGTTTGGAATTTTTCGAAGACCAACTTATTCATAATACGCATGAGCTTCTGGAAAGAAGCGATTTTCAATAATACAATCGATGGTTCGGTCTTGTGGGCTCCTGGCATCCAGGCTCTTTGTTTGCTTTATATACAACTGGAAGCTGACAAAGAAAGGCAAACAGTCCTAGTGTGCTCAAATGCAGCTGGCACGCATAAATGTTAACTTTTGTATAGGCAAAAGTGCCAAACCACTAGCACTTAAAGGAATTCAGAGCTCGTGGTTTGGCCCTTTTGCCTAAAACCAAAAGTTTACATTTATGCGTGCGCTTTCTTTGGATACTTTTATTCCTGAAGTTCTCGCCTCGTCAGATGTTACAAAGGTATTACGCGGAAGGTATTTCCAAAAAATGCCTTTTTCATCGGCATTATAAATTTCGTCTGCCATGCCTTTCTTTTAAATTTTTGTAGCACTCTGACGAGTAATTACGTCCGATGTAACTTTCAGCTCGTTATGAAAATATTTTGCCTTTTCCGGTTAGTAATGGGCCGGAAATTGGGACTCCATCGACGCGACAATGTTTAAACTACATGCATAATGCTGTGTGCAACGTCATACCTTTTACAGTCATACTTTCCGCGAAAAACATAAAAATTGTCTCTTTATTTTTTTTAAATTATAGATTGTTGATAGGCCAACGACGTAGTTTTTCTTAAGTGTATATTTACGTTTCTACCGCTCTCCACATCTTTAATAATGTCGAGTTTATCTTTAATACTTTTCGTTGTCTTTTACAGTTTTTTTTGTAGGTGCTTTACACAAGCGAATGAGAAAATGAAAGAATTTCCCGGATATCAGAGGTTATTCCGGATAAAAGAACTTGATTTTAGAGAACCAAAATTTACGGTTATTAGATATTCCGGTTAGTAGAATTCCGGATAAAAGAGGTTCCACTGTATTTTATATTTATTATATTATATAACTCGCAAGAATAATGAATTTTTTGAAATACTTATATATATAGGTATGTATATAAAGAAGAGGTTTTTACGCCCAATGGAAGCAGATTTTATCTGTATATAATAAACTTCCATATGGCTTTTCCCCTTCTAACCATAATATGAATGTACATATAAACATATTAAATAAAATTATAAAACAATTCTATTCATTTTTAATTAATATATCTGCAATATTGCACTATTTTGACAAAGGAAATCACACGTTGGTTAATAATAAAATATTTTAAGACAGAATTACATCAGATAGTTCAATAAAACCATAAAAAAAAAGTTAAATACCATTTATGCATATGGACTTTCATCAAAAATAATTTTAAAAATAAACTTAATCAAGGTCGAGTATATGTATGTAATTATTTTCATATATTTACTCAAGAGATAATCTCCGGTGTTATTATGATAATATCGTCGATCAAAAACGGAATCGACTCAGTTTTTTTTAGCGAAGTATTAACTTACTAAAAATTGAAGCCCTTTGCGAATTGTAATATGTACTTAATAAAAACATAGAAGAGTTGTGAATGGAAAAATACGAAAAATTAAACGAAAAGTAAATAAATAAACAAAAACAACAAAAATATATTTCAAGGCTGAATTGTTTCTATTTCAACTACCATTTCATTTAATTTATCAAACAAAAAAAAAAAGATAAAATTATTATACAAGCTTAGATTGTCTTTTGTAGATGTAGCTAATTATGACAGGTGTTGAACTTAGCTATTACAATTAATAAATCTTGTTATAGATGGCTCTATTCAATTGTGGATTTAGAATCAAAAAGTAGAAATCCGTACTTTTTTGTTCGTGTATTCCTATCTTATATATAAATAATCTTTGCTATAACATACTCGTATTTCTTCACAGTTTTATTTTTATAACTGAACTTATTTAAAATTAAAATCGCTTAAACTATATACACTCACACAAAGTATATGTTTGATTCACATAAAGAATTTACAAATCCTTATAGTTTATTTATCTTCTATAATTGTATTTTTTTGTAAATTTTAATTTGGTTTTTCTTAATTTTTCTTTCTACTAAATCTAATTCACTATTCAATATTTTATTTTATTCAATATTTTAATTTTTTTTATTTTTCCTTTATTTTAGTGTCCGATTTAAAAACTTTTTTATCCAAAAAAAAATTGTCTTCTCTCCTCGCGAAATGCTTTTTTTCACTTTATATAGTGCCAAGAATAAAAAAAAAATTGATCATGCCACCGATTTTGGAGCGGTAAAAAAAAATTAACTGGTATCACTATCCCGCGTTTTATTTTTCTACTATAATTATTTAAGTTAAAAAAAAACAGGGTTGTCAAACCATCATCACACTGGAACGACCAAATACGCGTTGTTACAATCCGTTGTATCGAAAATCTTATGAGGAACTTCAATTTTATTGATAATGGATTCATCGATATACCCTTCAGCAACAGTCGATGACTTCCATCCTCCAAATCTTTTTAAGCATGTTAAATCTGCGCCATTATCAACTAAAATTGTCGCAGATGAACGGCGGAAACAGTGCCCTGTGTATTGTTTTGCGTCTGGCAATTTTAAAAAAGTAGCAACAATTTGTGGCATTTTACGAAACTGATGTATGCCAACTGCTTGTTTGAAACCTTTACCATTTTTGTATTTAAAAAGAAACGCAAACAATTTAAATCTTTTGGACGCGAAGCTATATATTTTCTGTAATATTCTAAATAAGTTTCGTTACGATAAATGATCGTGGTGTATTTATTGTTATTCGGGATTTTAACTTTAGATCCCAAATCACTAATGTCAGTAATTTCCATGCGGGCTAGTTCATCCCGTCGACAAGCACCAGCGATTCCAAAAATTAACGCAACCTACAAAAAACTTGAATTAAATTTAATCCGAAAAGATATTTGAATTTAATGTGTATGTATATACAAATAATAATCGTTTTAAATACCCACATGCTTACTTTAGTAACTAGGAACGAATCATCTGCAGCTTCCAAAATGAATTGTTGAACATATTCCATACTCCATAGTTAATATTTTAGATTTCTTCGCTTTATATCCGTCGGATTTGCGTTTCAAGAAGACACGTAATTTTTGATATTTTGCAATATCCACATTATTTTTAACCACTAGCATCGACCTGATCATTGAGTAGTTTGACCATAATGTGAAGATTTCAATTTTGTATATAAATCAGCGAAATACGCCAGAATGACGTTTTCCGAAAATGATTTGATGTGTTTAGATTGACAATAATCCATAAAGCGTTTATAAGCATTTTTGTATTTTTCCTTCGATTTTTTTTCCTTCTAGTAAATCACATGTAGCTGAATTAGCTGCTTCCACTATATCCAGCGGGGTACAAGATAAGGATAATTCGCTTTCACTGTCCATATCCCTTAAATTTTGTTCACACGTTTTTTATAAATCAAATAGGTACACAAACTTGACAACTATTGAAAAAAAAAACCAAAATGTATTTATGTCTTATGATGTCGTGGCTAACTAAGCAATAATTTTATGTTATTTTCGATTTTTTACTTTGTTTTGATTTCTTAATATGATAATTAATGAATAATACTAAACATTATTTTGAGTTTATATTCGTTTTAAAGTTCGATCGGAGAATAAATAGTATGTACAATTCGGAGGAAAAGTGCATTCCAGGACTCCCGTGGTTGCCGGACTCGGTTTTCGCCTTGTCCGCCAATTTCCACTGTCGTCCGGGATTGCAGTACTTTTCCTCCTAATTATACAATATACTATTGATCGTATATCTTTTGCTAATAAATTGAAATTATTATACATCTTTATTCCACAATGAAAATATTTCGGGTAACTTTTATTGGATTTTTCTCTCAGTTTGCTGGTCGTAATTCTTCTCTTTCGAAAGTGTTTCAGGATGAGATAAATTCTGCATTAAATGGGAGGATGTAGCTATATAGATATGTAGTACACGACGGTATGTATCATTGCCTGTTTCTTCATTTGATAGCAGTTTCCACATTTCCCTTCTTTTTGCCTTATAGCGATAAAACCAGAAATTCACTAAAGCTTCCAAACCCATCCATCCACTGAGCCATCGCTAGCAAAATGACAACCGCCAGCGAAGCCTTTTAATAAATTGATTCTAACGATTTCTGTTAACGATCTTGTATTAGTCAGAAGAGTTAATATAATTAATTCAGAAGAGTTAATATAAGTAAACTCGACCCATGATACTACCGATGATCGTTAGAACTTGACCAATTAAAGATTAAGCTGAATTGAGCTTTTAGTACATTACCTATATCACGTAGTAAATTTTTCAATTTGATGTAAATTTGAATAATGGCCGTTTGGTGTTCGTTATTTACGTTGTTATTGTTCCTGCTCTGGTGTGGACTCGTGTTTGGGTTATTCTTCAGGATTCAGTTGGCTTCTCTATCTCACTTTTCCTCATCCGGTAAAGTTTTCAAATCTATTAGTTTTTCTTCGATTTCACCTACCTACATTTTCTGAGTCTTTGGTTTCTAAATTCGCTGTGAAATTTGTTTGAGCGTTATTAACGAGTTGTTCATTTGTTCAAAACTCATCGACCTGCTCTACTATAAGATGGTTATCTCTGTATCGCGCTCTGGTTAGATCAATATTATTTAGTTTAAGGGCCCTATTCAAACATATTTTGTAACACAATAGGAAAATAAAAATGTGCTCAAAATTTATGGAATTTGTTGGAAGCAATATTAATTTAGTCTTAGACTATCTGAAAAAGAATTTCTAAAAGTTACCAATTTTATATGAATTTGGAAGCTCACGAATTTGTTATGAAAAATCTAGCCCATGATGGCAGCTGGAGTAATAGTTTTATTTCTAGCCATCCAGTTCTATATTTTCTGGTAAAGCGGCAGTTTTCTACCTTGGAGATTTTATATACAAATATGATAAAACTTTTAAAAGTTAAAAAATTTAATATGAATTAGGAACACTAAGAATTTCTTATGAAAAATCTACCCATGGCAGTTGAAATAATTATTTTATTTTAGGGGTTACTCTAAATTGTCTAGATATCCCACAGTTTTCTATTTATATATAAAGATAATGAAATTTCCAATAAATGTATTAATCTAGAAATTGACTAGATTATTTCACATGCATAAAGAACGAAAAATAAATGTGGACACATTCGTCGGATTCTTAACAATTACTTGATCAAGTATTAACGAAATATTCATAATTAGTAAAATCTTCACTGACATAATTTTGATATAACAACATAAATATAATTTTATTTAACGTTTTTATTTTGCTTTTCTTGCTTTTTTGCAATGAGCGCAGTTCACGTATTTTAAAGGAATTACTGCGGATGATTCTATCTAAATATTACGAGACTTCCATCCAAGTACATCAGGTGTTCCTGGATTTCCGGCAGCCCTGTGACTCGATCAATCGAGAGAGTTTGTGGTCTGCGCTGGAATATCTAGGAATGCCAACAAAAATGGTACGATTGTATAGAATGACAGTGACACAGTCTCAATGCTGTGTTAAAGTTGAGAACAGGCTATCAAGAATTTTTGCAGTTAGCTCGGGTGTTCGGCAGGGAGTTGCCCCGATACTCTTTAATCTCATGTTGGAGTACATTTTTCGTAAAACTGAAACACCACAGCGCTTACATCTTATATCGACAGTCCAATCAGGTGCCTGCATATGCAGATGACATATGCGTGATTGGACTGAATAGCAACGGAGTGAAGAAAATAATTCATCCGCTTGTAGAGTTTTCAGCTTCTGTTGAACTCCAGATCAATGAGTCCAAAACGAAATACATGATTTCAGGTTATAAGGACAATGGCACACCAGATTTTAGTAGTGGCCACTACACGTTTGAAGGAGTGAGGAGGTTCAAATATTTGGGCTCTCTTATCACTCACGATAACAGTGTGGATGAGGATATTAGGGTGCGGCTGGCAGCTGGCGGCCGCACTTTGTATCCTCTAAGGCCACTGCTATAATCTAAACACCTGTCAAGTGCCGTGACGCTGAGACTATACAAAGCGTTGATCAGGCCCGTTGTTATGTTTGGATGTAAAAGTTGGGCGCTGACGGATGAGTGCGAGAGATGGCTCCTTACATTTGAGAGAAGAGTCATGCGTGTGATTTACGGCCCAAAACGCGAAATAGATGGCACATACCGAGCTCTGTACAATTTCGAGATCAGAGATCTGATGAAGATCCCCTATATTGTACATGAAATAACATCTCAGCGAGTACGCTGGCCCGCTGGCTGGTCACGTTCTGCGTGCTGATCCGGAACGAATTGTGCAGCGATCTCTGAAAGGAGAGCCACCATATGGTAGGCGCAGAGGTCATTGCAGGCGACGATGGCTCCACGATGTAGAGAATGACTTAACTTCTTCAGGTTGTCTAGGACAGTATGAAGACCAAGCCCAAGATCGAAACCGTTAGAGCCAGATTGTTGACTCAAAAAGGGGCCAGTAATGGCCTTTAAATTCTGTTTATTATTATTATTTTGCTTTTCTTCGGTTTTCAAACTCTGACAGCTATATCGCGGAGGAAGTGATAAGCTGATATGGCTTCATGTTTATTTGAACATACCATAAATTGCCTAGGTGCTAATACAGAGAATGTTAAATTGTACAAGGGCGCCTGTGTTATAAATTAAAATACGTATGGCAATTTTGTAAAAACGGTCAATAATGCCAATAAATTATAAAATGTATGTGAACTCTAAATGGTTGGGAAATCTGAGTAAATGTTAATGTTAATAAGAAATGTTAAGTCGATACGACGTTACTAGAAGAAGAAGAAACGGCGCCTAAGGCACTGACAGTTTCCTCGTCTTTTTTAAAAGACAACTAGAAGAATCCGGATTGACGCTACCACGTTTGTTAGTAGGTTCATTATTTCTTTTTTTGTGATATCCGCTTACCACTAGTGGAGGCTATGTCGGTATCAATAAATTATATTAAATATACTATTTTGAATTGTAGGGAAACCTCGTTAATAATTGAGCACTAAAGATTTATAGTTTTAATTAATTGTTGCGCCTTATTTGAAGTCAAGATCTCTTAATTATATTGATTTGTAATTAAATTGTAACTACTACTTGTTAACTGCTAACTACATTGAATTGATGTTAAGGCTGAATTGGACTGTGTTATGACTAAATTTTAACTGCTCTAAGACTAAATATTAACTTATTAAATCTTAGGTTAAAATACATTTCTTCATTTTACTCTAATTAAACTCTGTTTGATAATTTTAATTAATTCGCATTTTTAATTTGTAACATAGCTATTGCATTAAGGTGGTAGTGCATTAAACTTATTTTGCGGCGTTAGTATTTTATTGCATTTTACTTAATATTTTTACATATTTGCAATTTGTCAATTATTATGTTACTACTAATTATTATGCTACTACTAATTCAGGTTACTACTTTTACGTTATGTTATAATTATCTAGGTTATTAATTTTAAATTTATTTAATTGAATTGGGTTTAGGGTTGTACAACACCTGTGCTGAACAGACTAAAAATTATATATGGTTTTAACGATGTTTGTTTGATACATATTTATATCCAATATTGAACATTTATATACATATGTATAGAAATAGAAAGAAAAATAACAATCTACCTCACGACTTATAAAAATAGTTTGGGCGTATTAATTCAATAACATATTCCTCAACTCATTTTAAACAGGATTAATTGAATTGTTTATAACCCTCGATTTGCAACTAATTTACTAATAAAAAAAAGTCATAGGAAAGCACAATGAATTCCCATGGTGTTGAAACTGTTAGAAATGTAAAATCGTTACAAATTCAAGTGGTTGGTGTAATTGGAATAAACATATATTTTAGAACAGGGAAACGGTTAGTTTTTTATGTTTTGTTAGATGGCACTCACAAACAGGATTGATTACCATTGAAAATAGGTTATTACAGGTCAGAAAACAAATCGGAACTTACAATAATTAAGTATATAGTATACAAACTGTTAAAATAATATAAAAACATTACAAGGAGTCGTTTGTGTTATTGGAATATTAGTTGTATAACAAAAGAATGGTTCCTTTTTAATGTTTTTGTTAGATGGCACTTATGAGAGAAAATGGTTCATTTCTATACTACCATTATATTAAGTACTAAACTGGATTTATACCGCGCAGATGGTATAATACCATTTTGAAATATTTGGCTATGCTAGCTATCAAAATATGTTAAGTTGCATTTAACGCTGATTATTATAATCCGCAAATAATTTAGAGGCGAAAAAATTAAAACACCAAATACAATTTACACTTACGATGTACTATTCGAAATAGGCTTATATTAGAAAGATATTATCTAAATTATTATTTTTAATTTCTTATTTTTTATATACTTTTATATGTATCTACATTTATAGTACACAATAAACGCCAAAAATAAGTTAGGTTGCAGTTATACAATTTCTTGTTCGTTTATACAGTTGTTAAGCCAAAATCAAAATAAAAATTAATTTTTGGTTTTTCTTCGCCTGTTTTATCGAACAATAAAATTTATGAATTTTTATTTTATAGAGTTTTTTTATTATTTCGCTTCAAATGTGATTCTTCAAATGTGTGTGTAAAATAAATCACAATAGAAGAAATGTACCATTAATTTTATTTTATTAAGATTAACGGAAACTAGAATCGAAACCAACACTATAAACTATAATAATTTTCTATGTTTATGATTTTTATGATTAACATCGCTTTTATTTTATACATATTTTTCAAATTTGATAGGATTTGAACGAAAAATAAATATTTTTACTTGAAAGAATTAATTAAAAATTTTAAAACACTAGCTAGCTACTTAAAAATTAAATAAGCTTCTCGAACAATATATATTTATATACAAAGCATTTTTTTATAAGATTAATGTAAGATGAAATAAAAGTTTAATAAAACAAAGCGCCGGTGTAATTTATTGCTTTTACAGTAAAAAGATAACGATTGACTTGGGGATATAATAAAAACTGTTAAAATATTACTTCGTTTTAGTTATTGGTGTTATTATTAAAATGAATTAAGTAGTGCAGCGATTATAGTTGTATTATTTTTAGTTATGATTATGGTGAACGTATTTGATTTATGGAGAATTATGGGGAATAGCTTATCTTATGGTATAGGTGTTTAAACTTTAAATGCATATAAATATATTATGATTTCTATTGATTATATTAGATTACATAACATTCCCGACAAACATTTCAATACCGACAGCTATATATCGGGCTCAAAAATACCATGTGTCGGTAACCATTACAACAACAACAACAAAACAACATAACAAACAATTTTTGTTTTATGTTTTTTTGGTTAACATATACTGAACTATTTGAGTGAGTGAGACAAATTATTATTTGTCATTTTACTTTATGTCGTCCTCTACATTCATTTAAATATTTAAATTTATTTTTTTGCGCGTTGAAAAAAAAAACTAATTACAGGGCCAATACCGAATTACCAAACAAACACGATCAAATTACGGTAAAATAGTAATTTGCATTGAGCTTGATAAACTAACATTCAAAAACAAAACAACGAATTACTGAACAAATAGCTGAGAAAATTTAAAACTATTAAATTACCGAGTAAATCCCATCAATTTACCGCTGAATAGAAATTTGAGATTATCATAAACTAAAATACAAGAACAGACCAAAACTTTAGAATTAATGACCAAACCCTCTAAAATTAAATCTTAAATTTCGTTGATTTAATTATAAATCGAAGAGGAAAAATTAAAATTAGTAAATACCGAGCAAATCCCATCAATTTACCGCGATATAGAAATTTGAGATTATCATAAACTAAAATACAAAAACAATTAAAAATTTAATTAATTAATAAAAAATGTATCTCCCAAATCCCCTAAAATTATATTGAAATAATGGCGAAAACGTCTAAAATATTAGTTGATCTAATTATAAATCGCTGAGAAGAAATTAAAATTAGTAAATAACCGCACAAAGCCCATCAATGTACCGCTGAATAGAAATTTGAGATTATCATAAACCAAAATACAAAAACAGAAAAAAATTTAGACTAATCTCCCAAATTCCCTAAAATTACATTGAAATAATGGGAAAAACGTCTTAAATATTAGTTGACATATTTAATGTAAAGAAATTGTTTTCTTTTGTATTTCATAATAAATTATTAAATTTTGTTTTTCGATTATTTCGAGGTAATTTAGTGGACTTTGTTCAGTCGTAGTTTTTCCTACTTTAAGTTCAAAATTGTATCAAATGCTTTGTAATAATTACTCGGTAATATTTTGGGTCTAGCTCGGTAAAGATTTTTTTTTTCTTTTAACGAATTACCGATCAAAGTCCATACAATTACTGCGAAATAGTAAAAACAAATTGTAATAATTTTATTATTGAAAACACATCATCATGTGATCACGTGCACATATTCCTTTTTTTATATACATACATATTTATATTCGTTTCGTTACTAATCGTCAGTAAGGTAATAATCGTGGTCAAGTTAAGACGTCAGTTTTTGAATAAAAAACTAAAAAAATTTAAGGAAATAACCCAATTTTTTATTTGTTGTATATAGCAAAAGGTAAGAAAATTTTTAAAATTTTTATTAATTTTTTATTTTTTTTTGAATTTCAATTATAAATTATTACAATTTATTTTTTGACGATTTCGGTAATTTTATGGACTTTGTTCGGTAATAAATTTGTAGTTTTTAATATTTTTAATTTCAAAATTATGCTAAGAGGTTTTGCAACAATTGTTCGGTAATATTTTGGATCATTAATGATAAATAAATGGCTTTCGACTAAAAATGATAGTATTATTGCTTTTCAATATTGAGAAAAAATTGATAATGAGTTAATTTAAAATGAGTTAACAACAGCAAAAGAACATTTTTATGACGTTAAGGTAGTATCAAGCCGTTTCAAGATTTTTAAAACTACCACAAATCCTGTTTATTGGAAACTAAATGGCATCGCTCAAAAACTATTATGTATGGAGTTCTCTGAAGGAGAGGGATATAGAGTTTTTTACCAATTACGATCCATTAATGCAAAATTGACCCGAAAATCTTCAGTAATAAATACTTACATATTACGGTAACTCGTACTACAAAATGACCAATTAGGTAAAGTAAAATATTCCAGTAAAAATACCAAAAATGTTAACGTATGAGATCCATAATAAAGGTTGACATATAACAGTTATTAAAACCGCAAACATACCGATCGAGTTATCTAAATATGACACGTAAAAATTCAGTAACAAACACCAACATGTCACAGTAATTTGAAACCGAAAAAATACCGAATCGGTAAAATCGGCCTGCCCAAAGAGCCACAAATTACGTTCTTTTGTAGGTATTATATCGGTAATTGACGACACGGTTCTCGGTATTTTCTGAGTAATTTTGCGGGTCAAACATTTAAAAATGTTTGTCGGGATTATTAGGTATTAGTTGAGATAAAGTTTTCTTTGTCCAATATTAAATAATAATTTATGAATAAAAATTATTAAAGCGTCGGTAAAATAACCCTTCCAATAATTAAATATTTACCGGTTTATCAAAAACTAATGCAGAAGCGAAACCATTTAATCATTTACCCATGTTTAATTTTCACAAACCCACTTCAGTTCTTGATAAAATTTCTTAATAACTTGAAAACTGTATGTGGTAGAACACTAAATTAAGTGCTTCGTCATTTAAAAGAAAGATAAACGTCTAATTAACTTTCCTTGTTTCTTTAAAACGGGGTTAATTTTTCGATTACATTGAATTTCATTATAATCAAAAATTAATTAATATTGAACACCAAATCAATAAATATGACTAATTATAAACACACAGAAAAACTAAATGTAGTTTCTGAAATATTTCTTCGCTACATTATGTACATTTTCCACTTCGAGCACATCCAGTATTTAATTTTACGTATTGTTGTTTAATAACTTTTACCCTGCCATCTATTTTAAATTCATATAAGTAAAATACATTGATTTTTTTAAAATGGCAGAATGAAGGATGTGCGTTTAAAGTGGAGTAAATATTTTAAGAGTTAAAATTAAATCTTTTGCTTAAGTAAAATATTATTGTAAGATGATTTCAAAATAAATATTACACAAGTCACAATTTAAACATTTTTATGGTTTTAAAACGAAAATAGAAATTTTTATTTTTATTGATAACTGCCGTTGATAAATTTAAGTTTATCCAAAAACATTGTAAGTTCTGGTGTATCATGAAATGGATTGTTTTAATTTAGAAAATTCGCAGTCATAGAATGAAAAATTAGTAATTAAAGGTGCAAACGCAAGTCCTGTTACGATCTCGTTGATATTCTCAATGTTTTAATTTCTCGTCAATAAAATCAAACCTGGGGCCCTACTATGAAATTCACCAACTATTTTCGACGGCTATCGTTTTGTAATAGTAGGCAACGGAAGAAAAAGGAAAACAATATTACAAGTTTACTATTGTTTACCTTTTTCTTCCCTTTGTCTACTATAGCAAAACGATAGCCGTCGAACATAGTAGGGCTCTTGTGCTTGATTTGAACGTACAATTCAATATAAAATAAGGCTGGTTAGCAGTTTTCTTAAAATGTGTATTTTAGAGAGTGGCCCGGTTAGATTACCAGACCAATCATTTCTGTAAACTCGGTTCGCTTACATTTTACATTTTTAGCTAATTGAGAATCGTGCCATATTGTGTGAAGTAATTTTGTTAAAGTGACAATTTGTAAAAATGCTAAATCAGTACATCATGCAACCCAATCCCTTTGCCGTTTTGCGCTGGTATGAAACAAAAAGTAAATAACTTCTAAGATAAGCTTGTATATCGAAATTCGTTTTTGAAGCAGCACCTCGCTAATTATCACCACATGTAAGCTTTGAAAATTTATATTAAAATGTAAGCAATTTTAAATATACTACAAAAACATTCCGTTTCATATTCTTAATTAAACATTAAACTATATTCTAAATACATAATATGCCAATTTCTGAAATCTGAATTTAAATTTGCAGCCTTCTAGAAATTATAGTTTCCAAATTAAAAAATTATTATTTTTAAGAAATAATAAAACTATAAAAACTCATGAATTAATATTTTAAAATCTTAATTTCAGATATACAGTCTTTTAATTTTAAATTAATTACATTTCTAATTTTTCAATTCTATAGAAATTTCAACATGTAATGGTTATAATTTTAAATTTCTAAAATATTCCGCAAATTCTAAATTTTTGCTGCGATTTTTTAATTAAATTTTTTTTAAATTAATCAGTTGTTTTCAAGGAAACAAAATTTTTTAATAGTCAATATTAAAATTACCAAACAATTTTAGGAAATACACGAAATCCAACTCTTTGCTTCATTAAATTTTAAAAATGTTGAAATTTCAGTAAATTAAAGACGAATTGAAAATTCCTTATGGAAAACCGTTTTCTTAGCAACCGATTTAAGCTTCAAGGCGAGTTTATGCATTTCTATCTTGCTGCAAAATTGTCTGCAAAACGGGGTGAACTTAGCCGCTTTTTATTCTAGTATATTGGTACATGGCTTTTTGCTCAATTTGAGGTTGTCAAAAATTATGTCTAACATAATGTTACGATCGTGGCGACATCTATGTTTGAATAGCGACACTATCGTTAATGTAAAATTGTTATAAAGTAGAACAGTAGAGGTGTCTAGACTTATCTAGACTAATCGAATATTCTGGACATTTCTAGAATGGTTAGAATATTTGGTATAAATACGCGACAGACATTTGGGAGTAAAAATTAGTTGTGTTTTAACCGTGAGAGTGCTAATAGTAATTAAAAGGAAAGTGTTTATAAAGTAAAATAAAGTGTTATATAGTGTTGTTAAAGTGTAGAAAATAATTCTTGTGAAGTTAAATAATTAAGTTAAATAAGTGAATTAATTAAATTAGTGTTTAATCGGAAATAAATAAATTTAGTGTGTTCCAGAATTTACATCGTTTGTTTTATTCACAATCCAGTGATCGAATCTTGAATTTGACAAGGCAAAAACGTAACAATTGGTGACAGCGGTGGGATTGTGAATTAAAAGATGATTCTAGACGAATTGAAGATTTCCGATTTAAAGGAAGAGTTGGAGCGACGTGGTTTGTCAACGGTCGGCCAGAAAAATGTATTGAGGCAACGATTACTTCAAGCATTAGAGCTGGAGGGTAATGATCCGGCTAGTTATAATTTTGATGAATCGGCATTTTCCGACCACGCAGAAGGGGACGAAGAGAATGGAGAAAGTAAAGAGGCGGTAGTGGAGGTTGCATCGGTACCATCTGGAAATTTCGATATAGCGCAGTTAATGGCAGTTATGATGAGAATGGAACAATCCAATTTGAAAATGGAACAGTCTAATATGGAAATGAGACAATCAATGGAACAATCTAGTAATCAATTAAATCAGAAAATTGATCAATCCAATCAGGAAATGAGAGAAATTAAGCAGTCGATGGGCGAGATCAATAACAAAATGGATGAGAAATTCAATGAAATGTATATCAATTTACATGAAGAAGTAGAGCAAATTGAACAAAAATTACAAAAGGACATCCAAGGGTTGGAGCAGAAAGTTATCGACAGCAGGCTTATGCAAATACTAACCGATAAGGAATGGACGGATGAAACGGTTAGGGACGAGCAGTTAGCAGATCCAGATTTGGCAATAATCATGCAATTTAAAGAGACAGGAAATCGTCCAACTTGGTGTGAAATTGCGGATAAGAGTCCCACGGTAAAGGCTTACTGGGCACAATGGGATACCTTCCAAATCGAGAACGGATGCTTAAAACGAATATGGGAAAGCTCGGACGGTAATGTGAAACAATCGGTAAAAGTGGTGCCTAAGTCTAGGATTGCCGAGATATTGAAGGAGTATCACGGAGGGGCAAGTGGGGGTCATCTGGGAATTAATAAAACACTTGCCAAAATACGTCAACGTTTTTACTGGTCTGGATGTAGACAATCTGTAGTGGAGTGGTGCCAAAAATGTGATCAATGTGCGGCGGTAAAAGGTCCTGCACGGAAAAGTCGAGGAGCAATGCAGCAAAATAACGTTGGAGCGCCGTTTGAAAGGATCGCAATGGATGTGGCAGGACCATTCCGGACTACGGATGTTGGTAACAAATATGTGCTAGTAATAATGGACTATTTTAGCAAATGGCCAGAGGTGTATCCCATACCTAATCAGGAGGCAACCACGATAGCTGACGCCGTGGTTAATAATTGGATAAGTCGTTTTGGAGTACCAATGGAGATTCACACAGACCAAGGAAGAAATTTTGAGTCAGTTGTATTTCAGGAAGTCTGTCAGTTGCTCGGTATAAATAAAACAAGAACAACGCCTCTGCATCCACAGTCGGATGGTATGGTGGAAAGATTCAACGGGACGTTGGAGAAATATTTAGCAAAGGTCGTGGATAATGATCAACGCAACTGGGATCGACATATTCCGATGTTCCTGATGGCGTATCGATCAGCAGTACATGACTCAACGGGAATGACACCAGCGAGAATCCTTTTTGGAAATAATCTGCGATTACCCGGATATCTAAAGTTTGGAGCTGTTCCGTCATCAGCTTTAGATAGGCAGAATTATGTTGACCAGATGAGAGGAGAACTTGACGAGATACACCAGTTTGTACGAGAGAAGATACGAGTATCAAGTGACCGGATGAAGGCTCGATATGATATACGAGCAAATAATAAAGGTTTCGAAGAAGGAGATTTAGTATGGCTTTACAACCCACAACGGAAGAAGGGTTTATCACCAAAGCTGCAACCTTCATGGGAAGGATCGTACACCATCATCACCAAAATAAATGACGTGGTCTACCGGATCAAGAAAGGGCAGCGAGGAAAGTTGAAGGTGGTGCATATAGAGCGTTCAGCGATCATCAGGGGTAGTGAGTTGGATCCTGTTCGGGACGAATCAGGATTAGGTAGGGGTAATGTTACGATCGTGGCGACATCTATGTTTGAATAGCGACACTATCGTTAATGTAAAATTGTTATAAAGTAGAACAGTAGAGGTGACTAGACTTATCTAGACTAATCGAATATTCTGGACATTTCTAGAATGGTTAGAATATTAGGTATAAATACGCGACAGACATTTGGGAGTAAAAATTAGTTGTGTTTTAACCGTGAGAGTGCTAATAGTAATTAAAAGGAAAGTGTTTATAAAGTAAAATAAAGTGTTATATAGTGTTGTTAAAGTGTAGAAAATAATTCTTGTGAAGTTAAATAATTAAGTTAAATAAGTGAATTAATTAAATTAGTGTTTAATCGGAAATAAATAAATTTAGTGTGTTCCAGAATTTACATCGTTTGTTTTATTCACAATCCAGTGATCGAACCTTGAATTTGACAAGGCAAAAACGTAACAATAATGTAAATAAATTCATGTTATTCACAAAGCAAGTATTATGATAATATATCACATAAAATACTACTCTTTGTAGTTTCTTTGCATAAAACTTTCGAGAGGGAAATCAAACTCGTAAGGCCACCACCAAATGTTACTATATACTAATCCGATTTTAATACTGGAAGCACTGTTCCACCGTATTTATGTTTAGATTTTTCAGAACAATTCAACACACATTAATTTCATAACCAAACCCACTGTAAATACTGAATTATTGTATGTATGCGCGTGAGACTATCAGAAACCCAAACGACCTCCGAACATATCGAAATAAAAGTATAAATGTACATATAAATAAAAATTTAATTAATTTAATAAATTTTATTAGTGTGTAAGATACATACAATATTACAATTTTAAAAATTAAAACAAAAAAATCGATTGGTATCATTTTGTACGCGGTCCATCCGTGAAAACATTTTGAAAATTTCCGAAAACGAGCCGATTTTTTATTCTTTATGTGCTGTATTGTATATTGGGCCGATTTATTTTAACTACACTGCAACGTGGTCCAAGCCAGAGGAACACTTGTTTCCGTTTCCCATACTATCATCATCGGCCAAATAGTCTTGACAATAATCAGATCATTTCTCTTATAGACGATCCTTACGACGTCCTGTGTGGATTATAAATTTTCGTTTCAAACATTAAATCATATTGAAACAATTAAATAATTAATTAAACCTACCTTTTATATGCAACACTTCAGCTGGTGTCAACCAAACGAATAAATCTAGATAGTCCAAGATGTAAACATTCTACTGTTCGGTAGCTTATATTCCAATTTGGTGTGGCACCTCGACTTACCTAATTGAACTTGATAAAGCCGTGGCACAATTGTTGGTTTAAAATGTTTTTTCGAAACACTTTCGAACAATACTCGCAGGGATAGGGTTTCGCCAGTATAGATTGTTATATGATTTTGTAGTGCGTCTACTCGATAGAATCGTTTGCCACACAGTTCGCACCCATATCGCTGTTCTCCACGGTGTATAAGTCTGTGTTGTTAAAATACTGATCCGGTGATAATAAGTTTTCCACATACTAAGCACCACTGATACGGCCGTTCACAAGTGTGGCATTTTCGAATATGATCATTCAAAAAAGGGCGAATCGTAAATTTTTGGGTACATCCTTCGACGCTGCCAGCAAATGGCAAAATAATAAATATCACATCCACCACCCACCATTATAAAAACACGACATTTGAGTTATTTGCACCGACCGTAAATGTTGTCTAGCCATTTTTACTGCATAGGCAGTACATATTTTCTGGAATGGAATTGACGTAGATTTCAGTTTAACGGCCTGTGTAAAATTTTAAAGTATCGTCTCGTTCATGATGCATTCAGTTTTAGCAACTAATTGTAAATATTTTTAAAGAGCTGAGTAAAGGTAATCGCATTGTCAATATTCAATTAAACCAAAATCACTAATCACAATTAAGATATTATAGTTTCAGGCTATAAAAGATTTCAGGTAATTCTGAACAAACCATAAATTATTAGAAATTTGTTGCGTTAAGTTAACTTTTCTAAATTCCCTCACAACTGTAGAACTACGAAATATTTAAATATTTGAAGCAATATACTTATCCAGCATCATTTTGCTGACTAAGACTCAGCGATTAAAGTGAGGTTAGTGTTTTGGGGGAAATAGAAATATGCATGCTAAACCACCAGGAAGAAAAATTAAAGTAATAATAAAACCGGTACTAAAAGTAAATGAAAGGAACACCAAGGAAAGAATAAAAAAAAACAGGGCAAGGATTAACTTACCGCAAAATGTGATTACAATTACCTACCTATCCTAGTTTAAACCTTTAGCTTCTCATGTTGAAATCACTAGGCTAAAATAAACGAGCAAAACTGTACAGAAAACAATAATATTACCCAATAATACACATTTTAAACACTCGTAAACAAAAAAATTAGGAAAATTATTTTTAAAGTAAATTAAATTAGGTTAAATAACAATTGTAATAGATATAAAAAATAAATTTATCAAAAATAAGGTTTTAATTGAGGATAATTCACAATTGCACAAAAATTTACTTATTCTACAATACCTATGACGTGATGTATTAAAATTACTAAATAAGATAAGCGTAAAAGGAGCGAGAAAATATGTAAATTTAAGTGTAAGAAAATAAATTATAACAAACAGATCCTTAAATAATATATGTATATGTGCATCATAATAATATAATATAATAAGACTAATAATAATTATATATAAAAAAAAAAGTACATACAGAAAAACTTGATAATTTTCAATATGGCGGCGTGCACAAGCTTCCGTTCGTCTTTGTTCGTCACAAATTATAATAATTAATTAATTGTTTAGCATGTTAAATTTATGTTCTGTTTAATTTATATTAATTTATTATTTGTTTATAACACATTTATGTTATAGTCTAATATATGTGGTCTCTTAATTATGGTTACACTAATTTTTGTTTGTACATATATTTTAATTTCATTTATATTTATATTTTATTGCTTGTAGGTGACCACATGTTTGTTTTGCCCTTGCATACTCATTTTATTCAGTGTATTATTTTACTATTGATATTAATAGATTTTAGAAATAAGTACGACAGTACAAAAAAAATGTTTTTCATGTACGAAAACGAATAAATTTTTTTCATCATGGTCCCAAAAAGGCATGATCACAATCACAAAATAATAAATTCGATTAATATAAAAAAAATACTGGCATATCCATAGGTTCTTAAATTAATTTAAAATATATGGAATAAATAAATAAATGTTTGTTCGTAATTTTGAAAAACTCGAAACTCGTAATGCTAATATAATCGACCACCAGAATTGAAAGAAATGTTTATGATTGTTTCCAAATTTAACTTCTACAGAACTTAAAAATTTAATAGATCGATCTGTGATATTGCGAGTTTATTAATGTAGATATATAAAACATTTAGTAGATTTAGGTAGGTAATATTAATAATACTTTTATTATTTTATCTTTTTTAATATAAATAATTAATAATTAAATTTATATTCCGTATACGATTAATTCATAAAATAATATAGGAATAATTTCATTTTATTTATTTTATTGTTTAAATTGACACAAATTAAATAAATTAATCTTCTATTTATTTAATTTGTGTTAATTTAAGCAATTAAATAAATAAATTGAAATTATTGTAATTTTATTTGAAATTTATTTATTTTTTTTGTTTAAAACCTAAACAACGCCGATTTAAAACACATAATTTTGAAATATCAATATAAACCATATATTTATTCCAAAATGAGGCGCACGTTTTATGAAATATTATTTTTATCGTATTTGCTTGCGTTATGGCGATTGTCCCATTGTATGAGTTCTCGAAACTCATAAAGAGTCAATTATGCATGCGGTTTTAATTGAAAAGACTTGAAGACTGACTACAGAAATGATCCTGTGAAGTATAGTCTATATGCATGCGGTGCGGTGCGGATATAAACAAAATTGTGCGCGTACTAAATGGTTTTACAATTATATATCCGGAAAAATGCAACAAAGTTGGCATTGCAGTGGTTAGTGCTATTTAAAAATAAGTTTACCATAGTCACCTCGAATTTGTGAGGTTAGTTTGTATGTGAATAACGGGGAAACAATAGTTTTAAAAATCAGTAAGTAGTATTTACTACTTATCATCAATTTGACGCGCAGTGCGGGAATAAATAAAATTGAATTAAATTACTTGCACGCTTCGCATGTGTTCGCACAAATAATTGTAGCATATTAAATTAGTATATTTCACTTGTGAAAGTTTCGTCTCCTCGCACCGCACTCACTTTAATGTGAGAGATACACAATCGACTCCTTGAGATGCATTTCAATTGTAGACTATACATGTGCTCGATGTACCCAATATTAACGACACAATTTATAAATAAATAATTAACTAATTAACAAACGTTCAAATGAAATAAATAATTTTTCAAACCAAGTTATTGAATATTCAAACCAAATTAACAAATTTTTAAATCAAAATAACACTATTTCAAAACAAATTAAAGAATTTTCAAAACAATTAAACATTTTTCAAATGAAATTAACAACAATTTTCAATTCAAATTAGCTAGTATTTCTTGTTTTCAATCTTACTATAATAAAAAATCAGGTTATGTACAATGTATCTGTAGGATTTCAGTGATTAGATGACCGGTGTAAACAGACAAATTCGTTGTGAAATATTTTGAAGTATAGATGACCCAACAAAATTATGAAATTAATCCAATGAAATTAATTTTTTTCCAAATTGAATTCTACTTTTTTTCATACAGTGCATTCAATTTGGAAACATTTTTAATTTCATTTGGAAAAGGTTTGTAAATAATTTAAATTAATTTAGAAAAGATTGCGTTCAATTTGGAAATTGTTTCGTTTACTTTGGAAAAAGTTACGTTTAACTTGGAGGAGGCTACGATGAAGGAGAGACAATAAGCGATCTTGGCCTTGCTGACTTAACTGGGATTAATAGAAACACAGCTCGTTCTATCATCAGAAAATATAATAAAGATGGTGAAGTCTAGTTGAGGTCCCTCGTGGTGGAAGAAGGCGATTCAAGCTTTCACAAAATACAATTAATAAAATTGAGGAATGCGTCGAAAAAAATCCCGACATAACCCAAAAACATTAAAATTATTCTGTTTAGAGAACATAATAGAAATATGCGCCAATCTACAACATTCAATGCTCTAAAAAAACTAAAAATTACATTAAAATTGGCTAGGCGAGTTGTTGATCGTATGAACTCCTCAGCAACAGTTGGTCTTCGGCGTATGCACTTAATTTTTAAAATAGTGCTCCACAGGATTGCGAAAAGATTTTGTACATCAGGCTTCAAATTACATCTAAGACGATCACACGCTAGATTACGATCTAATACTCGTGTATATTTAGGAGTACATACAGTGAGAGGCCGAAATGTAAGTCTAGTTGGCGCGATTAACAGCCAAAGTGTTGTACATCATAAAATATTCAGTAGTTTGAACGTGAATTCTGATAGATTATGTGAATTTTTATTGGAACTTTTCGAAGTATTGAATAAAAGAAATATTACCGATGCTTGGCAGGTATTAGATAACTGTACCATAAATAAAACAGCAGCAATTAAAGATCTATTACGTGGGACTCAACAAATATTGATATTTTTACCGCCGTACGTACTCCCCAATGCTAAACCCAATAGAAAATGTGTGACCGAAGGTGAAACTTTAGCTAGACAATACATGAGTAATCCAACAAACAATCGAACATTAGTTGAGGTAATAGAACTATCTTTAAATTCGGTCACTGCCTCTGACTGCCAAACTATATTTATAATGAATATGGTGTTAAAATTGAGATCTGCATCAGCGAGCGTTGCGTTGGAATAATTTCATGTTTATTAATTTCATGAATTTGGCTGAATTTTATTGTGTGAAATATTAAATTTACGAAATAAAATTAATTGTTGTTAATTTATTTTGAAAAAGTTTTATTTGTTTTGAAAATGGGCTAATTTACTTTGAAAAGGAGTTATATTGCTTTGAAAATTTGTTAATTTGGTTTGAACATTCGCTTATTTGGTTTGAAAAATTGTTAATCCCATTTGAACGTTCGATAATTTGGTTTGAAAATTTGTTAACTTGGTTTGAAAAACATTTAACTTGACTTGAAAAAGGTATACCAAATAGATTTTTTAAATTATTAACGGTTTATCAAAATACATTGTTATATTATTGCTCTAACTTTTTTTTAAACTTCGCAAAACTATTATACCACATTTTGAAATTGTGGTCCTAATAACGCAGTTTTATTAGGGGAATTCCGAATTTATTATTGATGGGAGAAACTAAAACATCATTTTTCTATAAATTTAATTTTAATCGTGTTTGGCATTCAACATAATAAAATACATTTGAAAGAACATTTCAATGCAATAATTAACAGTTATGTTTCTTGTATCGTGAATAAAACTGCAAATAATTGTTGATTTGAATTTGAACGTGAAACAACGATTTTAAAAATATATTGTATTTTTTGCAAATAAAAATTGAAGCTAGTGTCAGGTATTATACATCGACATTATATATGTATTTATTATTATATTTTATATGCAATGTAACAAAACCAACAAACTATAACAAAGTTCATAAAATAGAAATATTTATTTTTCCAATTAATTTTTTTGGTAGTGCACCATACAAACTAACCAAAAAGGAATAAAATGAGATGAAAACAAAAGATAAAGTTTTATTATTCATTTTAATAAAAATTTTCTTTTTGTTTGTCTTTATTTTCCGAATCTATCATAAAATAATTTATCACACGAAAATATTTTTGTTGAAATAATGAAAAGAAACGAAAAAATAATAAAACGAATAAAATAAAATTTTATCAGTTTTTGATAATGAATTTAAAATTAATTATTTTATTAGATAATAAAAATAATATTTTTTGTGGTTTTCATTTCGTTTTGAAAAATATTTACTTTAAAATAGTGTTCTCTTTGGTGAATAATAATTTTAATGTAGCACAAAAAGTTAGGTACCCTAAACAATTTTAAAGTAGGACATTTTTTGGAATTTCCAAAAAATCGTATGTTCCATGAGTCGCATAAATATGCTACCTTCAACAAAACAAGTTAGATAGTAAGGTAACGTAAATAAACAGGCAACAATGTCTGTAAATTATCTCTGTCGTGAAGCCTTATAAAGAAATGGTGTGTTTCTCTACTATGTACTATACAAATTCATAGTAACACCACAGGTTTACTATTGTTAGAAATAAATAGGAAATAATATAAAATTAAAATGCGATTTTTCATGTTGATCATTCTATTTTACACAGTATGGCTTTAACGTTCAAGAATACAGGTGAATCTAAATTTGGACAATAAAAAATAACTTTAATTATTATTTAGAATTTAATAAGGATTTAATAAATAAGGATTATCAATTATTATTAAAATATTATTATTTTCGACATTTTTAGCGGAAACTACTTATGTATGTAAGTACACACAGTTGAAGCTTAATCGGGATATATAATACGGGGGTAAGTTATCTAAAGTTTATTTTCTCTAAGAAGTGTAGGATTTTTCGATTAGTAATATCAATTTTTGAAAATATTAATTTAACTGTTATTTCGTGATAAAATTCCAGACTATACATGAGCTCATTATTGTGATATTTTTAATATTAATTTTAATACAATCTGTGGTATAGAATAAGCTTTCATCGTTCCCTTTAAAGTGGGCTTGGGTGACTTGGTACCTTTTAAATTTTATTTATTTATTTATTATTCAAACTAGAATTAAGATATATTTATTAAAAATGCGTCGTAACTGTTCTAATAAACGTTGTAACTCGAACAACACGTTACATTCATATTTAAATTTCCCAGTTGTGAGGAAACAAAATTAAAATGGATGAATGCTATCCGTAGGGAAAATTAGGAACCAACCAAAAATTCTCATGTTTGTGCTAAACATTTTACAGATGCAGATTTTACTTATCATGACAGTTACACGCCTAAACGGCTAAGGTTAAACAAAACAAATTTTGGAAATCTACATTTTGGTAAATTAGACATTTTAATTAACCAGGTTGAACTTTTAAACGAAGTAAAACCATGCTGATTCTGAGATCGTTGTATTAGATTTCTTGATACATACTTATTCAGCAACGGCATACAATATTTTAAAGAAATTTTTAATATTACCACATCCGAGTTATTTGAAACATATTTCATCGCAGTTTCCCATAACACCTCATTGCACAATGATGAAAATTATTTAACGCACGTAGCAAAATTCATTACTGATCAAGATAAATACGTCGCTTTATTGATCGACGAAATTTATATCGAGAATAGCTTACAATTTAAAAGCAACAAGATTGTAGAGCAAGCTTGTAACGATCCAAACGAATGTGCTAGGATGGTAATGGCATTCATGATCAAGTCGGTTTTCTGAAATTTCAAGCAAATTGTTCGTATGTTTCCATTGTTTCGTCCTAATGGAAAAACTTTATATGATTTAACAAAACGCGAGATCCAATTTGTCCAATCTCTTGATTTTACAGTATTATAACCGATAACAATAAAATCAATTAAAATATGTTTGCAAGGTTTTGTCCATCCGGCAATTCTTTTATTAATCCTGATTTCTCAGATTTAGTTATTTTTATTCAATATGATACTGTTCATCTCTTTAAAAATGTAAGAAATAATTGGCTCAATTTATTAAATTTATCAAAAAAAAATGTTTTCCTGACTTTGATGATTTTCAAATTAAACAGGCTTCCTTCTCTAACTTTTATTCACTATACAATAAAGTCAAATAATCCTTTAGTTCAAATTATAAAGCAATACAAATTGGATCACAAAACTCTTTATCCTAATAGTTTAGAGCGACAGAATATTACTTTAGTATAGACAACTTATTCCACGACTCTACTGTAGTTGCATTGTTTCAATATGAGGAATATGACAGAAACAGCCGACTTCTGTTTTATTATAAGAAAATGGTGGAATATTGTCAATACTAAACGAATATTAAAGCGCAAATTTAAAATAACATATTTAGCTCTCCCAATTAAATCGATTGCAGACGACAGTCATGTAATTTTTAGAGAAATTTTTAATTTGGCTCGATGTTTGGAGCTCCAGTTTGAATAATAGTGAATTTTAAAATTGGCTCGATGTATGGAGCTCCAGTTAGAATAATATAAACCTCCAGTACCTCAAATGCCATCAAGGTTACCACTCAAACATTTCTAGAGTTAATTAAGTTTTCATTTTTGCATTTTAAAGTCGACTATATTTTATTAGGAAAATTACAGACTTACGACCTAGAAGGCAAATTCAGACTATATACTTCGTTGGCTGATTGCAGCTATAGAGTAAATTATACAGAAGTCGTAGATTGTGAGAAAAAAATAAGAATTCATGATATTTGTGGACATAATAAGAAAGATTTTAAAAAATTGATACAGCCAACGAACGAAAATCATTATATGTATAAAGAAATGGATTTAACAGAATTTGTAGTAATTTTAGACGATAATGATTACCTTCAACAAGTAGAAATTGACAGTGATGCAAAACTTTATGTAAGTGGCTACGCAGCTCATAGCGCATCAAAAGCCACTGATTGCGAGTCTTGTCACAAGCTATTTTTGAAAGGTAAGGGCCGAATTACGAGTAATTCGTTTAATTTTAATTTGTAAGTAACGTGGAGGACGAATTGTTGCATCTGATGAGACGAACTACATTCTTTACCACATGTCCTCCATATTAAGCGATTTTACGTAGTTGAGAGATAAAATTAAAATTTTTAAAAACAAAAAATCAAAAAGGCATTTTGATGCATTTAACATTCGATAGTCTAAGAAAGATGGATGCAACAGTAATTGACTTAGACTGCGAATGCGAACAAGGATCGAATAGTTTTGACACTTACTTTAAAATAACAAAATGTTTTGCTAATATTTTGCTCAACAATTATGTAAGAGAGGTTAATATATTACAAATCGAAAAATCCTTACATATAAGTAAATATAGTCTTTAAGAATTTGCTAACCATTTATTTTCTCTTTTTTTCATGTATATCACCAAACGAGGATTCCTACCATTGTCAATGATGGCTGTAAGCAAGGATGTACCTTAACTTTAATTTTAGATTTAAGCTTTAATATACAAAATGAAATGTATTATTATTTATGATGTAATTTATTTATATTTTGAAATGTTAATTAATTGTTAAATGAATTGTTTGTTTTTTATTATTTTTAGAAATGATTTTTTTGCCCAATGGAAGCCTGCAAATTGAATTTATAAAGACTTTCAAATGGCTTTCCCTTCAAATTTTAATAGTTAATAAATTAATTCAAAGAACTTACGAATTATTATTTTATTTATGCTAAAAATGCATGAGTGTACATAAATTGACCCCATTCTTTTCCTACCAACTTTCGCATTGAAGTCACCAATCACCAACCTAATATCATTTCAGGTGGATCAAATTACCCTAACTATTGTAAAATTAGTCTTTATCTTGGGGTTGGCCATCATCAATGTTACTTGTGCTGATTTATAATTATATACATGTATTATTCCAAATTTCCTAAGGACAGTACATAATGTAAACAATAGATGTTCATGTCATATGAAAGACAAATTCAGCGTAAAATCGGCTGACATTTTATTTGTCAATCTTTATTTTATAAATATAGTGAGTTCTAACCAGAACTAACTATAACTCTAACCATTTGATTTTATACTGCCGCACTAACTATAGTTTACATAACTACATTGTAATCTCCTTTATGTTCAAAATTAATAAATCTAATTAGAGCAATATAATTAAATACATAATTAAACAACATATATTTCATTCTAATATATAGTTAACATGATCTAACCAAGAACCACTTAACTACTCCATTTTAAATATAAATACGTTATCTACTCAATAGATCATTTTCTCAAGTACGTTAGTTCAGTCAAATTTGCTTAGTTTCGTTGTTGAAACTGCACTGATCAATTTAATTATAACTAACTTATTTGTAACCATTAATGTCTCGATTGAAGTAATACATATTAATTCTGACAAATATTACCTTATCTTAATGAAATAAAAAAGGTTTAAATAAAAACAACTTAACAGTGACAAATACAAGACATATTTTCTGCAGTTATGTAAAACACATTTAATACAGCAGTATACTAATAATAACAGTGTTAAAGGCCATTACTGGCCCCTTACTGAATCAACAATCTGGCTCCAACGGTTTCGATCCTGAGCTTGATCTTCATACTGTCTTAGACAATCTGAAGAGGCCAAGTCGTTCTCTACATCGTGGAGCCATCGTCGCCTGCAACGACCTCTGCGCCTACCATATGGTGGCTCTCCTTTCAGAGATCGCTGCACAATTCGTTCCGGATCAGCACGCAGAACGTGACCGAGCCAGCGTACTCGCTGAGATCTAACTTCATGTACAATATCGGGGATCTTCATCAGATCTCTGATCTCGAAATTGTACAGAGCTCGGTATGTACCATCTATTTCGCGTTTAGGGCCGTAAATCACACGCATGATTCTTCTCTCAAATGTAAGGAGCCATCTCTCGTAAACGTACAGCAGTATACTACTCGTATGAATGATTTCATAATAACAATTTTTTACTACAATCAGAACCCAAATGCCAATATTTTTAATTGGAACTACATAAAAATTTTGACAAAATATTGTTTACGATACATTAGACACAATCTAACATTCACGATTTAATTAATTTAATTTAAATAAATATTTAACAAAATACAAAATTTGGGAATTTTTTTCGTTACAATTTATTTAATCGACAATATTGGCACAGACGCCGCATAATAATAACCATACCTTTATATATTTTTATGTTCTATCTCTATAAAGAAGTGCGTTAATGCAGGGCAACTGTGCCAAGAAGAATTGAAATAAACAAAACCAATATTTCGATTTCAGTTCTTATTGATAAATCAATTGATTATGTCACAATTTTACATATGTTTTGTTAATTGCCAAGGTAAGACGTTAGTGTTTTGTAATGATAAAAAATACATTACATACATTTATTTTTTTCCAGCCTATTTTGCAAATTATTCTCCAAATTTAATTATTATGGCGACAAAAAAATTATCTGATGCAGAGTTCAGAAAGCGACGCAAACTTCAGGAACTTGGAAAATGAAACCCAATCTGGTCAGTTGTTAAGATTTTTTATGTGAAAACAGCTCTAGTGTTATATTTAACCTGTCACTTGAGTCTACTATAGCTATTTTAGTGTTATTACAGCTCAACAAAACAAATTTGAATGTCCCAATAATTTTAGATTTAAAAGATCCCAATAAATGGCCAGTAAATTTGAATAGCAATATTATCAAAAAAAATAGTTAATATGAAGCCGTTACAAGTTTCAGATATAATTTTTCCAAAAACAAATGATAGAAAATTTAATGTTTCACATTATAACGGAGAATTTCATGATCTTGGTTGATATAATAATACTCTAAAGATGTCGCTTATTGTTTCTGTTGTTTATTATTTTCCAGAAATAAGATAACCCAATCATTGTCTAGTTGTGGGTCAGCTTCATATGGAAAGTTTTAGGTGATGGAAACTTCTTAAAAATGGATTGAAAAAAAATCAAACTATAGATTACGGTTTAGAAAATCCAATGAAAGCTGAAGTTTCTCATTGGAATAAGGTGATTCGTGGGCTCCTAATCATAGTTAAATTTCTCGGTACCCAAGCGATTGCCTTTCGACGTTCTTCAGAAACAATATATGAATTAAACAATGGTAATTTTTAAAACTAGTAGAAGGGAAAAACGTGGGAAAATTCGACGTTATTTTAGAGGAACAGTTGAGACGAATAAATCCAAAATAAGTACCTTAGTAAAAATATCCAAAATAAAATTATAAATCTAATCTCAAGTATCGTAAAAAAAATTATTTCAATGACTAAAGAAGCGAAACATTTCTCAATTATTGTTGATTCGACTCCTGATAAAAGCCATGTCGAACAAGTTACATTGATTATATGGTTTTTTCACCAGGAAAATAATTTATTTCAAATCAAAGAACATTTTGTTGGATTTTTGGAAGGTAAAATTAAAACTGGTGAAGGACTGACTGAATTAGTCTTACAGGAACTAAAAGATTAAGACATTTCAATTAGTAACTGTAGGGTACGATAATGGTAACATGAAAGTTAAACATTCCAGGATGCAAAACCGAATACGATCCCTTGAACCGCGAGCTTCCTTTGTTTCATGCTGTTCTCATTCCTTAAATCTAGTTATAAATGATTCCGCCCGCCAGTTGCTCGTTGGAAGCTGTAACAATTTTTTCGATTTGGTTCAAAATTTGTACTTATTTATAACTAGTTCAACGAACAGATGGGATATTTACAAAAAAAACGTCCCGAATTGTACCCTAAAACATTTATCTGAAACTAGATGGGAAAGTAAAATGCTTTGAAGCCGCTGAAAACAAGATTTCAGAATTAAAGTTTATATGTAGTGTTTTAGTATATAGTTTGATATTTTAACAAAAATAAATATCCATAGCTAGCAAATATTTACAGGAACATTAATTTATCTGCAGGTAGCAATTTTCTTGCTTTACAAATATATGTTTGGTTATTGTGAGAACTAACGAAAAGTTTACTGAATATATTAGTGAAGCAGAAGCCATTGCTCTAGAATCAGATGTCCCGGCTCGGTTTCCTGATCAGTCTTCCGTCCGTTCCCGACGAAAGAAAATAATATATCAGAATGAACGTACAGAAACAATCTTAGACCCTAATTCTTGTTTTAAAATTAACTTTTATTATAAAATTGTGGATCAGGCAATTAGTTTTCTTAAAGAACTCGCTTTATCTTTTAACAGCTCAAAATATATAGTAGGTGAAGAATTATGCTAGGAGCTATTAATGCTATCTCAATTATATATATAGTGCCAATTTAGTTGAACGTTCATTTTCCAAATTGAAAATTATAAAAAATTATCTCAGAAGTACAAGTCAATAAGTCAAGAAAAGTTGGTAGGATTATCTTTATTAGCAATAGAAAAAGAATTAGTAGAATCGCTAGAATGTGATGACTTGGTAGAAGAATTTGCGAAATTAAAGACTCGAAAAGTGAAATTTATTTTAATATTTTTTTAATTTAATAATGAATTTATTTATTTTAACTTATTAAAATTATAATTTTTTGCTCGACTTTTGGTTTTTGTCTATACAAAAATTATAGGTAATAAAACAAAAAGTTCAAAGAAGTATATATATTATTTATGAGTGAGTTTGTAAGGTTTATATTCATATCAATTTTATTCATATTACTAAATATAAGATTACAGGTAATTAATGAACGAAAATAAAACGATAATAAAAAGAGATAAAACGTTTTTTATTTGTATTAGTGGTCAAAAGCCGATTACCGTTAAAGGGGGCGATCTCTGTGATCGGCGCTATTCCCGGAAGAAGATTACCGAATTTCAATTAAAATTACAAATAGTTTCCAATCAAAAATCCATAAACTTATAGTTCGACCTGATATAGGGTAGATTAAGTTAAATTTTCAATAGATACAGCCCTCACGTATCAGTCGCCAAAATTGGGGGCAATTTCTGGAATCGGTGCTATAAAAATTAGAAATAGTTTCGACTCAAAAATTCATAAACTTTAAGTTTGACCTGATATAGGCATGGGGTAAATTAAATTAAATTTCCAATAGGTACAGAAATCACGTACATATCTTGGTCAACCTTGGGGCCAATCTCAGTGGGAAAATTATATCGATTACCAATTTTTCCGTTCTGATTTACCCATTATTATTTTGAAAAAATTACGTTAAAAGTTACTACCAATATTTTTAAAAATTTGTTTATCAACTTAAACAATATATTATGTGATTAGCTAAAAAATATTTTAAATAATATTCTAACCCGAAAAATACGGAAAAAGAATTGCTGATATAGATTCTAAAAAAAATTATTAATTTTAACTTACAATATAAAATTAATAAGATTGTTGGACAAGCTTACAATGATCCCAATGAATGTTCCAGAACAGTAATGGCTTTCATGATCAAGTCAGTTTTTGGAAATTCTAAACAAATAATGTTTCCACTACTGGTGAAATGTTATACTATTTGACGTAATCTGTGATTGATTCAATTTCTACAAGCTATTGGCTTAACAATATTAATAGGATCAATCAAAATATATTTGCTCGGTTTTCTTCATTAAAAATATTTTTCATTAATTCTGAATTTCCAGATTTTAAAGTATCCATCAATATGATTCAGTTCTTCTTTTTAAGAATAATTGACTGAATTTATAAATTTAAATAAAACTTTTTTTCCCCTGAATTTGAAGATGATTCAATTAAACAGGCCCCATTTACACATTTTGACTCCTTATACGATATTACAGACGATAATTTCATATTTTTAGAAACTTATAATTTGGCTCAATGTTTGGCGTAGGAACAATAATGTTACTTTAACAAGTAATGTACAGCCCTGAAACTTATTACTCAAACTTTTATTGATTTAATACAATTTTCATTTTCCAACTGTAGATTATATTTCATTAAGTAAATTTCAGACCGACGATATAGAAGGTAGATTCAGGTTATATCCTTCGTGGCTGGTTGTAGCTATCGAGCGTCCTATACAAAAATAGACAACTAAAGAAAATTCATTATTTAATGAGGTTGGTTCATTCTTAACCCACTTTGATGCAATTTAACGATTTGCAAGTCTCGCCAACATTTATTTTTGAATGACAAAGGAGCCACCACGAATTCTTATTAATTTAATTAGTAGCGCAGAGTTAAAATTAAAATGTTTGAAATCCAAAAATCAAAAAGGACATCTTAAAAATATGACATAGTCTTCGAAAAAATGATTCAACGTACGGATATTGACATAGATCATGAATGGGAATGTGAATCTTCCAATTTTAAAATTTATTTCACTATTATCAAATGTTTTGCTAATATATTGTTAAAGAATTTCGTAAAAAAAAGTAAACGATCAGCGAAATAAATTCAGGAAATTGCAACGTAACAACCAAATTATCTGAAAATACACAAAAGCCAGGCTATGTATGTACATAGCTATATGAAAAATATTTTATAGAGTGTTATACTCGGTTGTAACGGAACGAATTCTTTGATCCTTTAGCTATCGAGTGGTGTAATTAAATTTTGGATGTAGATGATAGATATATAGCTGCAGCAAACTGTATTCTCCGATTTAGTTATCATCAGTTTTATCAATTGCCTCCCTCTAAATTTAAAGACGTATTCACGTGATCATTTTTGATGAATCGCAACAAGCAGCATTGTCGCATTTTGAGTGAAGATTAGCCACGAGCTATTGTTTAAAAACCATCACATCCACAAAAAGTTACCGTTTGGTGTGGTTTATGGGCCGAAGGAATCATCGGACCATATGTGATAAAAATGATGCTGGTGAGACAGTCAACAATACAGTCAACAGGAACCGGTATAGAGAGATGATTACTAGTTTTGTTGTGCTTCAATTGGATGGTATTGACATCAGAGACAGCGTTCGATATAATTAATTTACCGATCGATTAAAATCGATAAATTGACCCGTCAACTGTCTGCCGCGATCGTGTGGTTTAACACCGCTGCCCCATTTTCTTTGGGGGTATGTGAAATCACTTGTTTACGCTTGTTTTAAGCTAGCAACTTAACTTAACTATTGAACACTTGGAACACTTGGAAACCAACATTCGACGCGTTATTACCGAAATATGGCCAGAAATGCTGCAAACATCGATTGTCACATCATTTTGTTCATTATTAGATGATTTTATTCGTCTTCATAATTGTGGTGGAATTACCAGAAAGTTGAAACAATTATTCTTACTTTGTTTGCAACATGGAATGGTCTGAAACTCACAAATTGTGACGCCAATGTATTATGTGCGCTACGTAAACAAACGCATTGTACTACATAGATCACAAATGATTAAGAGAATCCACCATATGAAATTATCAATGATAGCAATAAATCGTTAATACTAATGATACGAGTAGTTACATTTATAGTACGAAATATCCCTCCGTGTTATTTTTATAAGAATTATATTCTGATGCAGTTAGCTATGCCATTGGATCAAGACGCTATACAGAATTACACTCTAAAATCAACAAACCACAAAAAAAATGTAAACCAAAAATTTTTGTTTTAGCTTCTAATCAAACATTTAGATAAAAATAATATTTTGTTTGGGTATTTGTATACAGTTGTATTTGATAGAGTGTAGTCATATGGTTTTCATTATTTGTTTGAAATGTGTAGGGTATCCACATTTCAACCAAATTATGAAAATCACATAACTACACTCTACCAAAAACAACTGTACAATCCATGTACATATGTATGTTTATTAAAAAATGGGTATAAACGAAGTGGTTGTAAGAAAAGTGTCAAGTGCAAGTTTTTACGGAATAACATCATTCTTAATAACAATCGTGAATAAAACAGTATTATCGTCGTATAAATTTCCGTCATTCGTGACACTATGTTTGGGTCAATTAAGTGCAACAATTCTAATTCTGTGCATTGGGCAACGATTTAATTTATTAACAATTTCAGACATTGGATATAAAAAAAGTCTGCAACTATTTCCACTGTCAGTGATTTATTTGGGAAATATCATATTTGGACTTGGTGGAACGCAAACACTTTCGTTGCCAATGTTTGCTGCACTAAGGCACGTCTCAATTTTGATGACCATGTTATTAGAATACTTTGTTTTGAGCATTAAATCTAGTTTGATCATCCAACTAAGTGTTTATGCAATGTTTGGCGGCGCTCTAATAGCAACCATGAATGATTTATCATTTAATGTTTCCGGATATTTCTATATCATGGTGACAAACGCGTTGACAGCGGCTAATGGGGTATATTTAAAAAAAAATTTAAATGCCACCGAAATTGGAAAATATAATTTAATGTATTATAATTCAATGTTTATGTTTATTCCAACATTTATATTGGCATTGTTCATGGGCGATTTACATAAAGCAATTAAATTTGCACATTGGAATAATCCCGTATTTGTGACACTATTTTTATTTTCGTGTTTCATGGGATTCATATTATCATATAGTACAATTTTATCAACTGATTATAATTCAGCATTAACGACAGCTATTGTAGGGAGTATTAAAAATATAGCGGTTACATATTTGGGTATGTTTATTGGCGGTGATTTTATATTTTCATGGATCAACTGTATCGGTATCAATATCAGTGTAATTGGTAGCTTGCTGTACACATATTTTACAATTTTAAAACATAATGTTAAAAATAAGTAAATTGGATTTTAGTTTGTATGTACAATGTATTAAAGTATGGTGGTAGATATGAAATAATAAAAAAAAAATTTGATAACCGCGTTAAGCAACCACAAATTTAATTTGTAATATGAATAAAATGATTAAACAAAATTAGAAAATAAAAAAATGTTTTAACTAACATATTGTGAAATATATTCATCTAAATTTCGAAATATCGATATCACATTTAAAAGATTATTGCAATAACAAATACTTATCTCACATATATGTAAAACTACAGTGTCTAGCTCAAAAATGTATTATTAATTAATTGTTTTGTTTTTATTAATCAACAGAAATATGTTGTAATTTTTTATATAGTCTACAATATTGACATTCAAATTTTATCGCAATAAATAACAATACCAATATTATAAAGTTGATATATTAATGTGGGTGATGTTTTCAGTAAAAATTTCACAGGAAGTTTTTACTTACGCTGTACTAACTTTTTAATTAAAATTTATTAATCTTTTTAAATAATAAATAACATACATTCGGGCGAATACTTTTTGTTTTATTTTTTAGGTAATTAAAACCTCCGTCCGTCCAATTACAAAATCATAATTACATGTTTAGATATACATTTTTATACTAAACTCATTCGTTAAATTAGTAAAATAATTAAAATTTTGTTTTAATATCATAAACCTCAATTTTGAATACAATAAAAGTTGTATATTTATGTTTAGTTATAGTTAGTTTGGATTATTGCTCAAGCATTATAATCAATGATCCAAATTAACTATAAAACCATAAACAGGTTCATGTCATCCTACATTGGAATTGATATTTGATTCAAAAATTTGTGTCGAAATGAGGTCACGGCCAATCACAATAAAAATATTTCCGAAACTGTTCACTCACGAAATTCCTACTTTTTAGAAAATTTTATCGAATTTGAATACCAAATCTCCACGGTATGTATCTGTTGTGTCGCCAGAAAATGTAAAAAAACAGTGGTCTAATAAATAAATATGGGTACAACAAGTACAGCCAATTACATTAATAGTTGGTTCTGTAACTGCCCACTTTTTTTAAATCATTTAAAAAAATCAAATCTCCACTGTACCGGTCTGTCGTGCTGCTAGAAAATGTCAAACACAATAGGCTAATAAATAGTACGTGACCGTACGGCCAATTAAAAATTATTTTTATCATGATAATTTTTATTACTTGAAACTCCCCACTTACATAATTCGTAATTGTTGGTACTATTTTCCAATTTAAAAGGTTCTCTGAGCTTTTCTGATGGCGGTAAGTTTAATTCAGCAACACAGCTCTCGTAAAGGTGGTCTTTCTAAATATTGCCTTGTCTTTTATATGACTCTGCCATATCTATCATTAGATTTGAATGTTATGTTATAATAAAAACCAAAGTAAATTCATATTAAAACAAAATTAAATCAAACTTAAAAATATTATTAGTATAGTGCCTGATGTAATTATATTACGATTTCGGAATTTTGACTGGTGATTGCAGTTGACTGAACGGGTCGCGTGCAACTCAAAAAACTTCAACACAGCCTTCTTTAAAACCTCCCAAATTTTTAAGCATATCGCTTTTATTGTTCGTGAAGAAATACTTTGCCAGACACGATGTCCATATCTGCTAAAATCAAAACGATAAATCAAAATTAAAAGAAACGCAATAAAATAACTACCCAGAAAATTTAAAACACGAATATTGAAAAGCGAAAATAGAAAAATCACAAAGCAAAAGAGAAACCTTTTAGAATCGCACAACAATTTTGATTTGATTTTGACAATTGATTCTATTTATATACATTCATTCGATAAAGTATCACCAATTGTTTTACTTTCGATAGGTAGTGAAATGAGGATTTCTAACAGGCTGTTATCGCAATAGAAAAAGCGTAATTGAATTACAATTAGTAATTGAGCAACATTTTGTTTATGAAAAAAGAGAGACAAAATGTCTATCAAATATCAAAAATCTAATGGTGGAACAACTGAATGCGCCCAGTGACTAAACCATTGTGGTAACCATCTTCAGTCAAATTTAAAGAAGTTACATTGGATTAATTTAATTAATATTTATAAATTCAAAATAATAAAATGTGAACATATTATGCTCTATTCACAGATTTATAAAATAAATCGCTTGAATAAAGAAACATTCAAATGATGTTTTGAAAAATAAGTATTGCCACACTTGAAAAAATTGTCGATATGTGATACAAATTGTTACGTATATGACTCCAGAAAAAACTTACGTCGTTTTTTTAAGTGAGCTTTGTGTTGACGTCTGAAATAAACAAAATAAGTATATTAAATTTAAATTAAATTAGTGAACATTAGAATATTAAAGTTTGTACCTGTCATGTATCAGAAGGTTATTATTCATCACTGCGTTTATTATACTTTATTATCGATAAATCTGCATTATCAACGATAATTGCATTCGAGTTCAATGTAATGAATAAAAACGCGATTATGGCAAAAACAAACACTAATTAAAATTACACACATACTAAACTTACCATAGCTACTTCACTTCACTTTTCGCTAAACAATTTTACGAATTCGCAAAATACGAAGTAAAAACGAACTTTTTTTTATTCTTTTATACTACCACATTCACGTACATTTACATTACGGTATGGTACGTAGTGAGGGACTACGTACTACGTAGTACGATTTACGATATTATATAAGAAAATATTATTTTATTATCGTGATTCTACCGAAGTAGTCGCCATTGCACTAAATTAAATTTTCCGAGTAATTTCTTGAAAATTAAAATAGTTGTATATAAAATTGTCGTCAATAAAATTCATGTATATATATTGATAATATTTAGTGTTAATATTTAGTAAATCAAGTAAGTTTAATTTTTGAATTAATATATTTAAATTAGACAAATTTGTGCGAGCATGCCTAAAAGCTACACATTTCTCTTGGTTTGGAAGACATGAAAACATTGCGTTAGAGCAGTTTCACATTATGGTTTTAATTAACGGCGTACACAATATAGTTAAAGTTAGCCCAATCCATTTTTTTCCAGCTGAAAATTAATACATATATTTTTAATAATAATAATAATAATAAACAGTATTAAAGGCCATTACTGGCCCCTTACTGAGTCAACAACCCGGCTCCAACGGTTTCGATCCTGAGCATGGTCTTCATACTGTCTAAGACAATCTGAAGAGGCCAAGTCGTTCTCTACATCGTGGAGCCATCGTCGCCGGCAACGACCTCTGCGCCTACCATATGGTGGCTCTCCTTTCAGAGATCGCTGCACAATTCGTTCCGGATCAGCACGCAGAACGTGACCGAGCCAGCGTACTCGCTGAGATCTTATTTCATGTACAATATCGGGGATCTTCATCAGATCTCTGATCTCGATATTGTACAGAGCTCGGTAGGTACCATCTATTTCGCGTTTTGGGCCGTAGATCACACGCATGACTCTTCTCTCAAATGTTAGGAGCCATCTCTCGTATTCATCCGTCAGCGCCCAACTTTCACATCCAAACATAACAACGGGCCTGATCAACGCTTTGTAAAGCTTCAGCTTCACGGCACTTGATAAGTGTTTAGATTTTAGCAGTGGCCTTAGAGGATACAGAGAACGACTGCCAGCTGCCAGCCGCACTTTAATATCCTCACCCACACTATAATCGTGAGTGATAAGAGAACCCAAATATTTGAACCTCCTCACTCCCTCAAACGTGTGGTGGCCACTACTAAAATCTGGTGTGCCACTGTCCCTAAAACCTGAGATCAGGTATTTCGTTTTGGACTCATTGATCTGAAGCCCAACAGAAGCTGAAAACTCTACAAGCGGATCAAGTATTTCTTTCACTCCGTTGCTATTCAGTCCAATCACGCATATGTCATCTGCATATGCAAGCACCTGATTGGACTGGCGATATAAGATGTTACGCTGCGGTGTTTCAGTTTTACGAAAGATGTACTCCAACATGAGATTAAAGAGTATCGGGGACAGAGCATCTCCCTGCCGAACACCCGAGTTAACTACAAAACTTGTCGATAGCCTGTTCTCAACTTTAACACAGCATTGAGACTGCGTCACTGTCATCCTACATAGTCGTACCAGTTTTGTTGGCATTCCTAGGTATTCCAGGGCAGACCATAGACTCTCTCGATTGATCGAGTCATAGGCCTGCCGGAAATCCAGGAACACCTGATGTACGGGGATGGATGTCTCATAATATTTAGATAGAATCATCCGCAGCGAAAAGACCTGATCGGTGACTGATCGATTCGGACGAAATCCTCCTTGATAGTCACCAACCAAGCCCTCCGCCAGAGGAGTGATTCTATCCAATACAATGTATGACAGTAACTTGTAAGCTGTGCAAAGGAGAGCTATACCGCGATAATTCTCACACTTCAAGCGGTCTCCCTTCTTGAAGATGGGGCATATCGCGGCCACTTTCCATTCGTCAGGCATAACTTCGGTTCGCCATACTAATCGAATAAGGTCGAAAAGACAGTTCAACAAAGTATCCCCTCCGAATATCAAGAGCTCCGAATTAATGCAGTCCACTCCAGGTGCACGGTTTCGTTTCAATCTCTGCATGGCTTTAGTGAATTCCTCATGGGATGGCTCCTCAGTGCAAATCTCCGCAGTCTGTATTAGAGGTGGCTCAACAACAGTCTGTGACGCATGATGGACATCAAGCAGGTCAGTAAAGTGTCCACTCCATGCGTCAAGTACTGCGTCGATGTTGACACAGAGGTTTCCATCCCGGGCCCGAATGGCGGTTGACGTAGGCCTGAAAGTATGGTTCAGTCCAGTAATTTCTTTAAAGAGATTACGCGAACTGCGCTCATTACTGAGTTGTTGTACTTTCAGAACCTCGGCCTTCCACCATTCTCGCTTCTTCCGTCTACAAATCCGCTTAGCTGCCCTTCTTGCAAGAGCAGCCTTGTTTTTCCTCGCGATTGTGAGACGTTGTTGCACTTCATTATGGGCTATATTTTGTTGCTCAACTGCAAGACGACACTCGTCATCAAACCAATCTTTCTTGGGTCTGACTTTCACTATACCTAAAGTCTGTTGAGCAGCACTGACAACCGAAGTTTTCAGTACCCCCCAGACAGAGTTCACGCAGTCAGACTGGTAATTAGCTTCATTAATGTTGTCGCTGACAAGATCCTGATATCGTTTCTTTTGATCTTCATTTATCAGACCTTCACAGTCGAAACGTACCATGCGTTTCGCTGTGTTCCCAGACTTGTACGAAAACTTCCATCGTAGCTTTGCAGCGACCAAATGATGATCGCTGCCTACGTATTTGGTTGCTGACCGATAAGTTCTCACATCCTGCACAACCTGAGCCCGTCCTTTAGAAACTAACACATGGTCAATTTGGCTGCGGGAAGTTCCGCGAGGATGTGTCCATGTCTCAAGATGTATGTGTTTGTGAGGGAAGAATGTGCTTGCTACTCTAAGATCATGAGCAACCGCAAAGTACATCATTCTCTCACCATTATCGGTCGCAGTTTCGTGTCGGGAGTACGGACCTATGTTTTCACACAAGTCGGTCTGATTTCTGCCAGCTCTAGCATTAAAGTCCCCAATTACCATTCTAACATCGTGTTCGGGTATAGATCCCATCAGATCGTCATTGTAAAATGAGTCTTTATCTTGGGGCTGGCTGACCTCTGTGGGCGCATGTACACAAATTATCGACAGGTTAGCTAACTTCATGCGCAAGCGAAGCTTACACAATCGGTTATTAACTGCTTGGAAATCCAAAACAGCGTTCTTTACCTGCGGCCCAAGAAGAAATCCAGCTCCAAGATTTCCGAGGTCATCTCCACTGTAGAATAACGTATAGCCCTGGGACACATGGTCTCCACTTTTAGGCCAGCGAGTTTCTTGAAGAGCAACGAGTTCCAGCCGATACTCCTTCATGCACGTGATTAGGCCCTCTAACGCTCCTGGTTTCCTTAGTGATTGCACGTTCCACGTGCCGATCCTAAATCTCGTGTCCGGGTACTTGAGCGGGGGTCCGGTGTTGCTTTGGCGGTATCCATTTTTCTTTTTGTTGACTTTATAAACACTATATTTTTTTACGGATGCGGGTCGTCAGCCCAGCGATCCAACCGTTTAGTCGCCTCCTACGACAAGCAAAGGATACTGTGGTGGTATTCTTGGGAAACATGTTCGTGCAATTTTGATTTACGAGACATGTGAGTGCCCCCCGACCACAGGGGCCAAATATATTATATATTATATATTTTTAATACTTTTACAGAATGTGCAATGCGGAAATTACCAACATGCAAAAATCCAGAAATAGTCTTCGTAATTAAAAAGTGGTTTCAATACGCCAAGGACCGCGTAAGGAAACAGAATAAATAAATGTATTCCTTAAATGGATTTAGATTAAATATTGTATTATATTTATTAATGAATTTATATTAGACGATAGATTTTAATTAATTTGATATTGGTTGACATATTTTTAACAAATGAATTTTTAAAATACTATATAAATATAACAATTTAAATATGCATTTTAATTTATAAACTATAGAATTGTTATCCAACGTTAGTATATCGCAAAATTATGGCATTAATGAATTGCGGAGGTGTTACGGTAACGTACTTCTTAATATGAAAAATAAATAATTCACCAAAAACGACACGTTAACGTATCGCTTTTTGCGAACTACCAATACATTAACCACACTTCGTTACAAATTCTAATTATCTGGAACATCAGAAATGGTTCTTTATTGAGTCGCAGAAATGTTTCGTTTGCGAAGTGTTGTATGAAGAGCAATCTTCGTTTATGGTTCAGAAACGATTCACCTTGTTAGAGGGCGGTTAGCCGCGAATCATACCGGACATTTTGGATAAGAATAACGTAAGCGAATATTTTACGATATTATAACTAAATAAATATTCATTTTTCTTTATTAAATATTAATTCAATTTTACAATTTTTATTATAATAAAATTTAAGAAGATTATACAAGTATAATCATTGTTTTCGTTTGTTTTAATTATTATTATTTTATTAACTTTTGTTTTAATTATAATTTTGTTCATTGCGAATTATTGTCGTTACGCGATGACACAAAACACTTTGCATCATAAAAATGTATACTTAGTTTGTTTCAAAGTATGACGCAAATTACATTAAAATCATATCTGATGCAACATGCGACGAATTATAGCATCAGTTTGCATCAACACAATATCGATAAATGTTTGAAAATCGAAACAAAATGTACGATGATGCAAAATCTGATATAAATTAGATCACTATTATTTCGATGCTTTAACGAACCATTTTTTAATATCTTTTGCAACGATTTAGTTTAGTTGCTAAACCATTCAAGTTATGTATCAAATTATAAATTATTACCATATATCGAATTTACAACAAAGCGACTGGGTCAATAAACAATTAAAACATTTGTATTTAATAAATAAAGCTTTATTTCTTCAAGTAATATTAATACATAATTCACAACCAAAAACTATAATGTTGAACAAAATCTAAATTAATTTTAATTCAAAATAAAAAATACAACGTTTAAACAAATCCAGACTAACTAAACCGTTTGAATGTTTAACCCTAATAAATAGTATTTTTCAGTTTTATTAGAAACATTTTTTTCGTATGCTTTTTTGTATACAGTATACAAATAAAACTAATACAAACTAATTAACAGTTTCTCTGTCTGCAAATTTAAATTTGGTAAAATAAAAAAATTCTCATCAGTTTCTAAATCGTACGAAATTTTCAATGAACTGAAAATTACAGATCCGCCAATATTACGTTTTCGACTTTTTAACGTCCCGAATATTGTTCCCTTGTATATAATTTTTGCCTAACTCGGTTTAAACTGGCGATGTGATGCGTCCTATAAATAATTTATATAGAAATATGTACATTTATTATTATAATATTTGATTATGTACACACAATAATATAAGAATATAATATTATATAAGAATCTACAATATTATATAAGAATGAATGACAGAGTGTTCCAAGCTTAAACGGAACAATTTCTTGAGTTGGTCGGTCATCTCGCTCTATTTAAAGATATATTTTCATCATCATAATATATAGTAAAGTATCACCATGCTCTATAATTATTAAACCATTTTCTTACTATTCCACCAGTTTCTATTTCTAGTGCTAACGCTGTGATGTGTGTGGGATCAGGCTGATATGAAAAGTTGGACGTCGAAAAGTCTAGTTTTTCGTATACCTTCTTTCGATATCAGACGCCTCTCTGGATTCTATTATGGATTCATTTTGTTTAAATTGTTTGCATAGTTCATAGGAGTTTTGAGGTGTTTTTAAAAAACTCTTAAGCCCTGTATCGATAAATGTATACATACAGTAAAGTAAGATAAAGTATATTTATTATAGTTAAACTGTAAAGTAAAAATTACCTGTGTTTATATGATTTTGGTGGTCTAACCGACAATTTTGACGAGTGACCGGGGTTGTTATAGCGTTAAAAGAATGTTAGATTAGAAAAAAAAATTTAGTTCAAACACCACAACAATTGACGAATGGTACGGTACGCACCAGCAGACAATATTAAAGTAAGTAAACGCTGTAAAAAAAATTGTCTACATTTGATTCATTTAGAACATGTTTGTCATTAAAAATCTCAGAAAAATGTGTTTAAACTAAATATTTATGAAACTATACTAGACCATATTTAATATGTTTTTACTGATAAATACAAGGTAAAATTAATTTTTTTAAACATTTACGGTTTTAGTAATACCGGATTAATTCCAAATTTCTGTAGTTTTAAAGCACAAATTTCTGGTATTTAAAGTGAAAAAACTACTCCAAGGTACTCAAATGTACAACAATCACATTTTAAAATACTACATTAGACTCCTTAGTTTTCCAATGATTACAATTTTAAGAAATAAAAATTAAAATTAAATAAACACTATTTCATTATAAGTATATATAACTTTGATATAACACATTTTTTTACAGCGTTTACTTATTTTAATATTGCCCGCTTAAGACGCTTTTCATCTTTACCGTTCGTCAATACACGCTTTAAATGACGAATATAACTCACCGTTATGTTTGTTTTTAAGCACTGTCTTAAGTTCAAATTCTGAACAGTGTTTGTATTGATTGAAAATACATAAGAAATCTTCTTCCGGAATCTTTACATTAATGATCAATACGATAAACGGATACATCTGCATACATAGATGCTGAAAGCAATAATAATTTGGAATTTTAAACTATATTTAAATTAATAGAAAAAGACAAATTATCCGCATTTATTTTTTAATCGCATCTGATGTTCAGTGCAACGTAAAAACACAACGTTAAACACTTTGTTTAATAATAAATTCAACACAATATAACAAATAAGCCTGTATTCCATTGCTAAAAATTTACTATCAGCAAAAACAAAATGGGATAAAAATATAGATTTGCTGGTGGTGCGAAAGAAACAACTACCATCATCAGCAAAATTTTACTGGAAAGAAAAATGTGTTTGTGTTAGTGTGGGAAGTTAATACCCCATGTACTAGTACCTCAAACAACATATATATATATATATATATATATATATATATATATATATATATATATATATATATATATATATATATATATATATATATATATATATATATATATATATATATATATATATATATATATACATATAGATATACATATTATTATACATACATCATGATACATATTTGTTTCAGGACAAAACGTTCAGGAGGAGTCTCTGGAATTACAGCAGCGATATATGAATGCGCTGGAAAGAAGAACTGCTGCTGTTCCTTCCGCACCCGATGCAATAGATTCCTTTTTGATGTCATTGAAGCCCTATTTACAACAATTACCAACGCTGCCAAGGCTTCGAGCACAACAGGATTTATTGAATGTTGTAATCAACGCCATAGAAGTGGAGCAAAACCAACAAAACATTTAGGGTTTAATTATTATAAAGATAAGTATTATTCCATATTTTTAGTTTAATGTTACAAATGTTTTATTGTTTTTAGAGATTTATAGAGTGACGGGGACGTGTTATCTGATGGAATATATATTACAGATGGATTTATTATTATACATATATACCTGAATTAATATTATTATTATTTATTACATATGTATATATTATATTATTATTTTAATTTTTAATATTAAGGTTTTTATGCCTAATGTAGTTCTTATTATAATTATCTTCCATAATAAATAATAAACAATACAAAAAAAATTAATAAATGTTTTTAAAATTAAAAAAGTCTTTTATTTGTTTGGTGAAAAAATACTTACATATAAGTCCCGATCCCCGAGTACAAAATATTTACGTGAAATGATCTCGATAACTTTATAATTTGGCCATCGTACATTATTCTTAATTCCACTTTTTCCACTTTATTATATAGCGAACGTCGAAGTCAAAGACAGTAAGTTTAAGAGGGAAAAAGATTATTCACAAAGCAAGATTCGAATCATTACAAAAATGAAACCTATTATGTACGGACATGCAGGAATATTACCATAATATGATCCATAGTCGTCAATTTTCTCCTATCTCCTTAGTAATTAACGCATTTTTTTTTCATTTTTTAAACTCTTGATGTAACAATTCTTCCTTATAACGAACAAAATTGTTGGTCCCTTGAGGTTCGTTATAGACAAATTCGACTGTATATTATATGATTATATTGAAAATTTTAAAGGGAAGACAATTCGAAAAATAATTCATTAAAGAAAGATGGTTTGAAAGTAATAACTACATATTTATTTTTATATTTTATTTAGTTACTTTTACTGTAAGGAAAAGCACATATGGAGATACAGGACACAATTAAAATTTAAAAATTAAATCTCCATTAGGCATAAAAACCTTACCAACCACAAAATAAAAATAATTTTACAAAATTTTAATAATAATATACATACATGTTTACATAATATGTAATAATAATAATAATAATATAATTATATTAATATAATTCAGGTAGCCCTAAAAAAAAAACACAATAAAATATAAGGATAATTTTATTAAAAATATGAAACAATACTTATCTTTTCAATTCCTTGAATCCTGCATACGTAGCCGCTTCTGAATCCGCCATCTTAAATGTTTGTATACTGCCACTCTATCTGCCCTTCGCCAGAAAAATAGTCAGCAAATTTGTCGCGGTTTATTTTTGCTGCATTTGTTGAATTCCTATTCATTGATTCAAGGGGCAATATATTATTGTTAAGGTTATTCCAAGAACCTAAAATGATTAAATAATGATATTTTTAAATATATTTTAAGCTTACAGTATTTATGAATTAAAATATTTACCTGGTAAGATGACACCTCTTACTTCACGATTTATTAGATCGGGAGTAATATAATTACTATTTTTCTGCTTTAACCAGTTGTGTAGACAGACACAACACTGGACAATATCCTCCACCAAGGACAGATCGGCAATAATTGGTGCTCGAAATATTCGCCACTTAGAGCAAAGGATGCCAAAACAATTTTCAATCATACGACGAGCACGACTAAGGCGGTAATTAAAAATCTTTTGTTTTGAGCTTTGCATCGTCGTATATGGCTTCAACATGTTCTCGTGTAAGGCAAAGGCATCATCGGCCACAAAAACATATGGAGCAGCTGTAAAATTCTCGGTTATATCTCTCGGTTCAGGAATACTAGAAAAATTATATAAAATATAAATTATAATCTTTACTACTTTTTTAACAATATCACACATCATGAAATTATAATCATGATCGCTAATCGCCATTAACACAATGTAGTAAGTTTTCTTATAATTAAAAAATTCGGAGCCGGAATTATTTGGTGCCTGAAATAAAATATAAAATATTATATGAATTTAGAAAATTTTAAAACTTTAACTTACCTGAATTGTGACGTGTTTTCCATCGATAGCTCCTATGCAATTTGGTAAATTTCATCTGTCATTAAATCCAGATGCAACTGTCTTAAAATATTCACCCGTAGCAAGATATCTACAAATTAATTTTTTCAATTGATTAACATATTTGATACATATTTTATAAATTAAATATGTATTTACCTTAACGTAACCGCCAATCTTGAGTTAGGGCTCAAAGGCTCCCTCACTACAGTTGTTTTTTTAATTATTGGTCCAACCATTTCCAACAATTCTTCGAATTCATTTAAATCCATTCGGGTGTAATTATAAAACAGTTCTGCATCTTGGCGTAGCTTAGTAAAAACACAATTAAATCCACCAGTCCGGTCTCATTCCAAAAAATAAGGACGTACCCAAACTTTCCTTTTTTTTCATTTTTTTTTTGTTTTCGTCGGTGATTTCAGGACGCATTTTCATTATATTTAATGGATCTAAAAAATCCATATCATTTAAATCGTCCAAATTATTATTCATTATTGGTTTATGAATAAATTAATTATTATTATCTTTATGATTAAATGAATTAATTAAATAATTAATATTAATATTTCTCGAATGCACTTTAAACACGAAAAAATTTATGACATTTTTTGGTTATGTTACAGAAGCTGTCAAAACGTAACCATAAAAGTTTTGCTATAAAATAAAAAATAAAAAAAACTACTATCTCTGTCACACTAATGGAATTTTTTCTTTCTTTCTCCTTTCGTTATGGCAACAAAAAAATGTTGGCAGTAAATTTTTCACAATGGAATAGAGGCTTTAAGCCTGTATTCCATTGCTAAAAATTTACTATCAGCAAAAACAAAATGGGATAAAAATATAGATTTGCTGGTGGTGCGAAAAAAACAACTACCATCATCAGCAAAATTTTACTGGAAAGAAAAATGTGTTTGTGTGTTGCCATAATTTGTTATAAAAAAGTATCAACTAGAGTATTTTTTATGGCAACATTTATACACATCGCCATAAAAATTGTGTGCGTATACGAATTTTTTTTCACACACACATGTAAATTTTATTTGGATATTTTTATGGCCGAATGTCATTTTGCTGTAGATTTTTTTTTTAATATTTAACTCGTTAAAGTTTTAGTGAAAATTAAATATTATAAAATGATTTACAAAAAATATTACAAAAAATCCATAAGATTTGAATAAAATTTCTCTACATCAAATTTTTGTACTTAGATCCATAAATATATTAAATAATTTGTATCAACCAATCGTCAATTGTTAATGAATATTAATTAACATAGTAATATATATTTTTTTTTATTCAGGAGGAAAAGAAATACACGTTCTGGAAAACGTAAGGATTAACCCAGATAATGATTCCCTTAAAAGCTATTTATCTAGCTGGGATGAAGAGTTGACTGTGGATACAGTTACCGGTGCGGGGTGCCACAGTTGAAGAAGAAATAACATCAGAGTTGTTTCCAATAACGGCTTCAGTCAGATCCACACCATCGCATGACGATCTGAAGAATCGTATCGGTATACCAAATGATAAATTATGAAATAATCTATTGAAGGCATAATACATTTTTTTTAACTTTTCAGAATTAATTGTTAACGCAGTACGATCCAGGCTGCTTTATATGTATTTTAAGCAAAAATATTTATTTTCGACACGTAACATAATGTTGTAAATCACATTTTAATTTTCTTGTTACATATTCTGATAATTAAAAAAAACATGAATATTAATGAGACAAAAGTCTACATACACAACGCAGAAAAACCTGTGGGTCTATTATGAAATTTATAGAATAACTAAAAAATGCGATTGAATCGAAAGGTATATTGGCGAGAAGTACCATAAAATTTAAATTTGTAGGTAGTACTAGAATATTGTAATACCCTTAAAAAATAAACCATTATTTCACATGCCAGCCGCATTTTATGAGTACTTGTGTTCCGGTAAATGAGTCGTCTTTCAACCGTTTAAGATAGCAGCAGCTGACTGTAATTAATTTTATATGTGATCAGATTGATGATGGGCAGAAATGCTTGGTGACGGAAGTGTTATTTTTCAAATCTTTTATCAAATGAAACTAACATTCGGATTGTCGCATTATTAAAATTATTAGTGCAATTGATTTTGAAAGTAGTGACAAATATTATTTCATCTGATATTGTTGTTTATAAAACCAATCATGTTAGTGTTAATATTTTTTTATTTTATACCAAAGCGAAGAAGTGTTACGATTAACATTGAAAATAAAATATAAACATACATATCTACATATAGTTAATTGTATTTACAAATTTCTAATCAACAACAAACCAAAAGGTGTGAAGTGTTGCTCTTTATTCTATAATCGTCTATAGTTTAATTTTTCGGAAATAATAAATTACCTAAAAATGTATTTAACATGTCATAAATCAATTATTTCCATATAATATGTATGTATGTCGTAAATAATACCGTACAGGTTATACCTTTTCAAAATATGTACATCACAAATATGTATGTAGCTGGTGATCTTTTCTATATTTGAATGATTTATGTTTACATTTTTCCCAAAAAACAAAACTTAATTTTTAGAATATTTTGCGGTTTCAAAATATAGAAAAAAGAGTTGGATTTTCTAAATATTGTATGGAATTCATAATTTTTTTGATATTAAATATTTATGAGGAACGATGAATGGATCAGTGCGGATTTTATTTACTTTATTTTATAAATTTTATAAGTATGTGATGCAAACATGCTGCATTGCCATATCCACACGAATAATCATTTAAAGTAATACCCAACTAAGTTTTTATTTCAAATGGCAAAACATATGAAAACGATAAGATAATCCTAAGTATATAGGAGATTAATGTCACAAGCAACATACTCGGAATCTCTCCCATTTTGTACCAATTCAAATACAACCATGTACCTTTACATTTGTACATATTATGGCTGTAATTTTAATAATAAAACTGTTGAATACTATAGTAGTAATAAACTAATAATATATAAATAACTGTGTTTGCTCAAATATTATTTTAAATTTGAATTAAAAAAATTTTATTAAATTTTTATTTATAATTAGCGTTCAATTTATAATATTTTTGTTTTATTTATATTTTCATTTCAAGCTGTACATTTTCAAACTAATTAAATTTTTTATTACTGTCATACAACAAAAGTAGACAAAAAATGTCATGGGCCACAAAAAATTGTTTGTTGCAATAACAAACAGAAAAAAACGAACATAAAATCCCATAAAAATGTCTGTAAATATTTCAAAATAGCAGCATCAGGAGTAACAAAAAAAAAAAATACATAATTGCATTCATTAAAATTTAACGTAAATTAAATGTTATTAAAATAAATGTATATAATTTAGACTATCCCTTTAGCACACACGCGGTATTTTATTACATTGTTATGTTTTGTTCTATGTAAAATGTGAATAACGATAGTGATAATTACACCAATTCATATTCAACAGCCAAACAAATGATAATTCAGGACAATAACAAATTTGTAATATGGGAAATTATCATATTTTATATTTTTTCGAGGGAACAAAAAACTTTTATGTCCTTTTAACAGGATTTATTAGAAATGTTTTTTTTTATTCTAAAGAACAATAAATATTATTTTTATGTACGGTACAATGTGTAATTATAAGTTTATAGTGCATAATAATTGTTCACAAGTAGGATAATTAAGTTTAGAAGAATTTCGTTTTATTTTTAAATTGCTCTGCATTTTAATATTTAATATTTTAAATTAATTAATCTTCCTAGAAATTTGGTTTAATCATTTAAACATATTAAACATTTTCAAAGAAATTGAGTTGAAAGAAATTGAGAAATTCTTCTGGGTGGGAAGAGTTGGTCATTCTTTCATAAATGTATACTTTTTCATTGTAATTTATAACTGTTGCGTTTGCTTTTTAATTTTTAAATTTGGCTGAAACCTATTAAGGTTCCGTACTCAATGGCACAAAGAGCACATGGTGCAAACCTTGGATTCTATTAAATCACGCACACGCGTTCTGCATCCTTAGCAAATTGAAGATGTTTGAACCAATGCAGAGAGGATAGTAGATGCACAGGAATTGTCCTGGAATTAAACACAAGAGACCTAATACAATCGAAAGGAGGGCAGCTGCCGATGAAGTGTATGCTATCATCATCATCTTCAAGGCATTCAACACATATAGCATTGCTGGCTAGTCGTATGCGATGGAGATGACCCTTGAAACAGTAAGAATCGATACTAATGTTCTTAAGTTATCCTTTTTTAATGAAAGAGCGTATTTAGTCATCTTCGAGTTGGGCTTACTAATAAAGTATTTCGCCTTGCGACAGGTGAGGGTGGATGATCACGCTTGCTTTAAGTGATGTAGCGCAGCAGTTTTGATTATTTTTTTACCAATGTAAAGAGGCAACGGAGCAGCAGGTTCAGGTCCAACGAAACATGAAAGTGAGCCAAATTGTCTGCGATTTCATTACCGTAAATGTCACAATGCGCAGGTACCAACAAAACCGTAACTTTGTTATTACGGCAGAGAGTTGGTCAAAGGATTATTAAAGGAGTTGAGGACAGATATACTATCAGTACAGAAAATAATATCATCACCATTAACCGCAAAATTAATAGCTGTAATGGCACAGCGAGTAACCGCGATTAATTCCGCTTGACAAATAGTACAGTAAGTACCCAAATTGCCAGAAGTTCTCAGACTCAGCGATGGGTAGACCATTTCGAATGATTTGTAAAAGTTAAATTCAGGCAATAGCCTGTCATTAAACATGTTAATTTCCGGCACAGCTGGTTTAAAAACACTAAGAAGTAACCTATGCATTTCCCGATCTAGTACCGAATGCGTTCCAAGCCCCAACACATTTCAAGCGAAACACCACGGAGCAAGTCATACTAAGAATGAATGACTGTAGCTGGGGCAGAGATTAAATAGCTTCCATAGCTAGAAGCGGAGCCGATATTTTGCAGGCTGTTGAGTTTGGCAAGTGATGGTTTAAAGTTGACTAGTGGCCACCAAACCACAGATGCATATGTTAGCATTGGTAGAACCAGTGATTTTTATATTTAAAAAAGCATTTTGGGTAACAAGCCGCAAGAGTCACTAAAAGCTCTTCTGCATTGCCAAAAAATCGCTGTGGATTTTTGTAGTTTGTAATCCAAATGATACTTCCAAGAGAGTTTATTATTTAAAATAATACAAAGGTGTTTGATGTAGGCTGAGCTATTAATTTTACACTCAAAAAGAGATGGCATAGAAAATGCATCAGTATTCCTACGTTTAGTGAAAACTATGTAAATCAGTAAGACATTCAAATGCTTACCAGAAACTGTCAGAACCAGGTCATCAGCGTAGCTTTGAGCGATGAGACCGGTTTCCTAAAGTTTTACAAAGACATCGTCAATAACCAAAAGCTACAACAGAGGTGAAAGAACCCCTCCTTGTAGACAACTCCTGGCAACTTTGACTGAAACCGAGCTTTCATCTAGCACGGGGATAACGATACGAGATTTAAGCATAAATTCAATCCATTTGACAATGGTAGATGCGATACCAAATTTGGTACAGGCACTAGTAATCGTATTGAACGATGTAAAGGGTATTTTTTTTAGAGGTTGAGTTGGCAACACTGCTTTATTTGACAACCCATTTAACAACTGATAGTTGCTTTATTTACATCAGAGCAACGCTTGCAAATTGTTGATTTTTTTTATCAAAATAATGGCTCTGTTCGTCAAACTTATCGTTCACTTCGTCCATTTTATGGCGTACATAATCGTCCTTCAGAGCGGCTGATTCGAATGATAATGTGCATCCCGTGAGACGCCGAACAGTGCGCACTGAAGAAGAAGAAGAAGATGGGGTTATGTCCTTCCACTATATGGAAGATTTAATGAAAGGATCTTGGCTTAAAAGCTTTCAAGATTCAACTTGTGTATAGGAATAAAGCCAAACGACCATCGTATGCGCCGCCAATTCGGCGAATGGGCACAAATTGATGTTGCTGTTGAATTTTCATTCTAAATTTGGTTCTCCTCTTTGTCGAAATACCATTACATCCACAGAAAATTACTGTTTGTTGCGCTTTATGAGGTGGTGGTCCATATATGTCGTCAAAAAAGATGATAGTCAGAATGTTACTGTTAATACAGGTGAATGGTGAGCGGTATAGGGACATGATTAGACATTTTTTCGTACCTCGATTAGCTGGCATTAATCATGCTGGTTCCAACAGGACTGAGCCACATGCCACACAGCGCGCGCTACTAATTGATTTACTCAAAAAAAAAACTTTTGAAAGAATAATTTCGCGTAATGGTCCAATTAATTGGCCACCAAGATCGTGTGACCATTGGATTATTTTCTTTGGGGTTATGTAAAGTCACTTGTCTACGTCGATAAACCAGAGACAATTGAACACCTGAAAATCAACTTTCGAAGAGTTATTGGTGAAAATTGGTATTCCAGATTGCGCCTTGTACGCCAGACATATTTAAACATTAATGTCTTAAATTTTTCTATCCAATAAAGACCGTTTCATTGATATTAAAAACATTCTTTGTTTTATTATGATTTAAACTTGTGTAACTCTATAAAAAACACCCAGCGAATTTAAAATATGCAGGGATCAAAAACAAAAACGCCGAAAACATAATAACAATATAAATGTCAATAATAATAATAATAATATAATATTTTGAATTGTTAACAAAGTACCTTATACAGGGTGGCGCAAATTGAACGATATGGTTTAAATTCTTCATCACATTTTTATTTCAATGATAATTGTAATTATGACCAAAAGCTACAACAGAGTTTTTCAATTCAATTTTTATTTTTGAAAATATTATTATTTAAATGGCAATTTTTTTTGGCTTAATCATGAAAAATTATATGGCGCAAAAGGTGGCCATTTTCTGCTTCGCAGATACATGCTCTTTCCAATACATTTAATACTTTCCGCAGAATTTCAGGTGTTATAGCTTGGATTTCATCGCGAATATCCTCAGAAAGGACCTTCGCGATAGCCCTAGCTGTGCCGAACGTCTTCTTGTTGATGTTCCTGAACTCTCTTGCACACTGTTCATTGCACGTTCCACATTTTCTTCCGTACATGGTCTTCCGGTACTTCTTGCGTTTCTTACTGTGCCATGTTGTTGAAAATTTCCAACCAGACAGTTTATTGTTTCTGCAGAGGGCAGATTCCGCACATTAAAATATCGTCGATATGCTCGCCGAGGTAAAACAATTGACCTTTGGTTTTCATAATAAAATTCTATTATTTTTGCTCGCTGTTCCGTTGTGCACTGTTCCATTATAAATGTGCCAAGTCCTATCACAAAAAATTTAAAAAACACAATTAAAATAAAAGTAATTGAGCATTTAAACCATATCGTCCATTTTGCGCCACCCTGTATAATTATAAAATAATTTTAATTAACGGACAACTTTACCTATAATATTCATTCAACTTTACATATTTTTGTAATTATGCCAATTTTATTCTGTGAATAAAAATTGAACTACATATTTATTTTTGTGATTTATAGATGTTAAATGTAAGTTATTTTAATTTTTTATATTTATTTATTTATTCTATATGTTTTATATTAATTTAAGGTAAAATCTTTATTTATTTTAATTTTATTTTTAGAACCTATGAATATGCCACAAAAGACGAAATACCAGGATTACGTATTTTAATAAAAAATGTGTTAAAAACTAATACGTTTTTAATTTAATTAAAATTCACTTGAGTACGCGGTAACAATAGAATATAACAAAATCGAAACGCCTGACTTTTCAAGTGATCTTAATTTGAATTAAGCCCCTCTTATATATTATTGGTGATGTTGGCCGTTTATCGCAGATTTAAACAAAATTTAGGAATCCTTAATGGTGTCACTCTGTTGTCCGTCAATCATGGTGTCTGAAACTAATAACTTTTGAACTATTCTTCGTAGCGAGTAAACCTTTTTCATCCACATTATGTCATTTACACATAGTGACCTGATTATAGCGACCTGATACTACCACATGTATCTGTGAATACTACCATTGTATCATAGGAATTTTGTAGTTAAGCTTAATATAATTAGTTATGGCGTCAACCATAGGAAAACAACTTAATAACTTAATTAAAATTATTGATTTTTTTTGTTTTCAAAAACGCTATAAACGTTAATTTAGAAATTGTATCAAACCAGATAAATTTTAAACATCTCATTTTATTTATTCATTCTATTACAGTAAACATACCATGTACATAAATATAGACACCAACAACAAAAAACCATTTCATAACCATTAACCAAGTTAACTTAAAAACGCCCAAGCACGTCAATTTCTAAAATATATTATAGATAATGTACATAAATAATAGAATATAAACAATTCCTACAATAGAATTTTAACACATACATAGGAGAAATTAACAAGAAAACATTTGCTTTTAATATAATTTTAAAAGAAATTCAATTACTAAAACTCTTAAGCAGCAATAATCATAAAACTTCATAATATAATTTTTTTTTTCGTTTAATTCATTTTACGTGGACACAATTTATATCACTTTTGTTGAAGTTAGGTGAAAACAAAAGAAAATACATAAAATAAATTAAAGAATTTAAAGATAGAAATACATTTAAAAAAAGTTTATTTGTACTAAACTATACGGAATGAATGAAAATTTAATGGCAAGAATAATAGGTGTCTTGCTTTGGCCAAATTTACAGCAAAAATCCATTCAACCAAAAATGGGCTTCATGGGAGAACAAAATTTTGAATGGAAATTCAACATCAATATCAATTTGTGCTTCAGCCCATTCGCCGAATTGGCGGCGTATACGATGGTCGTTTGGCTTTATTCCTGCACAAGTTGAATCTTGAAAGCTTTTAAGCCAAGATCCTTTCCGTTAAATCTTCCATAAAGTGGAAGGACACAACCCCAGTTGCTGTGAACGGCGACGAGTTGATTGATTTGGATCTTCTTCAATGTTTTCCTGTTGCCAACTCAAAGTTGTGAACCTCTAAAAAACACATTTTATAAAGCAAAATATAATTGAGCGAAACACAAAATATAATTGAACAAAACACACTTCATTTTTTGGTCTTTTTAATTAATTTTTAAAAATTGGTAAAATAAATAAATGTCAAACGTTACATAAATACCAATAACACTTAATTAAACCAAAAATATTTCCTTCAATAAGTAATTTAAAAATAATTGAACTAATGGCTGTATGCCAGATACCGAATAAATTAGTGACTACTAATTAAACTAAATTGATGATTAGTTGACTGCAGTCATTAATAGATGGCAACAGTATTTATAATTCATGCTATGCCTGACTATTCATGGCTAAATTATTCACATTTCAAACTTCAAATTATGAAAGATAAAAATCCATATCGGTTTGTCGACATACGAGTATGTCAAATAACGCAATGCCACTCAATCAAGTAACTCGAAAACTTTGAATTTTTTCAACCTATTCGTACGTCAAGCATCACATCAATATTGAAGTTAAGGTGATGATTTTGACATAGGACTGGCGCAACCTACAGTTTCCATTGAACATAATACGTGCCCAGAAATGGAATAAATTCGAACGGGGTGAATCAGAAGAAATTTTTAAAATGTATTTTATGGCGAAACACGAAATTCCTGACGTAGTTGGTTGCGTCGACGGTACTCACGTTAAAATAATTGAACCAAATAGAAATGTTCGTTATTTATTTTATAACAAGAAAGGTTATTTTAGCTTAAATGTTATGATATTAAGCATCTGGATAATTCCATATAGTTTTGTAAAATTCTATTTCAATACCCATTTTTTTCAAGATCTGTAATCACAAATTCTTCATAACGAATGTTGATTCGACACATCTCGGAATCAACCACGACTTTTTTGTGTGAAACAATAGTGCTAATAACGATACTATGGATCAACATTATGAAAATGTCGAACATAATTGCTGGCTCCTAGATATACTGCATATTATTATATGAATTGTGTGTTATGTGTTCATAACTACAATGTGAGATTTCTGTTATAGCTGTTTAACGGGTATCTGTTATTACCTTTGTAACGATTTCACTAAATTTTTTTTAATGCTTACAAAATATTTTTTTTACTGACCAAATTTAAATGTTTCAAGCTTTATCTTTATACATACAAATACATGTAGATCTAATTATATTAAACTAACCGCAATTAATCAGCTGTTCGATGACTTGCATAGCTAATTAGCCGGTAAAATTACCGGAATGGTTGAAACCAGAAAGTGGTAAAGTAAAAGGCTCGAAAAGAAGTAAACGAGGCAACAAGAAAATTGGGAGGAAAAAAAGATAGTCAGTCGGGATCAAAGCATAAACCGAAAAGCATTAAAAATAAAAATAAAATTTAATTAGCAATGATTTATGTGCATAAAAATTAAAATAAAAATAAAAATAAATTATCTTGAATTGTGTATAATTTGTACTATGAAGTATTGTTATAGAAATATAACGAAATATTGTTTATCTAAGTGTAATACAGTTGAGAAAAGAAAACACAAATGAAGACTTAAAAAATTACAATAAAATTAATAAAAATATCAATAAGAAAAAAGAAAACCATCCAGTTTTGTTTTTAATTGTGTGAACAATTATTTTGTTGATATACTTAGTACACTGACTTCCAAAATTTGTGTGATTGCGCCGTGGGTGCAAAATTAAAGAACGAGCAAGTTTTACAGTTCCACCAATATATAATTACAAAGACAGACATATTCGTTAACTGAACGAGGATTAGCGGTGAACATGACATCGAGTAATCAAACCTCCTACATTTAAAACATGCTGGATGTTAAGTGATCCCCAAAATTCTCCATTTTTCATTTCATCTGCGCGCATTCTGCGAATGCAGTTGAATGGCGTTAAATTAAGCACACGCGGTGGTCGGTCGAGTTACACCAGGGACTTTAAACATATTATAACCTTAAGTATATTGCATGAACCATTTTCTTGTTATAATTTTTCTTATGTACTTATTTCTTAATTTAGATTGCTTAGGTGTTTCATTTTTTTATCTTTGCTGAGCTTTACTTTTTATATTTTTTTTTTTTACGAAATAATATTCGCAGAGTAATTAATAACTTTCCTTAGTTCTTATGTTACCTATGACGAACATAGAGTCTTTTCGCGTTAGAGTATAGTGATTGGATCATGGACTAATTAATAATTTTTTTGTGGGGTTATGGTATATAAGTGATGAGGTGTTAATTATGCCTTTCATATTCTTTTCCTTAACTTTTACGTTCAAATTCAGTTTAGCATTGAGCACACTAATTTGTTTTTGGCTGCCGGAGCAAGCGGTTATAACGGGACACCCCCCCCCCCCCCCCCCCTCGGCTAGAGTTATCTATATTACATAGTGTGCGACCGCATGTATACGGACATGACCCAAGCCCATCGGTTACAACTTATCTTCTAACTCCGCATATAAGCAAGTAGCCGTAAAAAGAACGGTTCAGCAAAGTGCACTACTCAATTAGCGGTTTAAAGTTCCAATTTCGTTGTTCGCTGTCAGCGAGGAAACTACATTACAGAGGAAAACAAATTATAAATATTTGTTGGGTACTACACAACATTTGTCGATTTAATAAAGTGGATGACAGCGAGGACATGAATTTAGCGATAGCATTGTAGAGAATAATTTCGAACTGAAACAATCCGGAATAATAAACATCAACTTGTTGCAAGAGAGAAAAAGGATACTTATTTTGTATTTATGTAAAATAAATAATACATATTTTTCATAATATTTATGTACATAGATTTTTAAACACATTTATGTATATAGGTTTTTCCATGTCACGTTAAATCATAAACAACATAAAAGTCTTCATTTTAACTTTTCAATTACTGTAAGCTAAATATGTATCGGTCAGTTTTCACTTTCCGATTGACTATTTGTGGAATTTTGTTCGTTGATAATTCCGAATTTTCTCCATTTCCTGAACTAATAGTTGTCGGGCGTGGGATATTAATCATGTATTAAATAAAAATTTCTGTAAATAAACACATTAAAAAAATTTACGAGTTTTGGGAGACCACTGAGTGGAATTATTGGTACAGATTTCTTGGCTTAGCGGCACTGTAAAAATGATTTTAAGAACTTACTTTAGAAATACCAGTAGAAAGTACATCCATCTTACTTGATCGAATAACTTCTTCAACTAAAATACTTATTCCTCCAAGAAGCGATCAAATTACTAAAATTATGTGCAACAATATTGAAGACAACGCGGAATACCTGTGGCTATCTAATGAGATAGTACTTCTTCCCTGCCGATGGTTGACGCAAATGGCGTGTTGTGGTTGACTTCCGACGCTGAAACGATTTAACTCTAGATCGCGTATTTCCCCTTCCCAATATTGTTGAAATTTTAGATCAATTGGGAAAGGCATCATATTTGAGCACCTTGGATATGACCAAGTACTATTGGACGAAGATGAAAAACCTAAGACCGCTTTTAATTCAAGTGATGGGCATTACCATTTCAATCGTATGCCTTTTGGTTTGAAGGGGCTCCAGCTACCTTCCAAAACCTAATGAATACAGTTCTATCTGTAGCCTAATTCTATAACGAATAAGATAACGTGAAAACGCGAAAACGAGTACTTTACACGTTTTCATACCAAAATGGTATTCTATAACTTTACACCAAGATAAATTAAAAAATCGGTAAGATATTAAACGTCAATAAACTACACATACAATTTATCTTGTGTAGTTCGTTTTCACGGATAAAACTTTAAAATTTAAAACTAAAATTTCACGAAGAAGGCGGCTAGTGCCGAACAAAAAAACCATGTTTGTCCTTGTTACTCTTTATATTATATTATGAAATGAAACACTAACAAAACGTCAAAGTGGTTTTAGACACGATAAAATTATTCAGCAAGTAAAAATCTACACGCTGACTACTTTGTTTTATAGAATACCATTTAACCTAAATAAGATAGAAATTGTGTAAATTTTTTTTGTGTAAACTTTTTCAATGTTTCGTTTTTTCACATTATCTTGTTTTTACAGAATTAGACCACTGGTCTCAACGGTTTAAAATGCCTAGTGTATCTAGATGACATAGTCATATATGAACAACATTTTAATGAACATAATAGAAGGCTTAAAGTACTTGATTGTCTACGAAAGATAATTTAAAACTTAATCCCAAAAAATGCCAGTTTCTACGACAAGAATTAACTTACTTAGGCCATATGTTGGACCCGATGGTGTAAAACCTGATCCAGCTAAGATTAATTCAATCGTCAATTATCCAGAACCAAAAAATCAAAGTGAGGCAAGAGCATTCCTGGGTTTCGTAGGATATTATAGGCGATTTGTGAAGAATTTCTCTAAGATCACACTACCCTTAACTAATCGTTTAAAAAAGGATACAGCTTTCGTGTGGTCTCCATTATGTTTCTCAAATGTGCAATTATTAAGCCGCCAATTTTACAATTTCCGAAATTTGATAACACTTTTATAATAACGATAGATGCAAGCGATATAGCTATCGGTTCAGTTCTTTCTCAGATTTTTGAAGCCGGTGAAGTACCTATTGCTTTGCCAGTCGCACTCTTACCAAAGCAGAAAAAAATTATTCTGTAATTGAAAAGGAGCTTTTAGCCGTTGGTTGGTCCATTAAGCATTTTCGAGCTTATGAGTATGGTAGGAAATTTAAATTACTTATCGATCATAAACCGTTAGTTTGGTTGTTTGGCATGTCAAACCCGTCATCTCGATTGATGCATGGCGTTTAGAGCTTAAAAAATATGATTTTGAAATCGCATTGAAACCTGGAGCACTCAATAAAAATGCAGACGCACTTAGTCGAATTTCAATCGACAAATCGAAACTTTTAAAAAACATTTCATCAAATATTCCTGACTCTTCTACTAGCAATAAAACTTTTCCATTGAATTCTTTAAATAATCAGGAATTAAATAATTCAAATTTAAATTCATTAGCATCTAATTCTAAACATATTAATGGAGTTACACGTTCACAAAGTAAAGATCAAAATGTAACATCTTCAGATAACCAAGTTAACTTATCTCTTAACAATCAAATTCAAAACTCTGCAACAAATAATTCCAATTGGAATAACAGTTTAATAAATCCTCTTCCAGAAAAACCTAACACTACAAAACATAACATCATTTGAATTACTGACCTGGAGAATCAATTAAAGCTTATAAAAAAATTTCATGACACACCCCTTGGTGGTCATCAAGCTATACACAAGACATATAAACGTTTTCGAAAATACTACTATTTTCCAAAAATGCTAGGGATGATCGAAATTTTTATTAAGTCCAGTAAATACTAAAATTGAAATAGGAAAGAAATCGAAAATAGTTTATAATAATCGCATCAAATTAAAAATATAGGATAGTTAATTGATATAACTAATTAATTGATATAAACTATAATAAAAAATTTAAAAATTATAAATGGTACAAAATAAAAATAAAAAATTTTTTTAAAAATATTAAATATTATATATAAGGATTAAAAAATTTAAAAAAAATTAATTTTTTAAAAATCAACTCATTTAAAATCTTATATTTTTTTTATTTTTGAAGAATGAAACAATAAAATTATTTAATAAAATATGTAATAGATATGTACACAATATGAATTATAACTAAAGATTGAACTGTTAGGTTAAGATTATGGTAAATAAAAAATAAATAAAATAAAAAAATATATATATATATATTTTTATAAATAAATGTATAATAACTTTTAATATTAATTTTAAATTAGTAATTTTAAAACAAAACAAAAATTGTAATTGAATTAAATATTAGCAACCTAAGTTAAAAGATGCATAACATCTTTCTTGAGGAGGAAGGTGTTATGTATGCTATAATTATGGCTGAAGAAAAGCCCTAAATATTTGTATTGTAGTTGTCTAATAGGATAAACCTTTTTATCTAATCAGGCGCTACACTCGATTATATAAATTACTATATAAGCCGAAGTCATTTTAATTTTCAAAAAGAGAGTGACTTAAGAAATTATTATTTAAAGAAACAAACATATTAAAATTTCTAAAAAAAAAACTTAATTCTAATAAACTAATTATTAAAATTATAAATAATAAAATATAGTAGATAATTAAAATAATATTGTGAAATATTCTTAAATAATAATAAACAGTGTTTAAAGGCCATTACTGGCCCCTTACTGCGTCAACAATCTGGCTCCAACGGTTTCGATCCTGACTTGGGTCTTCATACTCTCCTAGACAACCAGAAGAAGCCAAGTCATTCTCTACACCGTGGAGCCATCGTCGATAAAGTCAACAGAAAGAAATATTCTTAACATAAATTAAAATATTGTTTTATTTAAAATGGACTTCCTAAATCCAAATAACCAATACACCACAATCAAGTTCAACAATGGTTGAATACAAAAATTCTGAGCGATGGAGCCCAGTAAATTTTACGGTGTGCCAGCTTGTTTAGTATAGGAAAAGTATAAAAAATATAATAGTGAGATAATAACAAAAATAGTTTCGCACCAACCGTGTTTTGCCTCTCTCGTGATTATAATCTTATATCCTTCTGACATATACCTACATATACTTATGTATATCATATGAATTTCCATATCAATAATCCAAAAGATCAGTAATTCTTACCCAATATAAAAAGATTAATTTTCAATAACATAAAATACGTCCAATGGGAATTCCCAAAACAATTATCTCTAAATTTTCCTTATCTATTGAACCAATCTTTAATAATGGTTTTGTTGGGTTTTTACTTTTATTGTTCAATGCCAATTCCTTCTGGTCAAAAATCAAATATTAACATTTCGATGGATTAGTGTATGCCTTATATGAAGAATAGGATAAAAAATGTATTTGCTAATAGGAATTAGATGCTATACAATAAGACCGAGAAATATTTATTGAATGTATAATATTTGCTAGACTTGCACTAGTAACAATAAACATTTCAATTAGTATTAACATCTTTAATTGTATAATTTTTCAATCAAATAAAATTCCAGCATACAATAAAAATGTTTTCAAATTGTTTTTAGTTTTATGCTTCTTGGAATAAATTCTATCGTCTTTTTATTAGGAAATAAAGTTTAATCAAATTTATCTAAATAAAATTTGATGTTTTAAACAAACTCAACTAAAACAAGCGATATCGCAAATCATTACTTTGGATTACATATATAAATATACACAAATTATACAAATGTGCACAAAGTATGTTACTAATAAACGATACCAGCAACGTACAACAAAAAATAATACTGCAAAGCACCAATGAGAAACTTTTTTTTTTAAATTTAAAACATTTCTCAAATAGTAAACATCAACATTTTGTATCAACACCAGTACATAACACTAACACTAACAATTCATTTTAATAATATACAAAAAAAAAAAATAGAGAAAAATTGGAAAATTTATAATACAAAAAAAAATTCCAATTTTAGTACTCACATTTTTCACCACTCAGTTATCGCATGAAAAACAACCAATATTGTTGGAGCTCCGTAACAGCACACAAATAAATAAAATCATGACAAATTGAATGTTGAAAGTGTCCTCTTGATGTTTCAAATATTATTTTCCCCCGATGTTTTTTTTTTTGTGTGTGGTATTTCTGGTTTTGATAAAATGCTTTAGGGCGGTTAATTTATTGATTTATATACATATGTATGTACATATATAGATACAAATTTTTCCCGATTCTAATTTTTGTACTATGATTTATCATTTTGCATACACATAGTACAGCGCCAAACATAATACAAACATAATAATAGAAAAATATAAAATAGTTCCTTTGAAAAATTTCATCTTTTTTCCTTTCAATATCGGGTATCTTAAGGGTGTTAATGTCATGCTGCATAAAAAATCTTATATATATATCTGGTACATATAATAAAAATTGGAAAATTACATTGTTTTGAACTTTAACAAGCTACTTTTTTTTAAATGAGTGGGAAAGGGTTGTTTATTGAACGGATGCTATTTTATGGTTGTTAAGCTCAAATATGGATTGTGGATTTTATTACTTGTGAAAGGTATATGTATAGTGTTTTTAATTCAAAGCAATCATTTCATTAAACCATATGACATTTATGCTAATGGATACTTAAACTTAATTTCATACACCAACCACACCTGTAAGGTAAATTTCCGTGAAATATCACCTAATATGTAAAATATATATAGTTCAAAGGATGACAAGTGAGCAACGATTAGCTGCTAACTTCAGCGTGTTGTTAAAAGATAGAGCCTTAAATTGGTACTGGGCATACCGAGATACATATGGAGCAGTAGAATGGAAAGTGATGAGTGAAGCTATGATACAAAGGTTTAAAACTAGAAGAACAGACGACGATGTAAGACAAGCCTTAAAAAGAAGAAAACAAATATTTAAGGAGCCGTTTAACATGAGACCAGGTTTGCAAGCCAATTTCGCAGGTCATCATATCCACAGTATTGCAGAGATGGTCAATCAGCGTGTGACTGTAGCGGAGACGTGGAACCGATTAGGCTGGACTCCTGAGATTTACCACCAGTCAAGACTTGAACGGTATACCTAATTTTGAATATGGTGGAGCCATTGATTATATTTATTCTGAGCAGCCTCGCCATTCTGATTCGATGTGTGCAGAAACGATTCCTTTGAATTTAGATTCCACATATAGTGCTTATAAGCAACAGAAACCTACCTTCGAGAAATGTTTTTCGCCAAGCACTTCTTGGAACTGATTAGGCACACGCTTGAGGACTGTGCTGAACCAATTAAGCATAGATTTTGTGTTTGGTTGTGGTACTTCGAATGTGTTAAAAATACTATGCTATGTCTGCAAGCATTTACAGAAGGGAAACGCGATCAGGGAATATAGGAAAACATCAGAAACATTTTAAATTAAGAAAACTGGTTCAGAAAATGGTACATGAATCAGCCATCACAAATACAACCGATTCATGACCATACACTGATGTCCTTATAAACGTAGTACTATACCGTGGGCTGCTGGATAGTGGAGCGAATGTGTCTGTGCTATAGGTCGTAACGCCGAGCAATTCTTAAAAAAAAAATAAAAATATAGATTAGATACCCTTCCATCCACACTGTACTGCAAGTGGCCAGATACAAAGAGTGATAGGTCCCATAATGTCTAAGGTTTCATATGGCGGTAACGCCTTACGTATCCATATTGCACCTGGATTAACCAACCCCTATATTTGGGTATCGATTTTTGTGAAGTATTTGATTTAGTTCCTGTGATGGTGAATGAACTGAAAAGTTTCAATCTATTAATCCCTATTAATACAGAGGGACATGAATTAAATATCCGCCTACAGGCGATTTTGCAAAGTGTTATAGATAAATTTCCATCCTGCGAGAAATTAGGATTAGGTTGAACGCATCTGGCCACACATAAAATCGATATTGGTCAATCGTGACCAGTTAAATAGCGGTATTATGCTGTATCACCGGCTAATCAAGCAGAAATTTATGAAGAGCTGGACCGGAGGTTACGTAAGGTAAACTCAGTGACGGTGACTAATGCTTGGTAGTGTGCTTTTTCAAAATGGTGGAGAGGAAGAACATACTATCGCATTTATATCTTCAAAATTGAATAAAGCACCAAGAAACAATACCATTACCGAATTGGAGTGTTTGGCTGCAGTGATGAGCGTAAAGAAATGTAGACCTTATATTGTAGGAAATCCATTCACCAGTATAACGGACCACTTTAAGCTTCAATATCATAAATTCACGATCTAGTATCGGAATGGTACACAGAATATTCTCCCAGACAGTTTATCACGAGTGCACGTAAAAGAATACAAATTGTCAATCGATGCTCCGCTATACATATACAATTCGATTCCCCAGCCTTTCAGGATCCGAATTACCAGCAAAATATGTCAAATGAGCAAGCCAGTGAACTTTTCAACTGTTCCAGTAATGGGAAAATTTATCGAATCCGTAAGGCCATTCCAGAGGCTCTACATAGACTTTTTAATTCCATATCCACGTACCACAAACGGTTTCACCCATGTACTGATATTACTAGACCACTACTCTCGTTTTCCAATACTCGACCCGCTGCGCTCCGCTACCGCTGCTAAAGAAATGTATATGGCATACCAGAGGTGTTGTTTTCGGATAATGACCCTCAATTTAAATAAGTATTATTGGCAGAGCTATTAGCAAAAAAATGGAGTATAGCGAGTAAACAGGTCGATAATATCTGCAATCAGGGCATAGATTAAAGACGACTATGAAAACTGGGATTGCCATTTAGACGAAATCCTAGGGGCATTGAGGAATGGAGTTCACTCATCAACCGGATTCTCACCTCACTTCTTAGTTTTTGGGCAACATAAAATCACGCATCGGTTGATGTACGAACTATTAGAAAGACTACATTGTCTCAATGATAACAATATAGAACCTTTGACGCCAGCCGATCGATTAAGGAAGCATACGAAAGGAACACCTCAAACTATAACCTGCTCAGCCGATCGCGAGTATTCAATCCTGGTCAAACCGTGTATGTACGCAATTTTGTTCAAAGTTGTGCTCAAAATAATTTCTAGCAAATCTGCTTCAAAATTCACAAAAGCTAAAATCTCTGCACGAAGTGGTGGACGAAATTAGAAGGATTCTTGGAATGTACCATGTTAAGGACATTAGATAAATTAATCGGTTAATTTTAGTTGAAATTTGTGCCCTGGTTAAAAGAGTTTTTGTATTTTTTTTGGTAAATTAATTTTGTCTATGGTAATCATATAACCTTAATGATCGGCATGTAGAGACCCTCTCATGGCTGTGGGGCTGCCCACGATTGTAACATTTTTGATGTTCCATGCGAAGCTACTACATAAGAATGGACTGTTTATATTATAAATTGAATTTTCGTGAAATTATTTAAACGTTCAAAGGAGACGTTCAAATGCATCTCTTGTTAAGTTGTATTGCGTTGCAAGCCTAAATTGTGGCAAAGAATTCTCTTCTTGTCGCCAACTGCCTTTCATTAACTAACCTTCGTCATTAAAATGGTCAATCAAATTTTGTGTTATATAGTTCTAGGAATCGGTTAGCTTTATAAAATTATGTAGCTCTAATGTTGCTCGCACAATCTTTTCGGCGTTCTCTGGAAATACGCTTAGCGAGTTTGTAAGGAATTGAAACTTTGTAGTAAGAATGACAAACGATTTCGTTTTTTACTCTGGCAGATGACAGCTTTTTGTTGAAAATTTCTTTATCTCCTAGTAGAAGAAATTATAATTAATTTAATGTTTATAAACGAATATATGTATATACTTAAACTAATGTAAGAAGGTAGCGGCAATCTGAATCTATCGAATTTCTGAGAACATTTTGCTATTGCAGATATGGTCGCACCGAATGATTTAAAATTTAAAATTGTTGAACGCCGATACAAGTCGCTTTTCTATATAGATTCTCGTTTTTCATTAATGACAAAGTAAAGTTTTGAAAAAAAGTTGTGTCGCTGCTTTTCGTTTTCCTTATAAATTGGCCGGGTCCAAACTTAATCACATTTAAATAAGAACAATACCATAAATAAAGCAACAACATTTTTCGAAAATAATCATAAAGGATTTTATTTTGAAAAATTAATTTCGCTCACAAAAAGAAACACAGCCAAACGCTACAAAATCCAAACGCAAATCAAAAAATTCTGATTGTTAAAAAAAGACGCTCATGTAGTTTACCAGTATTTCTGCCTGCAGCGCTGTCTTTTAAAAAAAAAAAAGATGAACGGGTTCGTCATTATTTTGTTATTTTTTGTAAAGTTCGCAGCCAAATTATGAATTTTTTTTTAGCATAGTTTTCATTTCCACGCCTATTGACGATTGTAAAAGTAGACAAAGCTCCTCTCGCGGAAAAAATGATTATTAAAAAGAACGATCCATTTGAAGTTTGTGTTGTTGTTTTTGTATTCGAAATCAGGTGGCTGTGTGTTTTTAAACGTCAATGGATAGATAGTTTTATTTTAAACGTCAAGTTTTTTTTTATTTTAAACGTCAATGGATCGCTCATTTTATTTTAGAAAAATTCCGCTACGTGGAATCCGTGATGCTCCAATCGTCAATTAGTTCTTTCCATTTATAAGCGTATAGATATCTGCTTTTATTTACTTATTTCATTTAGGAATAGAATTGGAAAAAAGATTAAATATTGAATGTAAACCAGCCATAAGCGATAAAAGTAAATGACAAGAGATCAAATAACAAACGTAGGTCGTGTCCGGTTTCTGTGATTAAATTATTTTTATTGTAATAATTATAACAGCATTTTGTATGCAACCAAATAATTACAGCAGCTACTCGTATGTGTAATAATTTTGACAATTTCGAAATTATTTTCTTTAACGAAGCATACGTGTATATTGTTGTGGCTATATTCTCTAACTAGGAAATAAAATTAGCTGGAATAGGTCATGTCTGAATCCAGATTCTTTGAGCCATAGGGTCGGAATATTTTGAAAGATTGTTCGCCAGCACTCATGAATGAGACAGATGAAAATGATCCAGCCGAAATTTGCAAATATTATAGGTACAATAATTTTCCGTCAAACACATTCGAGCAAAACGATTTCATATTGTTCACGTTACATTTTATGTAACCTATGTCAAAATAATGACAGAATTCGGACTGCAATTGAACTTATCGCCCAAAATAAAAGTGCAAATTACACTTACGCTAAAATTATTCAGAAAAAGGTGATTATTATGGAAATGGGACACGTCCAAAATGACGTACATTTGAGGTACCATTTTTTAAAAAGAAAAAATTTAGGTAGATTAAGTTTAAGCGTAATATTATAAAAGTCTGCTAATTCTTATCGCAAATAAAAGAATGAAAGAACAATACATATACAATTATATTATGACTGTGTCCGAAACCTGTGATAAAAAATCGTGAATTACTTATTTGACATTTACTTGATAATACCGAACACACCCAAATTATTCGAGTCTATTACTATGATAATTTTTGACAGCTATCGAATAATTTGTGTACGCATGTGCAACATATGATTTATACATACATAATAATATATTATAAAATTATTTATGCATATAATAATAATAACGCGACATTAAAAGGATTACCGCATCCATTATTTTAATATTAATTTTTTTAAATTTTCTGTGCAATTTATTAGTTTCGGACACAGTCTATGTCAAATAATTCGACATTGTCGATATTATAAGACGAACAATATCAATAATCTGGTATTTAACGGTTTTCATAAAACATTAAGTATGCCGAAATCTAAAATTTAAGTGTTTTAATTTGATAACATATTTATTTAGTCGTATTAATGATATGACCACCAGACACTAACTCTTGTTTGTCATCTTGAATTATGATGTATTATGATGGAAAAAATATTTGATACCTTGGTATACGAGAATAAGTAAGTACATAAAATGTATAGATATGCTTATCGATTGGAAATTATTTTCTGTTTGTGTTGTGTTTCCTTCCAGTTGTGCGGCACAATACATTCATAATCCATAATTTCATTCATATATATATAACACGTGCTTTTTATGATCTCATTTTATTGCCTCTAATAACTGGATAATATTATTTTATGGATTGTAAAAAAGCATCAGTATAAATCTTGCATCTCGTTTCTTTGAAACGTATATGGTTCCAATATTAAAACCCTTGCTATAAGAAGCACATTCGTATTCTCCGTATACGTAGACAATTAATAAAAAATATTTTTGATTTAAAACGTCTTATAATTCGGTATGAGGGTCACCTCATAGTTTGTGGTGTTGGATCTTTGTTTTATCTACATTTGCTCACAATGCTCCGCTTCTACGCTGGCTAGAACAGTGCGTGATACACTGTTTGAAAGGTAAAGCGTATGGGTACAAGTAACACTACCTTATCCATGCTACGTTTTACATCAAATTTGCTGTTCAGTAGCTTGAACAAGTTTTCTTTGTACTAAGGCTGGCAACGATGAGAGTTTTTGTTAAATCCTGTTCTATTATCCTCTCGATTTTAAATGTCTAAACCCTTGATGAAGATAAGGATATTTTAATAGCAAGCTACCATATTTTTTTACTACAGCGAACTGAATATATTCAGTCTAATTTACAGAGCTAGCGAACTGCTGCATAACCATGTTTTGTATTTTTATGACCTACTAATCCTTACAATAGTTACGTTCGCGACGCTATATATTACCAAACGCTTAACTTTTATGATCTTTTTTAACTTATGAATTATTTTATTATACCTGTTGACTCTATTCGTTGTTCACCAAATAAATTTCAACAATTACAAAACAAATCGAAACTTGTTTAAAGCTAAAGAAACGACCATTTTCTTTTGCTAATCCATTTCTGATAAACATAGCAGGAATAATAGTATGTATAGTAGTAGTAACGATAATAGTGGTTTTAATAATTTCACTAGTTTTTCATAAAAATAACAATATGCCAATTTTTCATTATCTAACGATTAATAATTTATAAGACACATAGTACATAAATATATTTCAAATAATTGTTGAAGATTATTCCTTTGTCAAAGTCGTCGTTGCGCTGAATTTTTGATTCGTTGTGTATAAGGTGATAATAATTTATTCTCTTGAAATATTTGTTGGTGTGATGAGATGAAACTTTAGACACATTTTGGTTGTTGTTACCATTTGTAATAGTTGTCATGACAAAGTGGTGAATTGTACAATGCGATATTATTATATCGAAAGTGAATTCGTTTTTATTTCAGCAGATTTCGTTTCAATTTCTTTGTTGTCTATTCAGTAAATATTATAGCGGAAAGAATTCTGACTTGTAAAAAAAATCATTCGTATTGACTTTACTTATCTAGTATTTATTCAATGTGTTTTCACTGTAATTGATACGAAAGCTGGATTAAATTGAAGCCAGAAATAAAAAAATTAATGTGCTATTTAGCTTAGAAAAAAAGTTTGTAAAAAATCTTTTTTTCATAAAAAAAACATGAAATTATAATTTAGAAAGTTGTATTTGAAAATTATAGACTATTATTGACAAACAAGAGTTAGTGTCTGGTGGTCATATCATTAATACGACTAAATAAATATGTTATCAAATTAAAACACTTAAATTTTAGATTTCGGCATACTTAATGTTTTATGAAAACCGTTAAATACCAGATTATTGATATTGTTCGTCTTATAATATCGACAATGTCGAATTATTTGACATAGACTGTGTCCGAAACTAATAAATTGCACAGAAAATTTAAAAAAATTAATATTAAAATAATGGATGCGGTAATCCTTTTAATGTCGCGTTATTATTATTATATGCATAAATAATTTTATAATATATTATTATGTATGTATAAATCATATGTTGCACATGCGTACACAAATTATTCGATAGCTGTCAAAAATTATCATAGTAATAGACTCGAATAATTTGGGTGTGTTCGGTATTATCAAGTAAATGTCAAATAAGTAATTCACGATTTTTTATCACAGGTTTCGGACACAGTCATAATATAATTGTATATGTATTGTTCTTTTATTCTTTTATTTGCGATAAGAATTAGCAGACTTTTATAATATTACGCTTAAACTTAATCTACCTAAATTTTTTCTTTTTAAAAAATGGTACCTCAAATGTACGTCATTTTGGACGTGTCCCATTTCCATAATAATCACCTTTTTCTGAATAATTTTAGCGTAAGTGTAATTTGCACTTTTATTTTGGGCGATAAGTTCAATTGCAGTCCGAATTCTGTCATTATTTTGACATAGGTTACATAAAATGTAACGTGAACAATATGAAATCGTTTTGCTCGAATGTGTTTGACGGAAAATTATTGTACCTATAATATTTGCAAATTTCGGCTGGATCATTTTCATCTGTCTCATTCATATATAACATCTAAAGTATATTTCAAAAAAGGAGAAATTTATTTATCGATACCAAAAAGATGAGGTATGCGCATTTCGAGTTTCCGTCAATACACGAAAATCGGTGCATTTTTATTCATAAACTGAAAATAAAAGTGTTTGGGTTAGTTTTTATGATAAGTTTTTTTATTGCTTTACTGAAAGGTCAAGATTAATTATATGAGAAATAAAAATGTTTTATTCAACTTGTTTTTAAAGTATTTTGTTTTAATTAAAACGAAATAAAACATTTGTTTCAAAAGTATTATTCACTGGAACTTGTTTTTTCAAATAAATTAATGTACCTATGCATGCTGGAAACTCTTTAAAGTAACCATTATTTATCTTGATGCTGCCTACTATTTAGTAAAAAAAAAAGTATGGTCTCCTGGAAGATCTCGGTTCAAAATTTATGTGGGTTCGGGTTAAAAAACAAAAAATATTTGATTTAATTCAATTCGAGAATTTTGTATTGATACCATAAAAGTAGTAACGTTGGCAATGTACTTTATAAATAATTCACTACAAAATAATTGTCTGGCTATATTAAAGAAAAGAGACCATACCTATTGTAATAAGAATATTTTTATTTTAAAAACCGAATCATAACATCCAAGTAGATCTACTACGAGTAAGTAGGTTTTTTTTGCAAATTATGTATGAAACAATCAATTCAATACTTAAACGTGATGACGTTTATTAGCGCAGCTTGTTCATAAACCAGGACGAAATTGGCCCGTAAGTATAAGCTTTACATTTAATCTGATTCTGAATACATGGTCGCATACGTCGGTCCCTAATCTCGAAGCGTCATTCATAATGATCACATTGGTCGCGGTGAGGGAAGCCACGCCACAAACCTCTGATTCGTGTGATTTACTATACATAAATAATTTATTTTTATTTTTATATGAATGTGTACATATTTTATAATAATGCATACGTTTAGGCGAATTTACTTGTTTGTAATATATGTATGTCACTTCACATCATATACAATTTCTCTTAGACAGGAATACCTAGAATATGACGCAGGAATATGTTTTATCATGCAGAAACATGAAAATTTGAAAATTTAAAAAATATGTACATATAGTATTGTATTTATATAAATAAAACACTAATCAAAATCGGTTTGTATGTCCTTAAAATGTCCTTTTCTTTGAAATTGATAAAAAACTGCCCTTTATTGTGTTAAAAAATTGCTTTATCCCTCATGTGTTCACTAGTTGTAGTCCCTTTTCGTTAAAATTTTGTTAGTACAATTATTGTACAGTGAGTAATTTTTCGATTTATATACATATATTCATTTTAACGTATGAAAGTTACTACTGTTATGTAACTCTATATGCTAAAACCATAAACAAATTGGTATTATGAACCACAGATCATGTATTTGGTTTTAGACTCTTAATATGGAGTCCAACAGACGCTAGATACAAGCGGATCAATTATTTCCTTCACTCCGTTGCTATTCAGTCCAATCACGCACAATATGTCATCTGCATATGCAGAGGTGTTTAAGTTTTACTAAAGATGTACTCCAACATGAGGAGATTAAAGAGTATCGGGGACAGAGCATCTCCTTGCCGAATACCCAAGTTAACTGCAAAAATTACCGATAGCCTGTTCTCAACTTTAACACAGTATTGTTACTGCGTCAGTGTAATACTACACAGTCGTACCAATTTTCTTGACATTCCTAGGGATGGTAATCGTAATATTTAGATTGTATTGTGGGCATTATTATTCAATTGGGAATGATTTTTATTTATACATATAAACAAAACTAAACTTCTAAACAAACAAAAAAACAGAATATGCTGTTTAATTAAACAACGGGAGAACGAATATTACGAAAAGATAGATAATAAAATGAAAGCTCAAAGCATCATGATTGGTATAGAAAATCTTGTATGTACATTACGATTTATGAAAATGGCGTAATTCGTTGTATCATATATTTTCTATAGTGTTGAAAAATCTAATAGAGGAATGGTATCGTCAACGTTCGAGAACAGAAAATTATTTTGTTGCATAGACATAAATTAATAGTAGATTCTTTTATTTTGAAATCATATACATATGTCTGTATGTATATATTCTGTATCTGTATTATTTTCTCATTAATATTACTTTCGCCTGTGAAAGATAAAATTATTTTTCAGGGTTTGATTTAATTTTTGGTTTGCTGTAAATGTTAAGCACCTATTAAATCACTCAATTAGGATTTCTTAGTGCAAAATTTAGGTTAGTAAATTTTGTAAAAAGATTATCAGTCCGAGGCGCTTTGAAAAATTAGATAATGTAGAATCTGATCTAATCACAACATAACTAATAAATTATTTTGGGGTATCATAACCCATTTTCTTACTAGTCTAAATAATATTATATTTAGATCATTAAAATCATTTTTATTGCAAAGTGGATGCACCATATGGCATACTGTTCAAATTAAGTACAGAAAATGAACTAAACGCGTATATATGTATGAACGTTATAGCGCCAAACAATTATCTGGATTTTGATTTATGAATGTAAATTTATTTAAAATTTCTGAATATTTTCCGGTCTATTATCCAATTTTCCCTTCAATTTTCAAGAATACAATCTATAAAATTAAAAAATGTCCAACCAAGCAAATATTTTTTTTACATAAAATAATCTTATGTTTGGAACTTGTAACCCTCATTGGGTGCATCCCAGGGCTAAACAATTCTTTTACACTACTTAATCAAATACAAAGAAAGTAGCAGAAAACCAAGAACAACTAAAAATTAGGAAGCAACCTGGTACACCTCGAATAATTATTGATGGGATAAAATTTGATGGCAATATGGATTTTAGAAGACAGCTTCCATTTAAAGCTGTTAAGTGGCGACTCAGTCAAAATGATATTTGCGCCAGTGGTAGCAACTACTTCAGTTTATAATGTCACAAATGATAAATATAAAATAACAATTATTGTCCATTAACAAAAAATTTTAAATTGGAGAGTGGCTAAATAAACGAATTTTACGAGTTTGTGAGGTTCATTTTTTGGATGAGCATAAAGGCAATTCCCTCTACAGGTACAATTATTCATAGTAATCTTGAAGAGAAAGTAGTTGCTATTAATCGTGTTACAAAGGTTGTCGATTTTAGCTCTTCGGCAGTTGTAGTGATAATAAAAGAAATTATTCAACTTTTAACCAGAATTAAATGTAAATGCTTCTTAACAGCCTCCACGACACTTTAATAATATTTTTCTGAAATCTTTAAGATTTTCAATTCGTAAAATTTTTCAAAATTTAAGAAGCTTTATAAATGCTGATTCCAACGTCACTAATGGCTGAAATAAACGCATTTCCAAAGTTTTAATGCAGGCTTTTTCCTTTAATTTCTGTAAAACATTTTTAATAATAAAATTTCCAATTGCTTCTAAAAATTATAATATTGGACTCCAAATATTAATTGGAACATCAAAAAGCTTTACTTTCAGAAAGATTCACATTTTTATGTTAAACTCTTTAGCTGTTAGTATAAAATAATAATACAAATAATCTAAGAGCTTTCACTCAAGGACCAAAACATTTAAATGTTTTATATTATTTTACAAGTCAAAAAGCTTTGCAATTTTTTTATAAATTGATAAAAACTTTTAATTTGGCAATATGACGTATTAAATTTTGAAATATTTACAAAGCTAAATTGCTAATTTTCAGGAAACCGTTAGAGGTTTTAAAAGGTACTCTTTCAGACTTAATTATACAGATGCAACCATACTTATGAAACTTTAAGACCAAAGTGTTATTTTTAAAAGAATCTCAAATGGAAGACAATCTAAATCACGAATATTATTCAGTAGTAAAACGTATAGTAAATCCCGATTCTAAAACACGAATGCTTAAATTATTCAGCTTGCACTGTGCTAACGATAAACGAAGATCATTTTTAATTCGTTTAAATGTACAAAAGGATTTTTTACCTGAACAACTAGAGCAGTGCAACCACTACTTAAAAATATTTTCACTTACGTTGCTATGTTTGGGAATGTACTTTCAATGAATTAATTAATGCTTTCTAGCTATACTGAGTTTTCGATGCAGTTTTGTTATCGATTAATATATTGATATACTTGAAATGTAAACAATTTGCAATTAAATCCTCTTTTAAATGTTGTTTCTAGATTTATTAATACAGCAAATACAAATTGTCTCGCACCCTTAATTTTGAAGCATTATGTGCATGTATCATATATAAACACGTTAATAATTTTATATATACGTAAATTTTAAATAAATTTGAATCTTGAAAAAAATAAAGCTTTTATTCCAAAATATTGTCAAAAACAAAAAAAATTCTACAAATTACCACGCGAGTTTGAAACACCTATCAATTATGCACTATAGATTCGTCGTGCATTTTAAATTAATTTTAACTGATCAAATACCGCAGTTCTATTAAAATTCGAAATCACCTGAAATCGACCAAATTTACAAAATTTTCCTAAGAGTGAAAATAATACTTTATAAAAAATACTAACAATATTTATATTTAACACTGCTGAAAATTTTGGTTTGATTTTACATGCATTCCAAATGAAAATCTAAATATTTGAAATTCCAAATATTATTGTAAAGACATCCTGGACTACCGATAAGAATCCAGCGACTACCGATAAGAATTTTTTTTTTAATGTTTCGTCGGTATAAATTCAACTGAATCTTCAATAGATTTTCAGTGAGTAAATTCATTTTCAAAAACGAGATTTTTTGTGTTTTCAAAGATATAAAAATTGAAATTAAAAGCGAAGTACAAAACAACAACATCTAGCTTTAAAATGAAAAGCAATAAGAAATACGAGTCCACACACAAATATTCTCATACAAAGAAGTATAATTTTATTGAAGAGAATAACTCCAAAGCAAAATATATACCCCAGTAAAATCTAAAACTCATATATTCGTAGGTTTACATCTGCATATATTCTGTATTCTGTGGTAGAACCATAGAGAAGGATATCCTTCTTCTGGTAGAACCACAGGCAACTATACCATATTATGTATAGTTGTCTGTGGTAGAACCGTGAGCAACAAAAAATAATTAAAATGAAAACAACAAATCTGAGTCTCTTAAGTCAAATTTTAGCAAATGAAGTCAAAAACAAATTATTAATTTCTTGTAACTAGATCGTAATGGTATAAATAAATTTAAAAAAAAAGAAGATAAACAGTATTTTAATTTACCGTAATATAATATCTGTTTCAATAAACATGGTAGATATATGAAGTTATATACTTTTTGTAAAAACTAAATATTGAATAAATAAATATTTTTAATTTATAAAAACTAGATAAAGTAAGTTTTATAAAAATAAAACCCTAAAATGATGATAAATTTAAATTTTAATAAATATTTGTTTTTTATTATTTGTAAAAATACAATAAACTTTATAGAAATAATGTGATAAAAAAGTTTACAATATACTATTTTGTTTATCAATTAATTACCACCAATTGAATTAGCTGGCAATCCCATTTTAAATTTCTATTGAAAAAGAACTGAAACTTTCTGATTGTCATTTAAACTTTTTCTTTATTTTTTTAAAACTATTTCTCTACTCAAATAGATGTCAATGAAACCGAAGACAAAACTGTGAACGTTCAATGCATGTATGTCACTTTTGGAGATGTTTAACTATGTGAAATGAGCATCTGGGAATGATCTTGCGAATGAGTACCAGATGGAGATTCATCATTCTTATGTGTATGATAAAGTAAGAAGATTTAGAACACAATAATCCAAATTCCGATGCTCTAGAAATATAACCAATGCATACTATTGACACTTAGTTGATGTTAGTATTATATTTACTAATATTTCAAATAAACTAAAATTTAATTACACTCTGATTTACTTACATACATACATACATACTCGAGCATGATCCAGGTGAAATTTTTACTTTTTAATTAACATAAAATTTTATAATGTGCACCAGGAATATTTTCGAATAATAATTAATTCAAAAATGTATAAGTGTTGATAGCATTTAACTCTAAAAACTCTTCTGTGATTAAGAAGCTTGATAGCAAAAAATTAATAATTTTCTGTAACAAGTACAACTTATTATTATTTTATATAAGGAAAATAGAAAATTAATTTTTATACAAACACCAATTTTGTTATAAATAAATAAACACTCGAAATTAAAAGTTGTATTTGTTTATTTTTCTTATAATTAAAATATTAATAAAAAGAAACCACTATCTTTTATATTTTGTTGAAATATTACATGGTAATGAAATATGTATTTTCTTTGATTATTAATTGTCAAACCGCAAATCCTTATTGTATCTAAAACAGTATAAATTAAAAGTAATATAATATGTATAAGAGTATGTACATATGCATATATAGGGGAATTCAGAATTCACCAAGCAAAACTAGTTAGCGTGATACTATATGTTAAAAAATCGTAAAACACATTTTTAATAATAGTGTATGTAGTGTAGCTGTACTAATATTTTTTATAAAATATGAAACAGATAAATGAAAACTAAACATTTTTTCCAAAGAATTGTACACACGTACCCACATTAAATGATTTTACAAAACACTCATTTAGTTTAGAAAGTTTAAAACTCGTGCACCAGTCTCGAGACACAGGCTAGTATCAGAGCCACCTATATATACAGAGCCCTAAGGTTAAAAATTGAGCTTTTTGTAGAGGAACTAAAATTGACAAAAAAAACATTTTTTTCATACAAAACATATAAAAAATTAAATTTTTTGTGGTGCGATATTTTTCAATGAAAATGTCGATGGATTAAGTATTTTAACGTTGAAATAGAATCTACAATTATCATTTTATAATTGATTAAAAACCTGATCAAAGAAGTTGTTTAATTTTTGTTATATTTATTAATAAAAATTATAGAAAAAAAAGCATTTCTCCATTAAATTGATATAAATACACACAAATACCAACGCAATAAAATTAAACTGCAAGACGAAAAGAGAAAACAGTAAAATCGTGGTTGTGTTTCCTTTTGCATTATATTTTTGTGAACAAAATAAAATACTTAAAGGGTATTTCAATAAAAGCTGCATGATTTTGTTTGAATAAATCTCAAACTAATTTCGCTTCAATTTCAACGTAAATTTTTGATTTTAGAATATAAATGGAACACCATGACTATCACAGTTCTTCAGGCACGGTTCTTTTTTATTTTGGTAATGTTTAGTTACGCATTTGTGCATAATTATTTTTCTAAACAAATTATGCAGCTGTTATGGAACTCCCTGTTGTAAGTTGTCAACATCACAATTTTTTTTTCTATCGATCGATGTTTATTTTCTCTTTTTAAATTTTACGCTATTTCGTGAATCCAATTTTGATTTTTTTCTATTGCGATCTCAGCCTATTAGAATAATTTGGTACTTTATCCCTTTTCCTGATTTCGCTACAAGGTGACGAAATAGAAATATGTGATGATACATTTTCAAATGTATAAAAGGAAATAGAACGATGCTTTATGCGACATGCTGCGATCGCAATAGAAAAAGCGAAATTAAAAAAAGAAAAAGTATGAGGTTTACTTCTCAAAAAAGAGACAAAATCATCGATCGAAAGGATGACAATATATGTTTTATTTATTTATTTTACCTACACATTCAAATAAATTCATGTTTACATAAATATGATAAATTCATATTTAATTTTGATTTAATGTTTATTAAATTAATAAAAGATTTAAGGTTCTGACTTTCAGATATGTCCTGCTTCAATATAGAATAAATTCCATAAAATATTTATCGAAATGAAAGATTTAACTTTTCATTGATGAAAAGTAATTCGAAAATGCTCATTTTTACATTGATTCTTATGGGATAATGCAAAAAGTAGTTCCTCTAGAAAAAGCTCGACAAAAAACATGGCTGATCCTTACGGCTCTGTATATATAGGTGGCTCTGCTAGTATCAGAGTAAACTTTTAATAAAAAAAATATTCTGGTAAACGCTGCGATATAAAAGTAACGATTTGCATGTTGGAATTTTTCAATTTAACACACAACTATTTATCAGTTCATGTTTTAACAAATCATTATTTAGAAAAATTACCTTTCCTAATTTAAAAGTAACTGATAAATAAATCATACAGATTACAACTTGAATTTTAGACAATTGCTTTTTAAATACGCTAGCAAAGCTTAAACCAAATCTCATACCTTCATATTTTATGCATTGAATTATGAATCACCCTATTTAACAACTGCAGTGACAGTTTGAGGTGTAACTTGTAGTCAAAGAAAATTTTCTTTATGCTTTAATTTGCAATTTATTTTATTCTTTCTATTAATGCTGTTGTTCAAACTGAAAGACGAACCGAACGTAATATAGACATACATATGTACATACTATTATTAAAAATAATAACAGTGGTCTGAAGCAAATGCAAAATAATTGTAATTTTAGACACAAAGGACTAATATTTATTGAAGCATGAAAAATATTCTAATGATTTTTTTAAGTTCAACGTGCGTTGGTGTTTCTAGAGATTTCTTGATTTCGTCAATGGGTTAATTGCTTAGGTATATTATTTGTGGGTTTGAATAGTACTGCGCGTTTTTATTTTACGATAATTTAAAACCTTTCAAATAAACCTATTCCATTATTACATTAAATTGGTCATAATGGTCGAGTTTAGTTTCGAAATATTATTTACAATAAAATTACAACCATTGAAATATTTATAAATTAATTTGTGGTGGTGGTGGTTAGTAATGCTGATGAAAACTAATGAGGCACAATACCACATATTATATAAATAGAACATGACGATATAAAAATTAGTTGCCATTTTGATCCTTATTTTCACTTTGGGGAAAATGTTAAACAAAATTAAACCATATAATAACCATGTGTAACAATATGATATGTAAGAGCAAATAAACTAAAATATGTCTGTCGTTGATGAAAAGTTATGATAAGGAAATAAAATGGTAAATGTTAAATTTTACGAGTTTCAGTTATTTCGGTATCTCATATCCTAACACTTATACAATTTACATACATATAATATATGATATGTACATACATACATATATGTGATGGCATTGTGTCATCTGAAAACTAATATAATTAATGAAGATTGCAATCAATATTTTACAGCTTTATTGTTCTCAAACTAGAGAAATGTAAAATGAGGTGACAACTTGTTAATATACCGATTATCATATCATTGTACACTTTTGGGGTTTGTGAAAATCCATTTTCGACAAATCAATAGTTATTAGTAATTTTTTACTAATTGCTTTATTGTAAAGTCGAAAAACAAACAAAAATACACCTACCAGTACTAAGCGTTTAGGGGAAGTGAATATTTTCAGCAGTGAAAAAAATTCACAACCCGAAATTTTATCGGAAATGGTTATTTTTAGAGTTTAGCCTAGCGCGAATCACTAAAGACCATTTTTGAAATGTATTTACGTAGCATCGTGGTTCGTGAGTATGGCTATTGTCGTGAGTATTAAAATCTAATATATTCCCAACTACACGAAAATCCACTACATTAAAATTTCATAGTGATCGAAGAAAACCGACGCTCATATTTTTTTTTTTCAAAATATTTAGAAAAATACGTACTCGTAAGACCTATAAAGAGTCTGAAGAGTATTTCTTCTTATAAAAATTCAATAGCTCAGATGATTTTTTATAAAAAATGTACAATAATCGGACGCGATTCCATTTTCACATAATATTTCGTCCATCAAAACTAATTATTTCATATAATTCGCCCATGTTAGTCATAGTCCTAGTTCCGCTACATTTGGATATCAATGTGAATTAGTTTAAATTAATTCTATAATTAATAAAATATTTTTTTAAGATTTATTGCTTTCTGTAGATCAAAAATAAATATACAGAAAGCAATAAAAATGAGCAGTCAAGCATGAACTCCACACCTCATGTCTTTTTCAATATGTGGTGACCAATTTTATATGAAAAACTAATCAGTTCGTAAATATTGATTTTTTAATTTGAATAAATAATTTTACTCAGTCACAGGGAAAAAATAGTTTTATATTATAAGCCAATTTCAAAATATTTAATGTTTCAGTAAAGCCTGGATCATTTTAACCACGGCCGTATAATATAATGTCATTTTTATTTAGTCCAAAGTGATTATGACCCATATGAGATGAGCATATAACTTTTGCTATAGTTATACTTTAATCTTTTTAAACCACTTTAGTCACATCCCATGTTTTTTCAAAATTCTGAATATAAATCTATCAAATATAAGGAAGAAATATGCATTTTCATTAATTAATTCAATATTTTTGTTTTCAAAAACATCTTATAAAATATCTCTTAAAAGCTATTTAAATAAAAACGTAAGTGTCAACATCATAAACTAATTTAGCAATGAAAATTGTGGAAGCAAAGTTAATAGAATCCGGTCTTAAAACTCCATCTTAAAACAAATAATATTTTTATATGAAGAGTGTCCAGAAGATTTGATTATCGTAAAGTGGTGAAAAAATAGTGATAACCATGACGGTTAATATTTTGTATGAAATTGTAGTCGTTTGACAATTCAAATTGCACGCACTGTGATTTAATTTCTTTTGTTACTTGAAAATATTTAGCCGGGGGAATACTTTTATTTTGATTCCATCCAGATATTTATACGCTTCTTAGACTAGTCGTATCATATAAAGAAAAAAATGATATCAGATTGTATTGTAATTATATTGTTGAAGCGATTTTTTGTATTTTGAATTATTTCCTATTAATTTTACTAATATGTACATACTAGTTTTAATTCTAGTTGATTTTAACATGAATTTATTGATTATTCAGCTTAATTCATATTAGTTTTATATTGTTGTGTACATAGATTACAGTTATGCAATTTTGTAAGTTTTTTACAAATCTTAAAAATTAATAATTTTTGAAATACATTTTTCAAATTTACGGATTGAATTTGTCCAAATAAAATAAATACATACCTGCTCTTTAGCCGTTTCTAGCGCTAGCTAAGCGGTAATCGAAAATATTTTTGTGACAATTAGGGAAATTCTACTTCTTGTAGAAATCACGAACAATGCTATGCCACCCGATTTGACTAGGTGATATGGGTATCAAATCAAGTAAGGTAGTTGAAATGTTTGCTAATTTTTTTAGCCCATGTATGTATACAGTTAGTACCAAAATACTCACCCCATACTTTTTTAATATGTAAAATTTATTTGGTGGAATATAAATTGTTACGTGCAAGTCTTTTTAAGGACGGCTAATTTCTCATTGCGATAAGGTGCAAGACCCTGTTAGTAACCATTACGCAAGCTTTAATTATTTTGTGACCGTTGGAATTCCCGCAATATAAATAAATGTGGCGCCTTTGCCTACTTTTCAAAGTAAAGCAAAATCGAAAAAAAATTCGTATGGCCAAGGTTTTATAGGGTCGGCTTTTCTCTCATATCGATTGAGTTTGAGACCTTACTGGCCACCACTGTGCCAGCGTTGATGATTTTTTTGACCGTTGGAATTTCCGCAATATAAATAAATGTGGCGCCTTTGCCTACTTTTCAAAGTAAAGCAAAATCGAAAAAAAATTCGTATGGCCAAGGTTTTATAGGGTCGGCTTTTCTCTCATATCGATTGAGTTTGAGACCTTACTGGCCACCACTGTGCCAGCGTTGATGATTTTTTTGACCGGTTGAATTTCCGCAATATAAATAAATGTGGCGCCTTTGCCTACTTTTCAAAGTAAAGCAAAATCGAAAAAAAATTCGTATGGCCAAGGTTTTATAGGGTCGGCTTTTCTCTCATATCGATTGAGTTTGAGACCTTACTGGCCACCACTGTGCCAGCGTTGATGATTTTTTGACAGTTGGAATTTCCGCAATATAAATAAATGTGGCGCCTTTGCCAACTTTTGAAAGTAAAGCAAAATCGAAAAAAAATTCATATGGCCAAGCATTTATAGGGTCGGCTTTTGTCTCATATTGATTGAGTTCAGAACCTTGTTGACCACCACTGTGCCAGCGTTGATGATTTTTTGACCGTTGGAATTTCCGCAATATAAATAAATGTGGCGCCATTGCCAACTTTTCAAAGTAAAGCAAAATCGAAAAAAAATTCGTATGGCCAAGCTTTTATAGGGTCGGCTCTTTTCTCATATTGATTGAGTTAAGAACCTTGTTGACCACCACTGTGCCAGCGTTGATATTTTTTTGAACATTTGAATTTCCGCAATATAAATAAATGTGGCGCCTTTGCCAACTTTTCTTAGAAAGCTACAAACAAAAAATAATGTTTGGCCAAGCTTTTATAGGGTCGGCTTTTTTCTCATATTGATTGAGTTTGGGACCTTGTTGACCACCACTGTGCCAGCGTTGATATTTTTGTGACCGTTGGAATTTCCGCAATATAAATAAATGTGGCGCATTTGCCAACTTTTCAAAGTAAAGCAAAATCGAAAAAAAATTCGTATGGCCAAGCTTTTATAGGGTCGGCTGTTCTCTCATATCGATTGAGTTTGAAACCTTACTGGGCACCACTGTGCCAGCGTTGATGATTTTTTGACCGTTGTAATTTCAGCAATATAAATAAATGTGGCGCCTTTCCCAACTTTTTAAAGTAAAGCAAATTAGAAAAAAAAATCGTATGGCCAATCTTTTATAGGGTCGGCTGTTCTCTCATATCGATTGAGTTTGAAACCTTACTGGCCACCACTGTGCCAACGTTTATTTTTAATTTATATAAACTGTTTGTCATTATCATTTTACCAATATTAGAGACATCTAACGGCGAGGATTAAAACTAAGAAATAACTTTTTTTAACAAATTAGTTTATTTTGAATAATAATATAAAAATTAATAAAATATTATTAACAATACAACTCACGTTAATACATAATATATTTCTTATTATATTTATATATAATTCTCCCATTAAGGAAGGAACATTAAATTACGTAAATAAATAATATTTATAAGGGAAATGACTGCATATTTGCGAATCAAGATATCGAGGTTTATCGCAGTTATGTTATGCTAACTGTTAGCTGGCACTACTGGCCAATTAACTCAATGTATGTTTTATAACCAACGAAAAATAATGTAAATAAATCCAAAAAAAAAAAAATTAACAAAAAACACCCGGCTGATATAACTTGGAAATAACAGCTACCGTAAAAATGTATTATAAAAAACGTTTGGTGCGCCACCTGTTGAATAACATTATTAATTTGTTTCGATAACATGAAGTCACGCGAGTTTACTATGGCAATCTGGAGTCATTTGTCTTATAGTATTATAAGTTATTTGATATTGCTTTACTTTGAAAAGTTGGCAATGGCGCCACATTTATTTATATTGCGGAAATTCCAACGGTCAAAAAATCATCAACGCTGGCACAGTGGTGGTCAACAAGGTCCCAAACTCAATCAATATGAGAAAAAAGCCGACCCTATAAAAGCTTGGCCAAACGTTTTTTTCGGTTGTAGCTTTCTTAGAAAAGTTGGCAAAGGCGCCACATTTATTTATATTGCGGGAATTCCAACGGTCAAAAAAATATCAACACTGGCACAGTGGTGGCCAGTAAGCTCTCAAACTCAATCGATATGAGAGAAAAGCCGACCCTATAAAAGATTGGCCATACGAATTTTTTTTCGATTTTGCTTTACTTTGAAAAGTAGGCAAAGGCGCCTTGGTAATGGTTACTAACAGGGTCTTGAACCTTATCGCAATGAGAAATTAGCCGTCCTTAAAAAGACTTGCACATAACCTGGGATGAAACAACTATACAAATTTTATATGTATTTTTAAAAAGTATGGGATGGATTATTTACCATAGTGTTGCCAGAGGTAATTTTAAAAAATCATGGGATGAAATCATGGGATAACTTCAAGAGGGTCAATTTCGGGAGTTCTGGGGTGGTGCACGACTGGTTTTCACTAACTAAAATATTTATTTTTCATATTTCATTTATTTATTCACTAAAGTTATTTATATCCAAAAACTAGACAAATCATGTTTCTATTATTTAAACTATTATAACACAGTTCACTGAACAATAAATTTTATTGGAATACCGTCCCATATAGGACTAATTGAAAAAACTCCGGAGTATTTAGTATACAACGCAAAGCGTTGCCATAAGTGAAGTTTTATCTTTTTTTTACCGTAAAAAGAATTTGAAGTTTTGCATAACTAAATAATGTTTTTCTATCGAAAAGTGTTGTTTTTGAAGTTTTTTATTTACAAAATCTGTTGGAAAATATTTACATGATGATAGCGATAACTCGCTTTATAAAAAAAAAAATTACAATTGGTTTAATGGGCGATGTTTTACCAATTATCAAAGAAGAATTACAATCTTTGGTTACTGGGGTATCGGCCAGTTATTTGTTCGACCTCTACATTACACGAACATAACAGAAATAATTGCAGATCAAATGTGTAAATACCGTAAACCGTGCAGGAATAATAATTTCGGTGTTAAATGTAATTCGTAAAATTCATTACACATTCATTTTCTATTTGAAGTCGAAAATTTCAAGAAAATTTCAAACATCATCTTCAAAATGTGACGAAAGCCGATAACACTCACCGTAATGATCATGCACCAGCACATCAGAAATAAATTCCGATGACGATATTCTAAATGAAGGTGATTTCTCGCCAGTAAGTCTAAATAATTTTCAATAAATTATATTTAATGTTTAAAATATTCTGTGTTTTTTATAGAAATCTAAGAAAAGCAAAAAAGTGCGCCCTACCTCTACTTACATAAAAATTTAGGGAAATTCAAACACTTTTAAATCGTGGATGACACAAAGTGTGAATAAATTAGATTTTGGCAAAATTTGCAAAGTTTGGCAGTTATAAATGACTCATCGATATACATTTTTGTCTGCTTCTGAAATCGATATTAAACAATTTCACTGATAGCGAAGACGATTTAGATGGAAATAATAGTGATTGTGATAAAATTAATAATCTGGATCCAGCAACTGGTTGCTTCATTATCGAACCATTATCTGAAATTGAAGACGACGAACCATTTGATATTGAAAATATCCCTATGGTAGTATTGAATAGTGATCAAGATGTGAATGATTTAAATATTAAAAATATTACTGAAGTAACAAATAAAACGTGCTAAATAAAGGAACCAAAATAAGGACAACAATGTTATTTGAAAGAAAAAACATTTGGATGTGTTTCTCCTGAAAAATGCTAATTTTCCGATGATGAATCTTTACCGGCTGAAGTACGAGAATTACAGACACCTCTACAAATTTTTAATTATTTTTTCGATTCCGATTTAAAAGACCGAATTGTCAATGAATTAAATTAGTTTTTCCATAATCGTTAAAGATTTGGAAAAGATCATCGGCGTTTGCATTTTAACTTCTGTGCACCAATTAACAAGCTTGGGTCGATACTGGTCTTATGAAGTGGGAAATATTGTTATACTGGAAACGACAATTATTACACAAGTCTACCACTGGTTGTTGAATTAAATAAAATTGGCATTCAGTCAATTGGCACAGTACGCGTGGTAGACTACCTTCCTGCAAACTACCAACTAAACGATTTCTAAAGGAAAAGCCTCGCGGTTTCACTATCGAAAACGTATGAACCATAGAAGATGTTGACGGGAGGAGGCCGGACTAAAATGCATACATTTTCGGCAATCGAGGACTCTGTAATAAGAATGGTCGATTTACAACGTGCTGTAGAGGGAACCAGCGATACGCAATCGTTTGGGGACACTATATTAGAATTGCCGACTGTAATCGTGTCGCTTCCTACACTCGATGTATGTAGATGATCCTGATACGGTAAACATGGTTGAACTGCAGACCCCAAGAGCAACGGCCCGATACCGATCAAAACATTCCCTATTACGGGATCAAATAAACATCAAATCAAAGTTTCATGAGAATGTGTCAAGAAAATTAGATTCCATCACCAATGCCGTAAATGATACGAACCAAACATTAAAGCGATTGGTTAGGATCAATGAAAAGTATGATTTAAAGAAAAGAAAACTCGAACTATAGGAAAGAGAAATATGTTTAAGAGAAAATGAAATTAAATTACAACAAAAGTCTAATTTATTGGACCAAAAATTAAAGCTGCAGGGTTTAAAAATAAAAAAAAACTAGAAATCAAAGCTTCAATACTATAATTAATTATAATTTTGAAAAAAAATGTTGTTTATGAATTTATCTGCGATAATAATTTTATTTCTTAAGATTTTAAGAATATACCTGAAATGAAATTTATGTTAAACGAGTATTAGAATAAAATGTATTTAAATATGAAATTAGACTGTATGAATAAACATTTATGTTAATGAATTTAAAATATTTTGTCTAATCCTTCTTACGGCTGTATTTTCTGGTTCGTTTATTAAACTTTCTTCAACATCTGTTATAGATTCGTTTTCTAATTCGAACGGAACGTTGTAGTGCAGGCAAATGTTGTGAAGTGCAGAGAACACGATAATTATCTGCGAAGCTTTCTTGGGCGTATAATGAAGCTCACGAGCTCCCACCAGACATCTAAATCTCGTCTTTAGCAATCCAATGCTTCGGTCTACAACATTTCTTGTTCTAGCATGTAAAGTATTAAATATAGCTTCCCTGCTGCTTGAGTCAGCCGCTCGAAAAGGGGTTATAAGCCACAGTTCCAGAGGGTAACCAGAATCACCTATTAATGAAATAATATTATATATCATTCATTCAACACTATTATTTACCAAGTAGCCAATAATTCTCATTATTAAAATTTGCTTGCAAATATAGACGATACGTACTCAAACTCCATACCAAAGAGTCATGGGATGAACCGCCGTATCTGGATTAAACAGCCATGATCCTCATTTTATGAGCGCATACCTAGGTGGGAATAACAGAAATATGATTAATATATTTAAAGAGTAACTTACTATCATTGTATTTATGCTATGTTTCCCCTTCCGGTTGAAATATAAGTGTTCGTTTTGAACCAGACGTATTATGTTGATATGGGTTCCGTCTACGCAGCCTATAGCACCAGGAAATCCAGATACTAAAAAACGCAGTTGTTATTAAATCTTTTTCTGTGTTGGATTGGCGGAACGATATCCACTTTGTGCACAATTTTGATTCAAACGCATTGAACACCTCACTTGTTACACTGGAGATAGTCGATTGTGCCATTCCCACAAACAATTCCTGCCCCACACTCTGTTGGTAACTCCCAACAGAATATGTTGCAATCGATGTTGCCCTTCTGCGGTTTGGTAAATCATGATTTAGTTCATCCAGTACGTATTTTACTGCATCTTTTGATAATCTAAATAACCTCAAAAACCCTGAATAGTATACAATAGTTTGAAAGAGATTTATACACTATTGCTCATATAATTATATCATTTTGTTTAAAGATATTTAAATACTCACATTGTATCAGAGAGTTTAAAAATGTCGGGCTTATCGCGAATTTACCTGTATCTAATAAATGAAGATGGGTTCGCCCCATCATTGCTCTCATCACTAGACAAATATAACGCTAATCATTCCATCCCGTACATAATATTTTTACCAATATTTTTATTTTTGTTATAATTATTTTTTCTATTTTCAATGTTTATATTTTTTAAATGTCCAAAATTTAACAATCATTTTTCAAGGCTGTTTCACGTAAAAAAATCCCTATGGCTACACTTCAAAAATTAAAATACTTGGTACGATCGAATTCAGAAATACCAATTCATATTCGTGTCGTATATCATTTTCGTATCGAAGGAAGATTCGTTCGTATACAGAAATAGGGCCCCGCGCGCAGGTTATTAAAATACGACTGCCCTAATTTAGTAGTAGGAAGCAAATGGTAAGCTTTATTGCATTGATCAACTGTGGAATTACTATCGTCAATTTCTGAAAACAGCTATTAATACTGGTGCCCTACTTTGCAATTCACCTACTATTTTCGACGGCTATCGTTTTGCTATAGTAGACAAAGGAAGAAAAAGGTAAACAATAGTAAATCTATAATATTGTTTTACTTTTCTTTGCCTCCCTCCTATAGTAAAACGATAGCCGTTGAAAATAGTCGGCGAATATCATAGTAGGGCCTGAATATTTCCTGAATCTAAAAAAAAATATTTGTTTCATTTCTTTAAAATTTTAATTCCCGGCACCATGCATGCATCTGTGCAATTTAAAATGTATCTATACGAGTTTATAATTGGAAATTTTAAGAGTTTTCAGACATTCCTTCCACCCACAGTATTAAATGGATATTCTACATGAAATACAGAATTTTGACATTACAAAATTAATTTTTGGATTACTTTACATATATTTCCTACTCGGCCGTGACGAAATTTTCGTAATAGAAGAAACTAAATAAAGAGTTTATTTTTAAAAAGCTTCTTTTTATTTATTATTATCTGTTTCGATTTCAATTAAATCATGGTACAGCAGATAAGATAAAAGAAATTTAATAACACGAAATTAAATCCATTGTTTCAAAAGCAGAAATAGAGAACGCAAACAAAAAAAAATCAACATCTTTTATTAAATTTAGACACTCTTTACGTACAGATGTCACCTAAATTTTAATTAGAAAAAAATTAAAGAATTTATAAATAACTATAAAATAAGAATTAAGTAAATAATGAAATGGTAGACAAAATCTATTTTGTGTGGATAGTGGATGTTGTACATAATTCCTTTTTGTATATATTTCTATTTTTGTGGAGAAATAATTTTTTTTATTGCGGTGAAATTAAATACAAAAATAAAAAATTATATTTTCTTTAATTTTTTGTGCGCTTTCCTGCTTTGTTCGTGTTTGTACAATGTACACTGGATTTTTCCATTTATGCACTATAAATGTTTGGCAAACATGAATGCTTAATTCCGAAGTATTCTATTTTTTTAATTTTAGTGTTCATAACACAAAATGATCGTTGTTCCTCTAGATGGTTGTTTTTAGTGTTTTTTAATCTTATTTTGTGTACATGTACATACTCGTATAATATGTAGTTATATTATTATTTTAGTTTTACATTCTATTATTATCGTTTGGTTAAATTTTCTTACGGTTGACATGCTATAAAAATTAAAGTTTTATACAGTTTTACGTTTTTTTTCAGTTTGTTTGTTTTACATATTTTGAATAAGTGGAATTGGTCCATAAATAATAGAAATGGTTGTAATTTATGTGATATACTCGAATGTACTGCGAATTGTTCTATACTCGTACATGATAAAAGAATACGGCACAATATTTAAATACACTTAAAAACTTGGAAATATTAAGCTGTGATAATCTTATAAATAAATGCTGTACAGTTGTTTTGTAATTGTATTAGTGATTTTTTGCCGGGCGGCTGCCAAATTAAATGAAACTCGCAGAATTGATTAACTATATAAGATCCATGACATGGTTGGTAATATTTTACTAGATTTAAAATAAGATTTGTATTAGAATAACAAAAATCTGTTTACCTAAAACTTGGTTTGATTAACTTATTCAATTTTTAGAAAAATTGTGTTCCTCAGTTTTTCATTTAACAATCAAGTGAATGGATAATAATTAAGTGTCTGAAATAAATAAAATTATTGTAATAATACGTGGCATAAGTTAATTAATTAATCAGCTAATATAATTACTTTCAAATGCAGACGCTTCCATATATTATTACTTTATACATTTCCATGTAAACCACATACATAAAATCAAGGCATTGAATTGGATGTGTAATTCTTGCTCCGGCTCCGCAGCGGTCTTAACTATTTATGTTAATCAAACAATTTTTATTAATAAATAATTTTTATATATAACACAAAAATACAACAATTTTATATTTTTTTTAATTAAACCTCATTCATAAAAAATGGATCTCCAATATATCAGGTTTTTAAAACGAGTGCAAATCGTTCGGAAAAGAACTTAAAACTCAAATAAATCAATACAATCAACATCTGTTAGTTTCAACATATTAACAAGAAGAAAATTCCGTTCTTTTTCAAATATTGTTTCACAATTGTGGCATTTAAATTGAACCGTTAAGCTTGGTTGGCTTTTCAGTAAAAACCCTGATACATTTTGAATATTACAATCGCAATTTTATTGTATTCCAAAAATATCAATGAGCAGTTCCTTTCTTAAATCATAAGCAGGTTTTAATTGTTTGTTTAACAGATTTACAATAATGTTTGTAACTCTTCCTTCTCGTAAATCACATTTGGTTATGCCCAAACTGATTACTCCTACAGATAATATTTGGATTAAAGAATCAAATGCACACGGTTTTAAATAATAATCACAGGTGAGAGTTCCATTCTGCATGACTGGTAATGTATTACTAGAACTCATTTTTGTTTTTATTGAAACCGGTATTTTTTTCACTATTTTATGTGGCCGGCTCGGAGTGCTGAATTCACTCTCGGCCTTCGAATTTTGTCTTAAAATTTTTAATGTGCTAATCGAACGTTCCTGTTTAGATTGTGTCGCAATTCATTTTTTTAAAATTAAAAGATGATGAATGTGTATTTTTGGGAGTGGTTTATTCTTCATTTTTGCGTTTCTACACTGATTGGCACAATTGTCAGTTGTGAATTGTTAAATCCGTATTAGATAAACCCAATTGGGTTTCATTACTAATATGATTCTGTTTTCCTTTATGTGTTCTTTTCGGTATACCAGAAACAATTAGTCGATGAATAGTAACATTCCGTTCATGAATACTTCTAATAAACCGCCCTACTTTGGTTGGCAATTTGCCAATATTGGTTGAGGTGTTAAACCTACGTTTTACAATGGCAAAATAATTATCCACATGAATATTGCTACTTCGTATTCCATCATTCACAATACCAGCCCATAATGGCAAATAAGCCATGTATTTCTTTAACATTAAGTTTTTTTATGTACGATTTTCATTATTTAAGCAAACTTCATCCATAACTTTTTTCATATCCGGAAAATACTGGCTTTGTGCATATATTGGCCTTGTGTTGTCTCTATGTTTTTCTGATGTGTCATTTTTTATGGTAGTCACATCAAAAATTGTATCGCTTTCTGTGATCAAACTACTTAAAGAAATTAATGCTTGTTGTACTGGGATTGTACTAAACTGTGATCTTAATATTATTGTTAGATATTACCATATCTCTTTAACAATATCATAATTTGTTGTCATGTACAACGATGCAAACACTTCCTTAATTATTTTAGAGCCTGATGGACATTTTAAGAAATATATATATTTATATCTTGCGCCATGGGATAAATGGCAACAACATAAAAATACTTTTACCGTTGATTCTCTAGTTTTATAACACGGATTATTATTTATCCAGTTGTGAGTTGCGGTTAGATACTGAATAATATCAATATCATTAAAAGCACTTAACACTGAATTTAATTTAGCAAAAGAAAAATCAATTATTACTGAATTGAAAATCGGCCATTTTCTTAAATTTGCTTCGACATACAGCTTAAACGATTTAAGCCATCCTCCGATGGACTCAATATTGTGGGTCGAACTAACCATATCAGTTAATAGAAATGGTAATGTAGCATCTAACTCACAAGTTTGAGCAGCTATGACAAGAGCATAATATAAAATAGTAGAGCAAGGTTCGAAAGGAGCTCTAATCACACTACCTGTAGCGTTCAACTACACTGTTAAATCTGTACTTTTAGCTCTATCACTCATTATTTTAAGTACATTGTTCTGCCTTGCGCTATAAGTCATGACAATAAATGGACGACGCATAACTTTTTGTATATATTTATCTTCGTCTGTCTCCTTTTTTTTCCACTCTTCGTCAACATCGATCAAATAGACATAATAAAAAAAAAATTAAATTTGGCCAGATTTTACTCCAGTACTCAATGCCACTAATGGGCCCACGGTACAATACTCACATTCACACTAACATTCATTCAAACCATTCATCTCATTCAACAAGTACAGTATACCACGGCCCATGAGTTCTACATTCCAACAGAGGGTCATAGATGTTTTCAATTTAATCACCGATCGTAATCGGGAGATGGAAAATCCCTTTTGCATCCCGCCTCTGTTGGAATTCGAACCCTGTACGTCCCATCCAAACGTTGCAGCTTTAACCACTGCGCTATTTGCTCGGTTTAACCACTGCGCTAATTGCTCGGTCAACATCGATATAAAATCATCAGTATTATTGTCGTTTGATTGTAACGTTTCTGACCTAGTTTTTCTCAATACATCATGTGATTTAGATTTTTGTATAGTATTGGTATTTTGGACAAAGTCAACATCTTCTTGCATTAACCTTTCAACAACTTTCTCTACAGGTTTTTCTAATAATTCTTTTTTGTAGATGTCTCGGTTATAACCTGATGTATAGCTAATTTTTTTTTGTAATATAAGAGATACGCTTATTCGTGCTATAAACTTCGAATATTTCATGGCTTACATTTTTATTAATAAGTTATATTTACGACAGGTTTTTAAATTTCGATGCCCACAATAAGTGATTTTTTAACATATCATATCCCATAATTTTTTATTAAACATCCAGTAATTTTTGTCAAAATTTCAATGATTACCGATCTATCTCACTGTACAGGGTGACATGGAGCTATGCAATGTGCAGGTGGTATACTGTACTTGTGTGAATGGGATGAATTGGTTGAATGAATTAGTGTGAATGTGGGTATTGCACCGTGGGCCCATTAGTGACATTGAGTGCTGGAGTCAAATCCGCCCAATTTTAATTTTTAATACTCGTGTTTGGCGTCTCACGTGATGCACATTATCATTAAGAGAAAACGTGGTCCGAAAACGATCTATTGTTATTCGAATTAGCCGCTTTGAGCGTTTTTCGATAGCTCAAACCATGTATGGAGCTAATTCTTTAAATGGCTTTTCTCGCCATAGCATGAACATAGGGGTGGTATTTATTTGATGGTGAGGGATCTATCATGTATGTTCGATATGCCGCTATATCTATCAATCCCTGGGAACTAAGAAACAATAATAGGCAAATGAACGTTTTTCGATAGCTCAAACAATGCATGGAACTAATTGTTTAAATGCCCTTTCTCGCCATCGCATGAACATAGGGGTGGTAATTATTTGATGGTGAGGGATCGTCATGTATGTTCCATATGCCGCTATATCTATCAATCCCTGTGAACTAAGAAACAATAATAGGCAAATGAGCGTTTTTCGATAGCTCAAAAAATGTATGGAACTAATTCTTTAAATGGACTTTCCCGCCATCGCATGAACATAGGGGTTGTAATTATTTCATGGTGATATCTATCAATCCCTGTGAACTAAGAAAAAACTATTGGTATCCGAGCAGTTTTTAATAGCAATATACGAGTAACTATATACGTTTTCGCAATTGCGTGAACATGTTTATTTACAGATATGTACATGAATATTGTATATAAAGCTTATCAACCTTATAACTGTTCTATATAGTATATATATTTGTATAATTTTTTTAATATTTTTGTCGAGTGCAATATACTTTTTCGATCTAATATTATTTTTGTTTACACCCAACCAAATCTCGTAGGTGATATTGAATAACCGGTTTCTTTAAGTTTTAACGAACCAATTTTATTCAATTTGATGGTAAAATTGATGATTCAATTATGAATCAATTGATTTGAATATTAAATATTCAACCATTCCTAAACATTTTTTTTCATTTATTTTAGCTTATTAAATTAACGAACAGTTTCTTCAAATTTTGAAAATTTATTTTATGCAATTCATTCGATTAAATTTCTTCCATTGAAATAATCAATATTCAAAATATATTTATACTGTACTGCACGTTTTCTTTGAATCGAATAAATTTATTCAATTTAATTAAATTTTTAACCAACTACACTAAAAATATTCTTCAAATTGACGAAATATAAATTAAATTGAATAAATTTTAAGACAAAGTTAAAAGCAGATCGAGAACAAATAATATTGAACAGGCATTTATTTGAGAAGTATCACGCGAAATAGATGTACATTTCCGACAAGTGTAGAAAAAACAAAATTAAATTGTTAATATTATTCTGTATTCAATATATGTAATTACAGTGAATAGTTTGTGATAATAGTGTGCGATAATAATACATTAAAAGTGAATAGTTAAAAATTAATTGAATATTTGATATATAGGTAAGAATACATTCTCATTTTTGGTTTTTAATTGTCTTGAATCTTGCTTAAATATTAATGCTTGCTTCTTTACCTCACACGTGGTTCATATTTTTTTTATGTGTGATATTTCAAATTTGTTTGACCATATAAAGCTAAAATAAACTGCAATTATTATGTAGTTAGAGTTTGTGTGTGTGTGTGTGTGTGTGTGTGTGTGTGTTTTGTTAATTCACCCGGTGCAGTGCAGTTCATAATTTTTCCTTGTCTGCGTTGATTGTTTTCTATTAAGAAACAAGGAAAAATTGTACACTGCACTGCTCGGTGTGAAATAAAAAATAGGCCGTACGTTTTTTTACATAATATTGCATACTATATTCTGTAAATTAAATATTATGAAATTTGTGAAATTATAAAACAATATAAAGAAGACACAATAACAGTATAGTGCAAAGTTATAATCGATAACCAATGCATTTCAAATACATATGTATATTTGATTTTCAAAATTGTAATCGTATTATACTTACATAGAACATATTATAATTTTCTGTTTAATGTTTTAAAATGTTTTAGAGATCGGAATTGACAAAATATTTTGGGATATCGAGGTACAATTTGACAAGGATTAAACGTAAGTATAATAAGACGTGCATGTCATAATCGTTAATTGTTTAAATTGTTATTTGTATTTCGCAAAATTACAGCATAGTTTTGAGTTAATAATTTTTTTTAAATATTTTACTGACACTATTATTATTATTTTACTAATATGAAATACTTTTTGTGTAATATAGATACGTTAAATTTAAAATCGTTAATTGTACATTTAAATATAATTCATTCACTTTCCAACTACAGTACGTATGAATGTTGTGAAGGCGCATGTGCAATCAAATCATTTACTAACGTGCAAAGCTTTAGACAACATATTAATAGACAGCATATAGCCAGTAATACATGTTCAATTAGTAAAGAAGTTACACCAATCACAAACATACAGTTAAATATTGAAAGTCAACTTCCAGTTAATGTCGAAAAAAATTCAAAAGTTGATAAAACTTTACCATACTCAATAGATTCTCTATCAAAAGCTGCTGCTAGGTTTACACTCCTTCTACATAATAACAGTAACTTTACTAGAAAAAACGTCGAAGATATTCAAAAATTAATTGTAGATACATTTTTAGCCCCCCCAACTTCTTATTTAAAGGAATATATCGCAACTAAAATCGAGGATATTGAAACCAGAAATTTTTTACTAAGCTATATTGACAAATTTTCAAAACCTTTTAAAGATTTTAATACAGATTATTTGCTACACAGTTGGTTAAAACAAAATGATTTTTTAGAAGAGTTAGTTCAATTTTCTATAAACGAAATTGTAGGAGTGTCGTTACAAAATGGGGAGGCTGTGTATGACGAACATATCACCAAAGGTATTTTATTGTCACTTAAGTTTCAAATAAAAAAAAATTTTGAGAAGGGCAATATTTTGAAGGAAATGCTTGAGATTATGAAAAATATAAACAAAAACCCTGAATTTATATCTAATTTTATTAGTGGCAAATCATGGCAACAAAAAATTTCTAAATATGACGGTGAAATTTGTATACCTTACTTCCTATTTACCGATGATTTTCAAATAAATAATCCTCTGGGTACTCAATGTCAATCAGTTTGTGGTATTTATTATAGCTTTCCTTTAGCCACCAATTTTTCCAAACTTGATAATATTTTTATTGCTGGTTTTATAAAATCGCAAGATATAAAACAATTTGGCAATGATGCTTGTCTAGCTCATTTTATCAACGAAATAAACGAAATTGAATGCACTGGTATTTCTTTAAAAACCGCCAATGGAATTGTAAATGTTAGATTTATTTTAGGTCTTATTACAGGTGATAATTTGGGAATTAATTCGATTTGTGATTTCAGCAAATCGGTTTCAAGCAATTTTTTTTGTCGCTTTTGTAAAGCACCAAAAAGAGAAACACATTATATGGCAATTCAAGATGATACGTATATGCGTAACATTCAAAATTATAATACAGATGTTGATAAAAATTGTTCCGAAGAGACTGGTTCTTTACAAAATTCTTCTTTAAATAGAATCCACTCCTTCCATGTAGTTGAAAATTATGCAGTTGATATGATGCACGATTTGTTTGAGGGAATCTGTCATTATGATGTATGTAAAATAGTTCAATATTATATAGATGTAGTAAAAATATTTTCGTTAGAAACATTAAATTTACGCAAACAAACTTTTAATTATGGTTCGATAGAAATAGGAAATTTGTCAAAACCAATAACAAGTGATCATATAAGACGATGCAGACTAAAAATGACTGCAAGTGAAATGAAAACTTTCATTCATCTTTTACCGCTTATGATAGGAGATTTGATTCCCGAAAATGATAATGTTTGGCAGTTTTTACTGCTTCTTTTACAAATAATTAATCTACTTCTAAGAAGTGGTTTTTCAATGGTTGACATATCGTTTCTTCGACATTTAATTTGTGAGCATAATAAGAAATATGTGGAGCTTTTTTCAGATACGCTTAAACCGAAGCATCATCTGCTAATCCATTATCCAACTGTTATAGAATTTGTCGGACCACCTAAATATTTTTGGTGTTTCAGGTTTGAAGCTAAGCATAAAGAAATTAAATCTTATGCAAAGGTCATATCTTCTATAAAAAACATTTTATTAAGCTTAGCTAAAAAATGTAACCTTAAAACTTCGCTCCTTTTAATGGCACCAACGATAAATTCATTTATTTTTAACGATAAACACCGTATCGAGAGTAAAAATATAAAATTATTATTCACGAAGATTAAAATAAAACCGCAGGAAGTTATTGCTTTGAATGAGATCAATTACAAAGGAACTGGTTACAAAACTGGGCTATTTCTTTCAACATTTGAATTAGAGCTATGCATTTTTGAAATTGAAGAGTTATTTATTTTAATAGAAAACTCCGAAATATATTTGTTAGTAAATGAGCTTTTGGTCGAATCATATAGTTCACATTTTGATGCATTTGAAATAAATACGCAAACTTGTATTGCCGACAAACTATGTTTTAATATTACAGATTTTAAAGTTCTTCCAGCAAATCTTCATCGTACTGTAAATGGAAATATAATGTACAAGTTAAAAGAATGTTTGTAATGTCTGTTAATTTCACAACTTTATTATTTATTTATAAAATTTTTATTGTAAGTTTTAGATGTAATCCATATAGTCTAAGCCATATAGAATAGTTTAAAAAATTCATTATTCATATATTTAATAATATAATAATAATCAAAACGTAAAATAATTTATTAAAATTTGCATCTTAATGTTAAATTATAAAACCTTAAATATGGATCTTTCTACAATGACCTGCAACGAAATGGAAGTAAACAACGAATTACAGTTTATTATTCCCATAAGTAGCGACAACAATGAATTCCAATTACTAGAAAATTATTCTAGTCAACCAATTTACACGGATTTAAATCAATCGCAGCAGGAAGATTGCAATATTGCATCAATAGCTGAATTCTCGATGTCACCTGCAGAAGAAGAAGAAGTAAAACAATTAATAAATAAATGGAATTTAAGCCATCTATTTCCAGTATTTCAAGGTAAATTTTTAAATAAGTATAGGAGCATGTTTGTTTCTGTTCAATATATCATTTTAATTATGATATTTCTAGATGAATGTATAGATATAGTTGCCATTAATCTTATGAATGATCGTCACATTCAAAAACTTGTGACTAAGCATAATATCAAAATAGGAATTGAGGTCAAACTGGAAGAAAACATCAAAGCTTATCAAAGATTATCCCAGCAAAATAAAGTCCCTTGCTCTTCCTCATCATTGCAATTTGATGAAATTCAAGACATTCCAGAAAACAAAGCATCAAATAATCAAGATGAATCTACAGACAAAATAGATGTTTACAATATTTTGCAGAGCTCTGTGCAAGGCAGAGCAATAATAAATATTTTCGAAAACAATAAGTCAATTAATGAGGGTTCCAGAGCTATAATAGTAGGTATTATTATAAACCATATGATCCAAAATGGAATTCGAATGACCGTTGGTATGGCGAAACATGTTTCCGAAAAAATTCTTGAAGTATTTCCTACAGAATTTATGGTAATTATATTCCTTAAAAAAAATTATCGATCAAATTTAATATGGTTTTTTCAATTATAATTTATAAATAGGCGTATTACTATTCCAAACAAATTGGAAAAAAACCACAGGGTAAAATATATGATAAATATTTCAACTCGCAGCGACATCTAAAAACCAGTGGGGTTCTTACTAAACGGAGCTATTCCTCAAAATTGGAAATTAAAGATCGTGCAAATAATGTTTGCTTAGGTTTGAATTTTATATTTTTTGCAAGTTTACAAGTTCATAAATTAAAATATAAAACTTTTTATATAACTAGAATCTCCGGAGAAAAATATATCGGAGCAATTGGAAGCAATTTTCACTGACAATTGTTCATGGGCTTCACTGGAACATCATTGGGAAGCCACGAAAAACTACCGGTTGAACGAAATTCTAAATGCCAGTTCTACCACAAATATTTTAAATAAATGGAAGCATTATAAGAAACCGATGGGTTATAAATTGGTAGGTAAAATAAAATACATAACGTAACTAATAGATTATACAGACATATATATATATATATATATATATATATATATATATATATATATATATATATATATATATATATATATATATATATATATATATATATATATATATATATATATATATATATATATATTTATAATATATGTGTACATTTGTTTAGTCAATTAGACCAATCGTATAATTGAAAAAATCCATTAAGGTCCCGAAACTTATGTATATATTTGCAGCAAATAAATTTATTATCATTTATTTATAGGTCAATATTGATTTTCACCATCTCTACCCATCAGCATCAAGCCTAATTATAAATTATGATGTATTTGCCTCAAAGATAATGCCGATTTTCGTTGATAAAATCAAAGACCCGAACTCTAAAAAATTGTTAGAGGAACTAATTCAAATGCAGCATGTTACTGAAAGTAAGATTGTTTGCCTTATTTTAAATTTAATGGATGTATTAACATATTTTAATTGTATTTAGGTGGTCGAAGTTGCGCAATTTTCCAGCTGCTACACAGCGTATTAGTTCCAACAACAACTACTGTGGAAGGAATAAATAATAAAAGAGTTCGAACGAAATATTCCATTAGCGACTCTCAAGGAAGTTTCCTTATTTTGGGTAGAACTGTAGCAGAATGCGAAGAGGAGTTGATTCGAAGGAATTCAAATAAAATTCCTATTCAGCCGCTGGTCATGGTAACAGGGACCATTTTACATCCAAAAGAATTTTTGGTATATTTCGATGGAGTCAAATACATTTTAACTTCATTTATTGATGCGGTTGATATATGTTTTAAAATATTTAACGTATTTAATTTGGAGTTTCCTATCGCATCACACCTAGTCTGGCGATTTATTCAAAAAATGTTTTATAAAATAAAAACAAAGTACGATAAGCCAAATGTGCATGTAGATTGTTTAATATCAGGATTACAATAAATCGACTAGATGATCCAACTATTAAGTTTTCTATCAATAATATTTTAGTTTTTATTAATAGTAAAGCTCTTCTGCTTTTTTATTGATATAATATTACTTGTAAAATTATTTTTTTAAATATTAAAATAAATTGGAACAAGTTAAAAATAACAGTCAAATTATCAGTGTAGATTTTATTTTTCTTAAATGGATGGGGTACATTATATATATATATATATATATATATATATATATATATATATATATATATATATATATATATATATATATATATATATATATATATATATATATATATATATATATATATATATATATATATATATATATATACATATATATATATATATATACATATATATATATATATATAAGTATATATACATATATATATATATATATATATATATATATATATATATATTCGAATATTTGTTCGTTAAATCTAATAAATTATTTAATTAACATAACAAAATTTTCTTCAAATTAACGAAATTTTTCATCAAAACAAATTGTTGCACTCTTTAATTCAACGAAATGTTCATCATTTCAATAAAATTTTGTTGAATAACTTATATTGAATTGACGAATTATCTTCAATTCGACAAACATAACATTCAATCACAATCCATCCGATCAAAGATGTTTCATTGAAACAAATAATTAACAAAATAATCTAAATTTGAATAAAAAATAATTAAATTCACTACCAGCCTTCGTTGACCTTATATTAAACGCTTTTTCTTCAGGTTAGATGTAATTTTTGTCAAATTAACCACTTTATTTTTTTGGGTGTAGTTAAGAAACAAACTAATTTTTGAACAGCCTTTTTTCGGGATGAACTTTCGGGCTACCTTCACATCCGTTTATTTTGTTGTTGGGAGCCGCTATTACAATTATTTGTTAGGAAATTTTAAAAATGCAAACCTTATTTTGGTTTAATACGTTAATTTTAATAAAAGTGGGGTATGCTGACAATTCTTTTTTACTACATAAAATAAAATATTAATTTTTTATTTGAATATTCTCTTATTTTTAGAATCAAATGCAGGAAACAAAAGGCCTCATCTCGTTATAACAACAGAAAAGTTGAATTAAACCACTCATGAAAAACAAAATTCACACGCCAAAATTTTGGAGGATCTATTGGCAATGAATGTTATGGTAATTACATATTATATGTATATATTATATATATGAATATTTTTAGGAATCACTAGTAACCGTAACGTGCTTGGAAAACAAAATAAAACGGTTGTTGCGGGCGTATAAAAAAGCAAAGGCCACCCAAACCATACTGGCGAGAGTTGTCAATGACAATCCCGTTTAAATTAGAAATGGATGAAATTTTTGTGGAATGGGGCATTAGTGAAAGAACGACTGCCACATGAATTATGGAACCCAATGTGTCCATTTCCCATCTGTTTTCAGAAAATCATACATTGACATTCCTTTCAAAACCTTCTAGCGAATTACCATTACCACCGACTCCATCACCACCAACCCCATCACGACCAACTCCATTAGCTCTCATTCCAAGGTCAGTTCTCTACGATCCTAGTATCTCTAACCCCATAACCTCCAACCCCGTTAGCTCTCATCGCAATGCTAATTGCTTTCCCATCGCTATTGACAAAGAATTGTAATATTTCTTTCTATTACATAAATCTGCGGCGTGAACTAACAGAACTTTAATTTTAATGTGCGTTGGGAATCTATATCATATCTTAAAATTTTGTAGAAGTAGATTTGTTATGTTCGTATGTCTTAAAAAATAATTTCCAATATATGTATAATACATCAAAAAACTTGGAGTACGCTCAATTACATACCGTAGACTTTGCTACACCAAATAAATTGCCCAGTTGACAAAACGTTGTCGTATTACCTATGTACCAGAAATACAATATGAACATTTTGATATTTATTTATAGCAGAATGTCATTCATTTCATTTATAGAAGACGAGATAGGTAGACGCGATTTTAAATTTAAATATTTTATTCATTTGTTTGAGTCAACATAGTTGAATGTAAGTACACTTAACACGAAAACATCAACATCGAACGTTCTAATTGAAAATAATTGTTTTTAGGTTATGTTGTTACGCCGTTAAAATTAAAACTAATTTTTGCTATAAAAATAAAAAAAAAACAATTGGATTCTTTATCTTTATCACCCTAATTGAATTTTGTTTCTATCATCTTCTCAGTAAACTCACTAAATATGTTCACGCTTTAAAAGTATATAATGAGAACTTTAACTTAACAAGATTTATCAGTCAAGTCAGAGCATCTTGACATTATATTACAACATATCCACAACGTTAGCCCGCATTTGCTAGTTTACTGATTTTATAACAAAATTGTGACGTTCAAATGCAAAGTTCGCTACCTACATTATAAACTGTTCGTCATAAAACGCGAAAAACCTGCATTTGCTCTTAAGGGTAATAATATGATTTTTGTTATTTTCGCTAATTTTATGAATCGAAATGTATGTATGTTTCAATAAATTGTTCACGTCTGTTATTTTAGCTTCGGATATTTTAGCGCACGGTGTTACTGTCGACGGATTTATTTGGGAAATACTTTTACCTCGTTTTGTAATGGGTTTCCCAGCACCAAGGTCTGATTTGTATGCAGCTTCACCATGCACTAATATTTTTGGACAGGGCTTTGTCAATATAAATCGCTTGCAGTCGTTAAAGCGAAAATGCCACAGCGCTGGAGGGCGAATAACGTTGCTGGCTTCTGTTTTCCAATCGTACAGGACATTCGTCACTTCCCAGTGAAATAACAGTTGCGTCAGATTTAAATATGTCTAAGTACTCGTCTGGTTTTACCATTGATTGCCGATTTTTTACATCAAATTTCAAAAAACCGGTAAATGAAAGCATAAAGGTTGATTTCGAAAATTAAAATTGAATACCTCTTTTTCGATTTTCGCACGATCTGGGGTATAAATGAATGGCAGGCAACCGGAAAAATAATTTATAATGAAGTGATACTGGCCGGGGCTTCTTTCAGGAGCCAATAAGAACACATTTCAAGCATTGTCGTGTTCTTGTTCTGGCCTCCACATCCATCAGCGACTAGGCGAATACGTTTCTTGCTATTTAAACTGATATTTTGAAGGCGATGATGCACAGCAGATGCAATATGATACGATCCCTTGGAGTACTCATGCTCAGTCCAGGTATGTAAAAACACGTTGTTAATCGTTAATTAAGTTTTCGACGATCCAACGACGACACCAAAATTGTACATATACAGCTGGCGACTGTAATATGCCGCCTGGTCGGCCACTTTGGGAAGCACCATATTTTTTTGGCAGTCGAATGATATAGTGACTAGGTCATCCTTTTGCTCTTGTAATAAACGATAGAAAGCTTGAACACGTCTCTTGTGCACTAATCTATGTAGCATTAAGGATTGCTTTTTCTTAGTGTCTTTCCCATCTCATATGCTTTGCTAATATTAGCCGTGTTTCTTGACGTTTGATCTGATCCGGATCAGATCATATATGCTTTCCTTTCATTTGTATAGCTGCGTTTCATGAAATCAACACAAAAATTGTATTATTTTTTGTTTTTAGGTTATTATATTGATCCTATTAGCATTTTGGTTCAAAACGTAGATAGAAAAACAAAAAAACAAATTTTTTTTATGTTTATTTCATGAAACGCAGCTATACAAATGAAAGAAAAGCAGATATGATAAACAAAAAAACAAAAATTTTTTATGTTTATTACATGAAACGCAGCTATACAAATGAAAGGAAAGGAGATATGATCTGATCCGGATCAGATCAAACGTCAAGAAACACGGCTATACACATCGAACCCAGGTCTGCATATGGAGTCTTAAATCCAATATTAAAGTTCTGTTTGAACACATTGCGGAAGAAGCTTTGCGTCACATTGTTATATATCAAAAATAAAACGGTACATTTTATTAATGTTTAACTCGCTAGGCGGATATTGCCGCTTGGCTAGTTTATTTCGGTAATAATGTATTTCCAACGTTTTAAATTTCTTTATAGATTGGATGACTGCATCTTTTTTTGCTGCATTTCTCGAGCCTATTCCGTCTCCTCCAAGTCTTTCGGTACGCGGTAATCGAGTGGTCAGGTGGTTTTTACAAATACGGATAATTCTATCGCGTTTAATGCGTAAAATACCACAAAACGCAGTTTGACACACTCGGGAAACGTTGTTGATCGCATTTCGTACAAAATATTTTATAGATAACGATCTCTTTTTGGATGAATGGTTATGCGTTCTTCTTGTTGGGTGTAACAGGATCAATATTCGTTTAGGCCCGTTAGCAGAATTTTACCCACTCAGAGGTTTCGGGGCGGTCATTAGAGGCCAGCTAGGACTCGGGGGATTGGCATGGGGTTTCCCGAAACATAAGTGAGTCTTGATAGACCGCAGAAAGGGAAATAAAGGAGGACAAGTTATAATATGGACTAGGAACTGAAGCGGGACAGGAATCAACCTACCGTGCTAACCTAACTGTGATCAACTAACAACTTACCCTATATAAGATATTTAGCTTCTCATCCTGAAAAATATCACAATAAAGCGAAGCAGAAATAAACCCATTCAAAAAAATGAAATTAAAAGGAAATGCGAAAATTCAAATCAATTCTAAATATAAATAAATTTATTGTTATTCTTTTACTTTACATATATAAAAACAAATATAACCTAAATTAATTTATTTCATTACTTCATCCCAGAAACTAACTAAACTTAACTAAATTATTAAGAACTAACTAAGTAAATGAAATAAATACCTAAATCTATAATTTAATTCAAAAATTATATTCATAATAAATTAAAATGTTATATAATAAAAATTAAATTTATATAAATATAGTAAATAAAAATTGGTACTTAAATTATAATATGACCGCGGCCGATGTACTGATATGCATAAATTATAATCCATTTTATTGAAGAAATGTTATTAGTTTTTGTTTTGTTTGTATATTATTATTAATTAATTATTTATTTCATAGTTAATCTTATTTATTTATTATTAAAATATTATTATTATTTAATTAAGTTATTATCTTTATATAACTATTATTAACACAAAAAAAAACACTGTGCACAAATTTTGTTCATTATACGTAGTCACTTTTTGTTTTATATATCAATTAAATTATTTAGTTAATTTAATTAATAAATTGATTATTTATTTATTTAATTCTTGTTATTTATTTAAATTATATTATAAATTCGGTTATCATAAAGCTAGTAATTGTTTATGCTTAATTTACGGAAAGTTTTCTTAAAATTACAAAACAGTTATTTAATTACTAGAAATTTCTGATTTGTTTTTTCACTAAACTTTTAGTTTCCATACATTTATAACTAAGAATATTTGTAATTAATTTGCAACACTACACAATATTCGCGTTCGCGATATTTTTGCACAAATTTTTAAGTAAAATATAAAAAAATAATTTGCTTTTCAGCAAGAGTAAACTAAATATATCACGGAATAATTACTCTTGAATTTATTCCGCCAACAACAAAAAGTACTTAAAAACGATTCAATCAGAAAAAATATTAAATACTGACTATCAACTATCTCGAGCATCCAAAAATATTGTCTTTTATACTTCGCATTTTGCAAATATTTTTCCCACTTCTACATTGCTAACGGGACAAACAAGTATCATATCTCCTAATCATATTTTTTTAATCATTTCCCGCGCTTTTGCATTTACATACACATTTGCATACTAAAAAAAATCAGAGGTATTAAACCTTGGAACGATGTACTTAGGTAATCGTTTCATGGGTTTTGTGCTGACGTATACGCCAAAATAAAGGAGTCCTGCTGCAGTTTGTTTTTGGTTAAGTAAAATGCTTTCGCATATTGCATAGCATCTTTTCCGCGAATTTTTCCACATTTAATTCCACGCCACTCGTGTGTTTACACTTAGGTAAAACCGGTGGTTTTCTTTGCCTGTATCTTAAATACATAGCTTTACTTACTACAGGATTAAAAACTTAATAATATGCATATTATTTACCTCTTTTCTTTTTCTTGATCCCGTTTCGATTTATTTTTGATTTTTCTGGCCTTCTCTCCGCCCTGAACAACAATTGGGTGTTCATCGTTGATCAAGATCAATGTATTCTAAAATAGTGTTATGTATATACATATATAAATACATAATATTATTAAAACGTAAATAAAATTAAAATGCTCACCTTTTATTACAAAACACGTCTTTGCCTCGCCAAATTTTAAATTGAACTGAAAACTTAGTTTTTCTGTCAAAAATTTGGCGCTAAAATATTTAATTTGGATTAAAAATAGAGCTTTTTGAAAATTATTTCATCAGTAAATAGCTAGTTTTGCACCAAACTTACCTTATTATTATCAGTAAATAATGAATTTTGCACTCAACAGATTTTTTGTAAATGTAGAGTTTTGAATGTATTTTTTTGTGTAAATAACGAGTTTTGCAATAAAACTTGAAATTTCTTCATCAAATAATGGAATTTGTGGAATACTTTTATTCCAGCAATATGCGCAAGACGATTTTTTTGGTATACGTCATGCATATTTTTAAAAAGATTGTAAATAACGAACTTTGCATTTGAACGTCACAATTGACACTTACTATAGCCAACTCGCAATATAAAAAATAATTAAAGGCATAGAATATAGCATTTAACACTATGCCGTATAATATTGAAAATTCAAAAAATTGCTAAATAGATACGAGTAGAATATCTTTAATATTATTTCATTTCTTATACACAAACATAACCTGTATGGGATGGAATTGTGTAGCCTGAGTAAGATTTTTGTTTGTTCTGGGATAGAAAACTTAGATAGAAAAATCGATATTTCGGAGTTCAGGCGATTATAATAATGTCGAAAAGTGAAAAAAATATCGTACAATAAAATGTTCGCCATACAATATTAATAGTTTCGTTATGAAATACATAAGTATACATATACAATTGTACATATACTCGTACATATTTTAAGTATAAATCAAAATATCTATACGAACCAGCATTCAAAATTTTCAAATCCATTTGGTTTTATAATAGACAATAAATTATTTATGGGATAGCTCAAGATAATTTTTCTCACAAATTGTGAATATTCGGAATAATTTATGTTTCCGTTGTATTGGGAACTACTCGTACTGATATGTATGTATACGTATGGAATTAAAACTATTCTTACTCATATGTTCTATATTATGTATAATTTTTATCTAACTATTCATTTGAATGGATAAATCGGTTTTACACAAATGCATATACATATAATAAATAATACGGCATTTAAACTATATTGTATCAATATGGGATTATTACGTCTGACAATAATGCTGTTATGATTATGGCCTAAATAAAACGAAGAATTTATTAATCCCCAGATATGCGATCTGACAATTATTTGTCTGAATTGACAAAAGTTTTCGTTTCGGCATTTACAAATCAAACAAATAAATTATATAATATATCTACAGAAAATGTGTGTTCGACAATACCCTATAAAGATTAAACGTATAGCTGTATAGTGTAAATTTTAAAAGCGTAGTGATATAGATAAGGAATGTCAGAGAGAAAATTAACTTAAATTTACATACTATTATAATAAGTAAGACACTTAAGAACGATGTAACGACGACATAAAACATAAAATATATTATGATAAATAAAAATAACAAGTATTTTTTTTGTATGTAAATTGCAAAATACGTAAGGAAATCCAGTTCCATACTGATATTCTTATCGTTCATGTAAAGAAATTCAAATTTCGGTTTTTACTGAAGAAGAGAAATTTTTGTGTCAAACTAAAAAATTGTATTGTAAGAATTTTTATGTGATAAACTAGTTATATACTATAGGGTAATATAGTTTGGGTTATAGATAAGGAAAATTGTACATAATTTCATTCGAGATTTTTGTTTTTGTTATTTATAATTCTCTGAAAATTGAATTTAATAGCAATGTGCCAAACAAGCATTAAGATTTTCCAACTACATATTTTAATTTTGTTTATTGTTTTGTTTGTTTTTGGTTGGAGTATGATAAATTAAAGGCTATGCACAGATAAATACATATGTAGATGAGATAGTTTAATTTTTTGTTATGGTTTTATAATCGTTTACTAACTTTCAAAACATTGGATAAATGGCATAAATAAGATAAATATTTTTTAACAAATAATATTATTAAGTATATGCTGTTGCACCGTAAGCCCGTTAGTGGCATTGAGTGCTGGAGTAAAATCCGCCTAATTTTATTTAAAAAACTATATGCTGTATATTTAATTTAGCTAAAATAGCCCGCCTTCCAGAAAAAAATCTTGGGAATTCTTTCATGTTGCAGATATTTTATTATTTTTCACGGATATTTAGGCGTGAACGTATATCAAGGTAAATTTAATAAGTTTAATTGTTAGTTTATGCTATTTTGTGACTTAAGCTGACATGTGACAACTCCTTAATACTCATTAAAAAAACTTTTCAAATATTTGCAAAATTTAAAATAAAAATTATTCGATTGATTTTGGTAGTATTAAGTAACTGTCTCTGATGTATTCGCTTTGTTACCAATTTAATTTTGTTTTCGTACTCAGCTAACAAATCTTCAATTAGTTAGCAAAATAGTTAAAAATTAAAATTTTGATAGGAAATTCAAATGTTTCAATTAAGTTGTTTACTTTGTGATAAACAAATAAAAATAAATTTGTGTTTTCTGTCAACATTTTAATTTTTAACAATATTTTTAGCTAACTGAGACGCGATCTTAATTCATAAATATTAGGACACGCAAAATATATCTTTAAATAAGGGTTTCCGTCAGGTATTTGTTTTATTAAAGGCATACTAGCTGGCGATTTTGATTTATTTTTTATATTAGAAACTTTCAATAATGCGAATAGATCATTGAATGCGGCTCTCGTAACAGTATGCTTTATAGCCCAGGCACGTAATTTGTGATTCAATAAATTGTTGGAATTTTATAAATAGTTTTCTTTGTGTTTAAATTGTAATTACGTCGTAATAAAAAGAGGATGAAACAGCACTGATCGTATATGTAAGTCGTTAATGACACGGTAGTAGAAGAACGAACGATATGGGACTTGTCCTACCCCTGCCTCAGAAGTAGTTAAATTGTATGATATGTCATATAGGACATTTAGTAACCATCTCACCAGTTTACGAAATATAAATATTTTTCTCTTTATCATTCAATAACTGATTAAAAATGGAACCGTGCATGTCTCGCGAATAATTTCAATTCAGTTGCATGTTGGCAAGTTTCCTACTGCGTCTGGGATATGTTAATTTTGACAAAATATATTATAAACTGATAAAGTCGCTCTCATGCATTTGAGTCTAAGGTTTATTTGAGCTGAACTCGAGACGAAGTCAACATAATAATGTTAGATTCCATCTCACTATGAAATATTTCAATAATTTAGTTTTGTTATGGTGTATTCGTCTCGAGTTCGCCTCAAATAAGCCTTAGTGTCATTCGTATGAGAGCGGCATGAAGAAACGGTTGGCAGAAAAAATGAACTCAGGAATCTGACAGGTAATTAACAATAAATAATGTTTACAAGTTCATCTTATGGTCTGTTTTACTTTCGAGTTTTATTCAACGAGTGTACTCGAGTCAGACACTAGATGTAACATTAACTCCCATACTCTACATTTTTTTTTTTTTTTTTTTAAAAGACGTGGCATAGACACTTTTTTTGGTTCATAGCCAACAACATTCATTCATCCCCTTCTCACAAGTACAGTATACCACCAGCGCATTGCATAGCTCCATGTTACCCTGTACAGTGACATGGAAGATGGGTTGGCCCATGAGTTCTACATTCCAACAGAGGGTTATAGATGTTTTCAATTTAATCAATCGGGAGATGAAAAATCCCTTTTTGCATCCCGCCTCTGTTGGGATTCGAACCTGGTACCTCCAGATCCAAACTTCGCAGCTTTAACCACTGCGCTATGTGCTCGGTTCGTATTCTACATACATTTCTATAATTTTGGGAATCCCATAAATATGGATCACATAACATTATAAAAAATAGTCTCGATATCAAAATATACACATTTTAATTTTAAAGTCCTTTCTTCAGTATTAAAACTATTTGTGTTGTTGCTGCTGCTGCAGACAAAATAAATAAGATAATCAAATTCGAGAGATTAAATTGAAATTTTTGTTTTTTAGGAAACCGAAAAATTAAAATAAATTTCTTGGAAAAATTTCCAATTTTCTACTATCTTATCAAGATTATTGGTTTGTGGATTTGTTGTTTTTGTTATCTACATATAGTTAAAGTGTTGCTAAAAATAAATTGTATTTATTAATTTTTTCTGTGAAAAATAAAACAACTTATCTTTTTGAATTAGATCTTGAAATTTATTTTGTGGTAATATTTTTTTTGGTTTTTATTTTTTATAAATAAAACCCATTAAAGGAGTTTTTGGAATTAGATTTGGTTCGTTGTTATATCAGTTCTACATTTTTATGATTTTGTTCGTTTTTATCAATGTTTGTGTTACATGATTTTTTCAGTGGAATTTAAAGGAGATTGTGGCAGCTTTCACAGTATTGCTAACGATTACTAATAATTAATGGCTTACCGTATAATATTCAAAGAAATCATTTATATTTCGTATAATAGTTCAACAGTTGTTCCAACCAGACAAACATGGAGATAAATATCTCCATCCACAAACGATAAAATTATTATATATTTTGGGGCGTTATAATAATTTCATTTTACGAAAATGTAAAAACAGTGAAAAAATTCATCAGTTCATCTTCTTCAAGCAACAGTGAAAATAATAATAATCAAATCTACGATGAACTTTTATTTTTATATTTATGAATATTGTATTTTTTAAATATTGTATTAAATATTTTTTATTAAACCCGAATATAATTCTAAATATTCGTTGGTAAATTAAAAGTGAAATATATTAGTATTCCATAAAAACTGTATGTTGTTTGTTAAATATTGTAGTTGAATGATTTTATAGATTAATTAAGAAAAGAAGTATTAATTATTGTTTTATAAAACCATAGAACGATTTGAATATATTTTTATAAAAATTAAATCTTTATTGAAAATTATTTAAAATCAAACATGAATCAGGAATTGCAGATATCCCAACTTAATAATTTAAACAAAATTCTTGCAAAAATCAAGAAATAAAAAGAGTCGATATCTTAATAACCAGAACCAGAAATATTTACGATTACTTTAAGGTAACATTTTACCAATAAAGAAAGTGGGTCCAATTTTTTATTCACACAAGGATGAATAAAAATACATTCCAATTGCTATTGGAACTAATAAAACCTCAAATGGAAACATCGGAGAAAATGTATGTAAATACAGAATGTCGTTTGACATTAATTTTACTTTAAGATAATAATGTAATAAATTATAAAGTATATAATAATGTATTAATATTAAATATTATTTATAGATATCTATCTCAAGGAAGTTCCATTCAAGCGTTAGCATAGAGTTGGAAAATAGGAAAGGGTACTGATAATTCTGGAAACATGCGAACCAACCAAACATTAGATTATGAAACAATTGAAAGGACAGGACCTATGGGACATGCCTAACTATTTGGGGCAATAGATGGAAAACATAATGTACACAGTGTCCACCGGTAACAAGCAGCAATTTAACTACCAAAAATAGTTTAGCATAGTCTTATGGCTGCCTGTGACGGAAAGTACATCTTCACAAACAGCGACGTTGGTGCATATGGATCACAAAGTGATGGAGCTAAAAAGCTTCGGTAAAAAATGTGTTTAAATTGATTACAAGTATTTTGACCAATGAATATACCGGGGACGAGTACAAAATTACCACTTTTTTATTGATGAAGCATTATTCATTCTTATAAGAAATTTGATGAAGTCGTAACCTGGTACAGTTTTACCAAAAGCAAAAGAAATGTAATGAAATTGCGAGGGCATGAATGGGCTGTATTCATTTTTGCTTCCTAAATAATGCCTTTCGTCACCGGACAAAAATAAATTCATATATTCAGAGCTCCGAAGTGGTGTTTATATTCCCGGCTAAGGCTCAGGGATTGGAGTGGGGTTTCCCAAGATGAATAAATGATAGCTTAACCACATAGGGAAATAGGAAGGAAATAGAGGAATAGTGTTAGTGGAAACAGACCGAGTTACTCACCTATCTACAATTTTGTGTATTTTCTGCGATTTTAACACAAAATTTGATACGTTTAATCCATATAAATTTGTAAATATTTTAAACCGATATTTTTTCGCTAACTTAACGTTTTCAATTCGCAATGACTTTATTAAGTTACTAAAATCGTTTTGGATTTCCAAATTGAAGCCATGTCCATTTAAAATGCAGCATGTAAATGCATCAAAAGCGCACGTGTTAAAATAGTTTTCCCCAGTTACAATACCATTTAAAAAAAAACACATGGTTGAATTTTGTTGGCTGTTATTTCCCATTTTATTATGTTTTGTAGCTGAATCTAACAAATTAAGTTTTGCTTTATACATATTTTATTCGAAACTGCCGTTTGTATTAAAGCACTTCGTAATTCCGGTGGCGTCATATCATTTAATGATTTAATCATTTCTTGATCAAAATTGGTTTTATGTTTTGACGTAGATGGCGAATGACACATTTGATTTTTTTTAGACCAACCTTTTTCGACAGCAAGGAGTGATACCAATGGTTTATCTTCTTCTATTTCATTTTTGTCATGTTTAATTTTCTTCATAGATATGTGCTTTGGTATATGAAGAGTATACCTGTTATAAACAAGTGCATTGCGTTTATTTATCTCGTGAATAAATCGCAGTGCTTTAGTAGGCAGCTAACCTAATGCTAAATTAGCTCTGGTTCTACGTTTAATCGTAGCAAAATAGTTCTCCACGTGAACATTGCTTAGCCGTGATTTGTGAAAGATATGGGACCAAAACGGTTAGTACGTCATAAATTTCTTCATTAGAATTTCAAGCAATTGTGTATTATAAAACGAATTGGTAGAGCTATTTTCTTTACACGGATTCAGTTCCGCAATAGTATCGGAAATGCTTTTGAACTCCAGATAAAATGGACTCTGCATATATATAGATTTTTTCAATTGCCGTACTTCACTACTAAAAATGTCACATTTCACTGTACTGGGCTCTTGATTAATGCTTCCAATGCATTTAATGTATCTGAAGTAAGATATTTTGATTTTAGTACTATTGAAAAATCTTTCCAAATTTTTTTTTTTTTGGTTTCATAATCATCTACTAAAAATAGCGATGCAAATACTTCCTTTAAGAGTTTGGAATTCTTATCAAATTTGACAAATGATCTATTAAATTCTTTAGCAATATTGTGCATCAAATGTGAAACACATAGAGATAATTTCACTAAATCATTAATATTAACAGAATTGTTTATAATGCCAAATGTAATATTTAAATATTTAACAATGTCCATATTATTAAATATATCTAAAACTGAATTGATCTCAGCGAAACTTCCATCAGTAACTACAGTGTCAAACACTGGCCATTGTTTTAATTGGTGCTCAATTTCAATTCGGTATGATCGAGGCCACCCACCAATCGTCTCCCTACTATGACTCTGTAAGATTTGTATCCTATCTTAATATTTTATCCGGTGCGGATTTTGTAAATGAATGAATATACAATTACACAATAAATTTTTACTGTTAACAATCCATTTATTTATTTATTCCACAAATTTATATTATTTATTCATAAATGTATACAATTGTTAATTAGTTTTAAGTTTTTATATTAATATATTTATATTTATATATTTATAGTAATGGTTCGGTTATTAGATAGTGGTGGTTGGATAGATGGATATGTGATGGGGTTAGTGAACGCTTAATTCAAATAAGTTGGTTTATATTTGAATTTCACTAATTGTTTTGTTTGTGGCAGAATCGAATATCGGTGAGTCGAATATTCGAGCTGCTACAACTCCCACTAATCATATCAGTCAATGGAAATGGATCTGCGGGATCTAATTCATCCACTTGCACTGGTACTATTAATGCGTAATATAATATACTTGGCATATTATGTCTTGGAGATCTGACCAAACCACTAGTTGCATCTAAATATGCGACCAATTTGTTTGTTGGAGCACATTTTAATAAGCTACGAAGCATATTAAATTGCATCTCGTTAAAGGGAATAACATAAAACGGCTTTATCGAATACCTTTGAAATAGATTAGGATTAATTTCCATTTCCTTTTCTAAATGTTCCTAAATGTTTTTCATTGCAAAAAGAGTCATTATCTTGCTCTCTTAACATATCCGAACGAGCTTTTCTAAGCACGTTCATGGATTTGACGTTGGTGGTTTTAAACGTATTTAAAAATGTCTTATCTTCGAGTTCTACCATTTCTTCAAACACTTGTTCCACTCTTTGTTTTGATAATTTAATTTTCTGTTCGTTTTTTGTTCGTTTTGATCCTCTTAATTGTCTCGTTCTTAATTCATTGTGGCATTGCTGATCCGATCGATAAATTTGAAAGGTTCCAAATTTCAAGTTTGTATTGATCATTTTAAATCTGCGACACCCAAGATGACCACAATATGCTCTAATACTGATACTATTTTTGCGATAATCGCAAGATTTAATATTTATTTGGTATCCAGTTTTTTCAGTCAGTAAATCCAATAAAATATTTGAATATGCCTTGCTATTTAATTTTTGCAAATGTTTACTGTACAGCTCAAACCAATCATTGACAACTATTTCGCCCATCTCTAATTCATAACCGTTTATTTTATTACATTTTAGAACTTGGTTAAAAATTGTGCGCTTATTTATTTTTGATTCTGTGATCTCGAAATCATCCAGACTTGAATCATCCATCGCCAAACTATTTTCACTACTCCGTGGTGTTTCTAATTCAACTGAAATCATTTGTTGATCCACTACTAAATTATTTTTAGAATTAACGCACACAAAATCATTCATTTGCATTACTTTTTCATGGAAACCTTTTTTCAAATCTTCATTTTTTAATAGGTTTATTAATTCAATCCTGTTGATATTATTGCATTGTAAACTTCTTATGGATTGGCAAATCTTAAAAAATATTGAAAATTTGGCGACACTTCCTAAATTTAAGCTATCAAGATCGCATGTGTGCTGTAAAATCGTATCTTGAAGTACCGAATAACTTGATTTTGTTAGTTGAAACTTGTTAAATTTCATTTTATTTTGTGGAATGTCAACGCTTTAAAATAACTTTGAAATAATTATAATTTACAAATTGAAAGCTAAATCTATTAGTTACTATAATATAAAAGTATTTTTACAATATATCATTAATTATGCATGTAAATGTGAATATACACAAACATACTAAAAAATGATTAGAATTAGAGCCAAGGTCAAAAATACGAAAATCCAAAATCAATAAAATATGTTTTAAAGCAAATTCCAAAATCATGCAAGGGTCGAAAGTTTTAAAAAAAAACTGTTTTTAGCACAATAAAAATTAACACGAAAAATATGGAAAACACGAAATGGATACACGAAAAATATATAACTCTAAAAATCCAATACGAAACGACGTGAACAGTACGAAATCTGAAACAGTATTAAAAGAAATTCAAAAAAAAATTTCTTTATATACCAGGCCAAAATTTTTTATTTTTTTTATGTTTTATTATGTATTTTTAGTTTTCACACAATCATCAAATTTTGTAAGATTTTGAAAATTTGTGCTCAGTCCTTTTTTATGGAACCATCAGTATCGATATAGAAAGCTTGATTTACCCCCTTTCCATTCTATATAGTCACTATATGAGGCAATCCCTAAGATTTCAATTATTTGGCATAGAACGAAACCACTTCTACACAATATTGTTAATTTTGACATGCCAGACAAAACCATAAAATGAACTACAAAAGTTGAGTTAAAATATTCTCAGCCCCGGGCATCATTTAGGCACATTGCAACGGTACGATTTTCAAAAAAAATTCTTGAAGTAAGCTGTTGATATGCTCATCTCAAAACCGTATAGCTTTGATCCGACAAATTTTTAATTTTGACATGCCAGACAAAAACATAAAATGAAATACAAAAGTTGAGTTAAAATATTCTCAGCCCCGGGCATCATTTAGGCACATTGCAACGGTACGATTTTCAAAAATAAATTCTTGAAGCAAGCTGTTGGTATGCTCATCTCAAAACCGTATAGGTTTGATCCGACAAATTATTAATTTTGACATGCCAGACAAAAACATAAAATGAAATACAAAAGTTGAGTTAAACTATTCTCAGCCCCGGGCATCATTTAGGCACATTGCAACGGTACGATTTTCAAAAAAAAATTCTTGAAGTAAGCTGTTGATATGCTCATCTCAAAACTGTATAGCTTTGATCCGACAAATTATTAATTTTGACATGCCAGACAAAAACATAAAATGAAATACAAAAGTTGAGTTAAACTATTCTCAGCCCCGGGCATCATTTAGACACATTGCAACGGTACGATTTTCAAAAAAAAATTCTTGAAGCAAGCTGTTGATATGCCCATCTCAGAACCGTATAGCTTTGATCCGGCAAAAACATAAAATGAAATACAAAAGTTGAGTTAAAATATTCTCAGCCCCGGGCATCATTTAGGCACATTGCAACGGTACGATTTTCAAAAAAAAATTCTTGAAGTAAGCTGTTGATATGCCCATCTCAGAACCGTATAGCTTTGATCCGGCAAAAACATAAAATGAAATACAAAAGTTGAGTTAAAATATTCTCAGCCCCGAGCATCATTTAGGCACATTGCAACGGTACGATTTTCAAAAAAAAATTCTTGAAGTAAGCTGTTGATATGCCCATCTCAAAACCGTATAGCTTTGATCAGACAAATTTTTAGTTTCGGTAAACCGGAAAAGTATACAGTTACGACCACCAAGTTTTATGTTGCTATTGAAAGATATTCATCATTGATTTATCAATTTGAATATGATTATATTCAGGAAAATCTTTTTCATTTAGTTTTCATTTATAATAATTTATTATTTTATTTAAAGGGATTGTAATAAATTCCTGGGCTGGGATAACTTTATAAAACATTACATGAGGTATAAAATTGTTAGAGTTGCCTGATTCAATATTTTTATTTCCTGCGATAAAATCCGGGGATAACTTCACATACATTGTCAAGATCATCTTTTGAGATTTAAATTTAAATAAGGCAAGGTAAATCCTTTGAGATCCTGTTTCGCAAGGGCCTTCGTCTCACCTAAGAGGAAGTTTCGAAAACAAATATATCTCGAACCATAATATAATAAATGAAACTATAACCTATAAAAATCACCGAAATTAATCGTTCAGTCTTATAAATTAAATTCAATATCCATCGATGAAGTACTGCTGGGATCTATAATTTGACGAAGCAGATTGTTATTTGTTCCTGATACTTTAGTATTTTTTGCTGGTTCAATATTGAATTGTTGTTGACGATAATCTTTTACGGCTTCTATTTCTTACCGAAGGCTACGAAATTTTGACAACCTCCAAAACTTCATCAAACGAATCTTGTTCTTCATCAACGATGGATGATATCGTTATGGTACTATTAATTGCTCTCTCGCTAGCGAATATTACATCAAAAGACTTGTAGTCCCAATTAGTTCGAGCATTTCCTGTGCGACTGTGCTTGTCCTTGATATCGGCGAAGATTTCTTTATGTTACGATTTTTTCTAGCTAATAAATCAACATAAATTTGGTCACCTCTACCCTGAAACTAATTTTTTATTTCAAGACAAATAAATATTTTTTTTTAAATTTTTGAATCTCTTTCTTTTGAGGTTTTGGGTCAGATAAATGAATTTACTTACCATTCCTTCATTTATAATTTATATTTAATTTATTTCAATTTTCAAAATTAAAATTATAATTTTTTCAAACAAAAAATATTAAATTTAAATGTTTTTTTTTTGTTAAAGACGTGGCATAAACACATTTTTGGCCTTACACCTTACATTCACACGAACATTCATTCAACCCATTCAAACAAGTACAGTACAGTACAGTACCTGCGGATTGCATAGCTCCATGTCACTCTGTACAGTGACAGGCAAGATGGCTCGGCCCATGAGTTCTACATTCCAACAGAGGGTCATAGATGTTTTCAATTTTTTTCGATCGTAATCGGGAGATGAAAAATCCATTTTGCATCTGTGTTGAGATTCTAACCCGGTACCTCCCGATCCAAACGTCGCAGCTTTAACCACTGCGCTATTTGCTCGGTTTAAATAAATGTTAGTTTTATTTATATTTTAATCGCCTTTTTCACTCAAATTTAACTCATTCGATGGTTGAACGTATCTTTGAAAAATAATGAAAGTAAAAATAACATTTAACCTATCAATGTTGCCACATATTTATTTTATATCAGATGCATTCAGACCTCAAAATATTGATTTAACCCATCATATTGCCAGCACTTGGTGGACTTGAAAGCACCCATTGTAAATAAAATTCTATGCTTAAGCATCAGAAATATCATTACAAACTGACCTATGAGTTCACCAACTACGTTTAGAAAGATAATCATTGGTTTTAGTGTATACTAACTAACTCAGATAATTAAGTAATTGATTATACACGAAATTCATTACGATAGTCACACAAAGTGCCATTTAAATAGTCATTTACTATATAAATGAATTTCATTTTACTTTTTAAGGAAACAACTTTTAGCACTTTAAATTTATGCTGTAAAGTTAAAACTGGTTACGGACGAACATTCTTTTGATCAAGAAGGTGCTTTTATACAATTGGGCCTTGCAGAGAAGCACAAGTTAGTCCAACTCAAAGATCATCAAGACAGCGCCTTATTATAACTGGCTAAATGTAGCTACCACAAATGCAGCTCCACCACTATTCTGACAAAATCTTATGAAGTTTGATACCGAATTTGCTTTAAGCTTTGATGAAATTTTAAACTTTTTTATAACATATTTTTTCATAATTTATTGGAATAACGAAATGTGATATTATGTACACTTTTTTTTATAATTTATTGAATCACAAACACAGTTGAATTTAATAATTTCTGTTAATCCCTATTTCCCAAACGGTCGTTTTCCATCATGTCCTTAAATTGCGAATAAAGATATTTTTTTCAAAAAGTTGAGCATTTCAGCTCTCAAGTGGTCAGTTAAGTCTAGAATTGAATTATGGAATGAAATAAGATAATTGGCTACATAACCAAGAGATATAAATCAGCGTTGCGGAGTTGGAGTCGGGAGTCAGTCTGTTATTGATTTTTTGCTGGATATACGCAATTCATCCGATTAAACTCCAAATTAAATACAATGAAATGAGAAAATATATAAAAGGGTGTCACAAATAAAATAGGAAGTTTGATAATTCACTTTCAAAACAATAACATAACCACTTTTCAATATTAGTTGAATTTTTTTTGCATATTTCAAGTTATCTGTAGCAGCCATCGGAGTCGACCTTGAAATATTTACAGCAGTCGGAGTCGGGCATATATTCACCGACTTGAATTCAACCCTGGTTTAAAATTCTTTTTTTGTTACATAATGCATATCACAATATTATTAGATTTTATTTGACACATACACGAATGTATTTAATATATGTTAATCGCGACTGGATTATTGCAATAAACAGACTGTACAATGTACCATGTCTAAAATATAAACGTTCATAAACACCATGAGGTCATTCCATATAAACAATATACATAGATTATGAAAAGAAATCATTTTGAATATATTTACAGTATAGACATTTGACCTTCGTCGACACACCCGATAATGAATTAAACAACTTTCAATGTTAGGGAATCCCATTAGTTTAAATGACCGTATAATATTCTTAATTATATTTCTGTTATCGCGTTTTTAACGTGTGTAATGCAAATAGAAAATGCCAATTTATCGAATTAAGATACATTAAAGTGGTTTTAATTTTTTAACAAACAGTTTAGCATGAACTTACAATTTAAAGTAACAAAATTATTTTCGAGATTATGCCATTCGGTATATTAGTTTGTACCACATTCCAAATGTCTTACGATACGTCAATAAATTGCATAGAATTATTTATATAAATTAACTCTGTTTGCTTACTTACACTTTAGTTAATACAGTCAACTCAAAATGAATTTGTCTACCAAAAGTGTTCTGTTGTTGTGCACATTATTGTTAAGTGATTTAATTTATTGTAAGGGTAGCGTGCCAAACCAAATTATTATTGAACTACCAATAAATGATACCGTTAAAACTATTGAAATTAAAATAATTCAAAATGATGAAATACCTAGTTTAACGATAACATGTTTAAATTATGATGCATTAAACGATTTGAATGCATCGGTTTTAAAAGAAATTAAATGGACGACGCAACACGGAAAATGGATATTGTTTGCGAATTGTTTTAATAATGAGACATCACATGCTAATTATAAAAACTTTAAGATTGAAGAGTTTTTGAATACTGATTCAAATGATTTATGGGAGGCGATTGATGTAACGTTTCATAAATTCGCATTTGTGGATGAAAATGTATTTTTTAAAAACTTTAAATTTACTCAATATAAATCAATTCATTTCTATAACATTGGTTTTGATTCGACCAATTTTTTATCAAATTTAATTAACAACACGAACATAAATTTTGGAAACAGCAATTTAATTGATTTTAATTATTTTACAAATAATACAATTTCGAAAATACAATTATTGGGAAATAATATTTTAAACTTTAATACAAATAATTTACACAAATTCACAATGTTGAATGACCTACAATTATATTACAATAATTTTAATAACGATGTGAATGTGTTTAATGTGCCCAAACTATTTGAGTTTAATCCAATGCTTCATCAAATTTCTATTGAAAATAGTGTTACAAAAATAGTGTTGCATGAAAATGTATTTTCCGCACTATATAATCTTGAACAAATATCATTGGCAAATAATCAAATTGAACATATTTCGGAAAATCTATTTCGTGAGTTAACAAACCTTAAACGAATAGTATTAGATAACAATAAGATTAAACAATTGGACGAAAACACATTTGAATTGAATAAAAAATTATCATATTTGAGCTTGGATGGAAACAAATTTTTACAATTTTCTGGGTAAGTCCTTATATTTATAATAATTCTATAGTGTTAAGTAACTATCACTGTATTTTTATTTACAGAACCGCAAACAACTTAAACTTTGGAGCATCACAATTACGGGTTTCGCTAGAGGATATACAATTCAGGACGGTTACTCAATTACAAAATTTTTTAAACAATCCGAACATAAACGGATTAATTATATCACAAATTGATGCACCGATAGTAACTTTTGAGGATTTTAGTTTCATTCAAAATCGTACAAATCAAATTGGAGTTATTTTACAAGCTGGCCAAACGTATTTCAATGTTACTTTAATTTCACCGGAAACCTTAGCTAAACCAATCACAGAATACGGAACTTTAATACAAATAGATGTTCGTGATGGATCTCGAATGTGCCACGAGTGTTCATTTATTAAACAAGTTTTCCCATTAGACGAAAATTACGTTCGTGCAAAGGATGACAATTTGAATGTATTGTTTGAATTTAATTTATCTTTGGATTGTCGTCGAAATAACATGCTGGGGCATTTTTATCATAAATTTGTTCAAAATTGTCCTAATTCCTGTGAATGTCTATATAATGAGTTGATTGATAAAGTACAAGTAGATTGCAGCAATAAAAATTTAATAGACATCCCAATTTTGATGTATCCAACTCAATTCACTCATATTGATTCGATTGATTTGATCTTTAAAAATAATTTGCTGCGTACAATTGACTTTGCAAATCAAAATGCAATTGTTATGGATAAATTATCATCCTTTAATTTTGAAAATAATGTAATCGAATCGGTAAATATGGATGGGAATCCACCAAAATTAATACATTATTTCAATATCTGTGACAATCCAATTTTGGAATCCGCTACTAATTTTATAGAAATAACCACCGTCGATGGAGTGGAACAAATTGAAAAAAATAACTGTTTAATTGGTACTTACCATCTACCCGACCTAACAAATATTGTGCAACAAAAATCTGAAGAACGAGTTAAGGAATTATTAGAAACTTGTGTATAAGTAAATTATACAATAAAATAAACTAGAACGTCCAATTTAAATTAAGAAATAATAAGTTATATAAATTAGACGAACCAAATTTTAAACCAAGTTCAATATAAATATTTAAATTCGATAACTTTTAGGATTCAATTGTTTACCATATTTACTATGAAGTTTTGTTATGTTAATCAAATTTAATTAAACTGAATATGATTCATTTTTAAGTGGTTTATTACTGTTCGGTAATTACTTCACTACTCTATATAACAGACCAAACGTGAAAACCCGATTTTTGCATTTTTTAAGTTTTTATATTTTTATAGTTCCACTTTAAAATGTAAAATAAATTAAGAGTCTATATATCATACTATCTTAAAAGAAAACTGCCACATCATGGCTATTCTTGAGACTACATAAATATTTAATTTGTTTATATTGTCAATCAATTTCAGTCATCCTGTAATTATTGGAAATATATATCTTAATCTTTGTACATACATAACATATTCATAATGGAGTATTTTTATTGTTGTTTGCTCTGATACTGATATAAAAATGTTATTAAAAATATTACAACAAAAAAAACGTCAAATAATTTTTCAAAGTTAAAATCTCAACCATAAACAGAGCAGTAGATTAAAATATAACGTTGGAATAATAGAATTAGCAAAAACGTTTTTCTAATGTTTTAATAATCAGTAAATTTCCACCTTTTATTAATAATATGAATTTATTAATTAAACAGAACCGGGTAAAATAACTTTATATACAGTAGATTCTAATAAAATTATTACGTTCTCTCGAAATTTATTTTATTATTCTTTTAATCTTTTTTAAAACAGTTTAATTTATAAATTATTGTTTTGATTGATTTAGTTCATGTTTATTATTTCAGACAATAAAAGATTGTTGGTTTGACATTCAACTTTAAAATTGTTTTTGCTTATATATCCTCCCTGCTACAACTGCTTTTACTTTTTCTCGGAAAATGATGAGCCAAAATTGATCATTTCTAGAACATTGTCTGGAACGAATGTATCTTTTCCCGTAATACAAAACCCAATAAACGAAATAATTTGCTTTATCGCAGTTCCTCTAGTTGCAGCAAGGTAAATCCTTTAGTTAGGTCATTAATCTGTGTTTTAGCATTATAAATGGTCAATGTATATTGTTACATCGTTGGACTGTTATTGGTGGAACGCAGCTAACCCTACAGCGATAAATGAGCAGATCAACCAACGAAAAAGTGGGGACAGATAGAAGAACCAGAATAATCTCTACCACGACGCTGAAATTCAACGATTATAATGGGCGTTTTGAACGCGATACCGATACATTGAAAATTAGCAACTTGGATAACACTTGGGGAAACGTCTTTTTTCTATCATAATATTTGTGTTGATACATTTAGCCATCATAGTTTTTAATAATTCAAATACAATTTTTTTGGTTTAAAAAAAATAAGAAAATTAATAAAAACAAAATACATAATTATATGTATACATGCATTTACGTATTTTAACTATGATAATTCGAAGAAAAGCCATAAGCTACTCTTTGCCTAGAAACCATTGCTGGGATGTTCAAACTTCGATATTCGATCAAATATCGATAAAATGGTATATTGTACCATTTTCGACCATTACTTTTTTTGTTGATACACTACGCTGATACACTACAATATAGATAACATAACCTAACAAAATTAAAGTATATGTCAATATTTATTACAGTGGGACCGGAAAAATCTCAATCGAACTCAATTAATTAAATTAATACAAAATTTAATTTAATATTTTTGTTGTTTTACCTAATTACATAATTTTTATTGTTTTTTAACTTGTAAGTCTTTATATAAAATTGTATAGAAATTGAAATGAAACATAATATGCATGTATACGTAGGGAAATGCAAAAAACATAACGCAAGGTCAATCTGATGGGACACTAAATTTCATGAAGAACCACCAGGAGATGGTGAAAGGGCCATTTGCATCGATAAATGGAAAATATAACGCTTCACAGCTTTGTGGTGAGCTCACATCAATTTTAAACTCCCAGGGGCCTCCTATGAGGGACCAGGAAGGTTGGAAAAAGGTAAAATGATTGTCCACTTTAGGTTTGTTTATGTAAAATATGGTAATCTGTTCAAGTTCCAGGTCTAGGCTGACCTGAAAAATATAGTTTAAAAAACTACGGCAAGAAACTATCAAATCCACATTCAAGTAATAAAGTCGAAATTTGGCCACAGCGATACATGTACGGAAATAACCATTGTAAATAAAGATGCCGCCAATTCATCTACCAGCTTTAATTTAGAAGCAGAATCACAACTTACCAATACTACTCTGGAAGGAAACCCGTGACAATCCAATTTAACATGCTTGATGAGTTGAAGCAACAAATCAAGCGAAACCACAATTTTCAAAATGATCTGTTAGAAGTACGAGTACTACGCGAATCCAATACTAGTAATAAGACTAAAATATGAAATGTGATGAACATAGTTTAAATTGATTTAAATATTTTATTTCTGTATTCTTTTAATAGAGATATATTTTATGTACAAGCAATAGTTTAAAAGCAATTGAGTAGCCCATTTTTAATTTGTGCTACCGTTGAGACGTCCACAGTGTTAAATCCAAACTGAATTTCCATAATTTGGTTGTATGTTGCGAATTCTTCCGGTTCCTTTAACACGATTTTGTTGCATAAACAAATATTGGATAGGACGGAACATACATATATGATTCTAATGACATTTTCGGGCTCGTATCTTAGTACGTGCTCGCCAAGAAGGCACCTAAATTAGTCTTTAAGGACACCATTGTAACGTTCAATGGGGCATGAAGATATTTACATTTTCGCTGCGTTTCGGTGGCATTCCTAAAATGGGTCATAAGCCACGGCTTTAACGGATATCCGGAGTTGACCAAAAACCAGGTACTGCCTATCTTTTTAACATATACATGCTCGTCGTTTTGAAGACTTATAATTTGCACATGAGTGCAATATATACGTACAACCTGTAATGGTGAGGTAGACCGTTTTCTCCAAAAATCTCTGCTTAGATTGAAGCTTATTACCCATCGGGAAACTTAATTCTTCTAGTATTGCCGTTATTTCCGTTACTCCTCTCGAAACTACGGATTGATCCATAGAATGGAGTAAAACGTCACCTACCGTTCTTTGGTAGAACTCAGAGAAGAAGTTAAGCACGGCTGCTATTTTGATTTCTACTGGAATTTTTGCGACTCACCGTTCTGCATCGATTATTGGGGAAACTGCACTCAATACGTATTTTAAAATATCATTTTTTAGGTGGAACGATTCATTGAATCTATAAAATAAGATAAATTTGTTTATTATAATTGTGAAAGTTAAACACAATCAATTAAATTAAACTTACTTTTTGTCATCCGTTTCTGTTACGAGGAAAGCTATTTCAATATAGTAATTTATATTGGCTTTGTTTTTCGTTTTAATATTAGTTAATTATATCCAATATCAACCTGATTTGTGTTCACTATATTATTAATTTTGTAATGGCAACCAAATGTAAATTTGACAGCTGAATACAATGTAATGTTGTAATTTTTTTTAAATTCACCAAAACAATTAATATTTTACCTGAAATGTGGAAATTTTGAAATATTCATTGAAGCTGTTTGGTAAATCATTTCGTCCTTGTTAAATAATTTCTGATTCTAAAGCTGTTTCAACTACTACCATTACCGATTTCATACCAAATAGCTTTCGGTAAATTGCATAAAGATCAGCAACAAATTATTTAAATTTATTATGACCTAACATATAATATTCCTTATTGAATTTTGGCTTAATCTACCATACGATTTATATATACATACTCATAAAACATTTTAAAATAAAATCGAAATTCAAAAACTTATTACTTATTACTTAATTACATATTTGAATATGTATATTTTATATTATTTTTCAAATTTTCAACACTTGTTATGCTTTTACAACAAAAATTTGACCAAGTCATTCATTCAAGTCACTTTTGAAATGGGAGCCTACGTCAAATGACCGTGAAACTGATTATTAGCGGCAACATGTTGGCCCCATCTGAAAGCGCCCAATTATTTTCCGACTGTAATCTGAATGAAACTTGGAATCGATTGACGTTTTTTACTACAATAAAAATAAACTGTAAATATCTTAAATAACTCCATTCCCGATATCCACTGTATTTGTCTGCATATGATAGTCACGAAAGCTCATAAGGTTTCAATTTTAATTAAATTGTGACTATTGTTCACTTAATTTCATTTAATATTTAAAGTTTTACTTGGTAAAATTATTTTAAAAACGTTGTATGTATTAGGCTCTACAAAATCTTTTCTATTTAAATTTTTAATATAAACCATTTGACATCATTTCTTTTATCAAATTATTATTTGTAAATTAACTTTTGAGCGACACTGTGCATTCATATATTAAATGAATCTATCTATGAAAATGAAAATAAACGTTTATCTAGCGTATATTAAAAACATTACAGTAAATACAAAGTGTTCTAATTAAAAATTTTGATCGTCTATTATAATTTTTTTTAGCTCCATAACCATATGGCAATTAAATTAAAATAAAAACTAAACACATATTAAATGTGAGACCTTAGCCATCACCCATGACAAACAGTCATTAATTTAATATAAAAAAAAAATTAAATATACAAACAATAAAAATATACAAATATTTAATTGGTTTTTAGCATGCCTTTTTATACACCGATAGACTGCAATGAAAAAAATTGGGAATATTAATAACACTACTACATGTGGTAATCATACATTCATACACAATAATTTACATTTCGTATTTTATTTAATGGCAGAAATCAGGCCGACTTGTGTGAAAACATAGGTCCGTACTTCCGACACGAAACTGCGACCGATAATGGTGAGAGAATGATGTACTTTGCAATTGCTCATGATCTTAGAGTAGCAAGCACATTCTTCCCTCACAAACAGATACACCTAGAGACATGGACACATCCTCGCAAAACATCCCGGAGTCAAATTGACCACGTGTTAATTTATCTTCAAGAAGGGAGAGCGCTTGAAGTGTGAGAATTATCGCGGTATAGCTCTCCTTTGCACAGCATACAAGTTACTGTCATACATTTTATTGGATAGAATCACTCCTCTGGCGGAGGGCTTGGTTGGTGACTATCAGGGAGGATTTCGTCCGAATCGATCAGTGACTGATCAGGTCTTTTCGCTGCGGATGATTCTATCTAAATATTATGAGACATCCATCTCCGTACATCAGGTTTTCCTGGATTTCCGGCAGGCCTACGACTCGATCAATCGAGAGAGTTTGTGGTCTGCCCTGGAATACCTAGGAATGCCAACAAAATTGGTACGACTGTGTAGGATGACAGTGACGCAGTCTCAATGCTGTGTTAAAGTTGAGAACAGGCTATCGACAATTTTTGCAGTTAACTCGGGTGTTCGGCAGGGAGATGCTCTGTCCCCGATACTCTTTAATCTCATGTTGGAGTACATCTTTCGTAAAACTGAAACACCTCAGCGCAACATCTTATATCGCCAGTCCAATCAAGTGCTTGCATATGCAGATGACATATGCGTGATTGGACTGAATAGCAACGGAGTGAAAGAAATACTTGATCCGCTTGTAGAGTTTTCAGCTTCTGTTGGACTCCAGATCAATGAGTCCAAAACGAAATACCTGATCTCTGGTTTTAGAGACAATGGCACACCAGATTTTAGTAGTGGCCACCACACGTTTGAGGGAGTGAGGAGGTTCAAATATTTGGGCTCTCTTATCACTCACGATAACAGTGTGGGTGAGGATATTAAAGTGCGGCTGGCAGCTGGCAGTCGTTCTTTATATCCTCTAAGGCCACTGCTAAAATCTAAACACTTATCAAGTGCCGTGAAGCTGAAGCTTTACAAAGCGTTGATCAGGCCCGTTGTTATGTTTGGATGTGAAAGTTGGGCGCTGACGGATGAGTACGAGAGATGGCTCCTTACATTTGAGAGAAGAATCATGCGTGTGATTTATGGCCCTAAACGCGAAATAGATGGTACATACCGAGCTCTGTACAATTTCGAGATCAGAGATCTGATGAAGATCCCCGATATTGTACATGAAGTTAGATCTCAGCGAGTACGCTGGCTCGGTCACGTTCTGCGTGCTGATCCGGAACGAATTGTGCAGCGATCTCTGAAAGGAGAGCCACCATATGGTAGGCGCAGAGGTCGTTGCAGGCGACGATGGCTCCACGATGTAGAGAACGACTTGGCCTCTTCAGATTGTCTAAGACAGTATGAAGACCAAGCTCAGGATCGAAACCGTTGGAGCCAGATTGTTGATTCAGTAAGGGGCCAGTAATGGCCTTTAATACTGTTATTATTATTATTATGTGTTTTCAACATCTCTTAAAGCTAACGCATTTACTCCATCAATTAAATTGTCATCGTAAATGATGATGTCGAGAGGCCGGCACGACTCCCGGATTGGCAGACTTTTTTTATGATAATATCTAAGCAGCAGATGCATGCTAATAAACAAAATACACAAATATACCTCAGCAACTCAAACAAATATTTTTGGATGAATTAAAGTCGACCATTTGTCCAATATACATTCCATACATAGTTCCCGCACTCAAATACACAGATGAATGTGAAAAAATTGATAATATTTTCCCATAAAATACCCATTAATGGAAGTGTACTTTAGAAAAGTATGCAGATATATCGCACAAATAATCAAGTTATTTTAAAAAATAGTTTATTTCAAATAAAAATATTTTTTGAATATTATTAGTAATTTTATACTTTAACAATTTCATGTTGATGTACCAAATTGTTATGAATTTGTACGTTTTATTCGACAATAAATTACAATATTTCTTTCAGCACTTTTAGCTTTTAATTTATCTCACTGGTTCATTACTTCACTTGTTCACTGATTGCATTTAAAACTGATCTGCAACCTTGATGCGTTTATACACTCGTTTAATGGAATTCTCGAAAATTGTCCAAGTAAGCATGTATTTCCTCGAGAGTCATTACCATTTGCACATTAATTGCATTCTCTCATTCTCACCGCGCCTTTGCTCATTTCTCCTCTATGGTTTTTGTCCACGTCTTGCTTCCCGAAATATTGTGGTGTTTTACTGAATAATGGTCATTGTGTCTTTGATCGCATCGACCTAGGTCGTCGACTCAAATGAATATTCATCATAAAAACTACAATTTCCTTTGTAAGGATCGATCCATCGATAGTTACCATACCATGCTTTGAGGCTGCAACTCAAACCACGAGACTAACGACGATACTGATGCGATTGTGTTTAACGTTATTCATAACGTCACATTACTCCCACCTTAATTTTGCTTGTCTCGAACAGATTTATCTGTGCCAAATCAAATCTACCTCCAAAAATCCAGTGCTGTTTGACCGAAGCTCATATCTCGTCTTCATTTGATCACTGGCCATCAATGTTGTCCATTACGGTCACATGGCAATCGGTATTCTCTGCCAAATGCGACCATACCTGATAAGTTTGTCGTAGTATCATGTATTGCGCTACGATACGCCATCACAAACAGTGGGGCACATCGGTCCCAATTATCCTGGTTGCCGTTGACCTCTTTGTGTAAATGTCCTCCAGTGTTCAGTTGAATCTTTCGACTATCCCATCGGATTATGGTAGCAAAAGATTCTGTAGTTTAAACAGCGGGTGACAATTGTGGTCATTACCATCCTGGTCAAAATCAAGGATGGAAATCCCGCCTCTCTTTAGCCCAGTACCCAATAACAATATATAACAGGCCGATTTTCCATAGTTAAAATCAAAGTTCATTAGTAGTGGTCGCGGAATAAAAAACAAAAAACGCTGAATACAAATCATATGAAAACGACTTTTTTTTTTGCATTTTTTGGTCTTCGATTTGCAAACTTTTCTTTTATGAATTTCAACTTTTCTGAATCAGGATTGTTAGTTTTCGTTAAGGGGAAAGCATGAGAAACTAATAATGTTATTCGTGTCACTTATTACTCATATTAAACTGCATCTGTTTCACTTTCGAAATGAGTGAGCTATCAAAAATCGATTAGGGTGGATGACAAGCAAAAAATGGACCACATAAAATGAATTTGCACGAAAAGTTGCTCTCATAATTAGTTACAAAAACATGCAAAAATTCTCGAGGAGAGCAAAAATCATATTACAAATTCATGCAAATCAGACCAAATATAATCAACTTGAATTGTATATGTAGGAAGGGACCGTTAGTTGGCGTGAAACAATTTTTGATAATTTTTGGGCAATATTCAATTATTTTTTAATTAATATATTTAATATAATTTGTTTTGATCCGAAATTATATTTAAATAATTCTGTTAATCGGTAGTCAAATTTTTATTATTATATTTTTTTAAACATTTTGTGATCGTTTCTAGTAGCATATAGTTATTTTTATTTAAAATGCCTAACACTTGTTGTGTACCAGCGTACAAGTCTTATTATCCTATCAGGAACGGAAGAATCCTAATTAATTTCTGAATTCTGAACCTCAAAGACAGGTTTGGTTAAATTGCGACTTCAATCCTCGGAAGGATTTTGTCCAAATAAATATTCTTTCGTATGCATTAAGCATTTTAAAGTTTGTGAAATTAAATTTGTTAAAAATGTTGGTACTTCAGTTGTACCATTAAATCGGCCTATATTATTATCCAATGTTGTCCCGAGTATTTTTTCTACTTTACCAAAATATTACTCAAAATCCAAGTCCAAGCCCCGGAAAAACCCGCCAGTAAGAAGTAATGAGATTTTGGCCAGATCTTATGAACTTTCATTACAAACTGAAATTTCTTTAATGATAGGCGATTGAGCTGATTGGGTCTTTCGAAAATTTATCTTGTCTTGCCATGTAAGCGACCTCGTCGTTGAAGTAAAATTCAATGAAGAAGCCGTTTATGTAAATAAATAAAATTAACGTAAACAAATTTAAGCATTTCACATTATATTAGAATATCAAAAGATTTAAATGGTTAATTTTATAAAAAATCAATATGTTTCAAAGTTTGATCAACAATTCCAGAGTTGGTCTGAATTTAAAGAAGTGATTAAATTATTATTTTGTATTATATACATACGATATATCCCTCGCTGATAGGATGAATGAACTGTTGAATGTAGCATGTATGAAAGTAAATGAAATATTGACTGTTGCCGAATGTGTTGTTTATAAATATATTGACACTTCAAATAATTAGGGATCAGCTCAAAATTATGTCTGATAAGAAAATTCGGTATACAGAAAATACTATAGCCAAATATTGTTTAATTTACCTTCAATCACCCGTAACTGATCAGTTGATTAGAGATCAGAATATGTTGATCCTTCAAGCAAGAGCACTCTAAAGCGACTTCATATACCTTCAAAATGTATGCCCTAGGAACTTTGAAGGTAATACAAATTACATTTCTAGACAAGCTGAGCATTTAAAACATATGTAACTCAAAGTAATCGATGAAATGTATATTAAGGCGCAAATTATGCCCAGTATAATTCAAATGTATGGCTAAAACAGTCCTTGCATTTTTAGTTCCGCTTTTGGTAGTTTTAAAGAAATAATTACTTTACAACCAGTTAGCAACCCTTCAGGTGCTGAACTTTAACGTTAAATATTTTAAAATTGGTGCAATCAATAAATTTAGAAGTCATAACAACAGTTACTGATATAGGATACAAGAACCAAATTTATTTCAATTTTCGCACCGAATTCCTTTAAGTTTAATAATCCCGATTATCCTAATAATTTAATGTATGATCCAGTTCATATTTTTTGACACATCCGCAGAAATTGGATCAATAAAACAGACACCGATAAATCATTTTTCTATCTAGATTTTGAAAAGGATTCAATAAAAATAGCTTGTTTTAAAGACTTTCGCTATCTTTATATTAGTGAAGGAACACTACTTGTTAGAAAAGCGTATAAATTAAATTAAAAAAATCGTGTTTCCTAGCTCAACTGAACGGCAAAATGTAACGGTTACCTATTTATACAATGAGCGATAGTGGAATTTTGTTCCTACGAAAGTTTTAATCCTGGATAGAAAGGTGGATGATTTTCTATCTCTTTGATAGGAGCTTAACCATAAGTAATCCTTCAAAGCAATCCATCAAACTGTAAGTGTTTTGCTGGATATTGCGGACACCTTCGTCAGTGATGTTGATTACATAATGTTTGGTAAATTTCAGACGGACAATCTTGACAGGAGTTTTTCGTGGTACAGAAGAAGTGCCACTAAGTCATTTGTACCACGAAAATCTCCTTTCAAGATTGTCCGTCTGAAATTTTCCGAACATTATGTCGTCAACATCACTGAGGTAGGTCAGTACGCCCACTAAATTAGTGGTTGTACTTTTCATGTGTCTTGCCAAAAAGTCATCCAATCAGAAAAAAAATCACGGATGCAAAATTTATTTGCAGCATATTTTTATTTATATATTTTATTTGCATATTTCATTTATTTCTGTATTTACTCTGATACAATTATAAAAGAATTGTCAAAATCAGAATCTTACGATTTTCTTCTATCGGTACTAAAGATTTCGAAGAATTATTCAGATCAAATTGCATGGATGAATACGAGGTAAAATACGATCGCTCCGCGGCACTATGTATCTGTGGATATGCGGCCCATTCCATTTCCAAAAGGGTCCAGTGAGTGCCACAAATTAATTAGAACTGGGAAGAGTGCCGCTTCTGATGATGATGAGTTGATCTGCTTCAGAAAGGTGGTTTGAGTGTACTCACGGAGATCGTACGTTTTATATTTATATACATATTGGTGTAGTTTTTAATTATATTTAATAAAATTGATATGTTAAAATTTTTTGTCAATCCTGAATTAAATCAAAAAAACTTTTTTAACTGTCCCATCACTCTTGATGGATACAGTAACTGTCGATTTTGATGTTACTTGCTCTTGGGGCAATTCACTAATTTATTTATTATACATTTTTATCCATTTTTCAAATATTTTACTCAATAACTTTACTAAAAATGAAAACGATAACGTAAAATCTTGTTAGGAACCGCAAACTTAAAACTTATGAAACTCCAAATAAAATGATTTAAAGCGGCAAATATAGTTTAGTAACATTGTGATGTTTTATATTTTTTAAATAATTTATGTCAAATTGAAATTGAGCCACAATGCTGCCGAAAGTGATTGAAAATTGCACCAAAACGGGTCAATTATTAAAATCTACTATAAATAAGTTATTTTATACATTTTAATTAATAACTTCGTATTATTAACAGAAGGTGGAAATTTAATACATAATAAAACATTGGATGGTTCTCCTACTTCTATTTATCTTCTAACTATATAAAAATAATTTTCCGTTATTGGAAGAGAAAAGTTTTTTTGTAACATCTTCAATTAAATTTTTATCTGAACAAACACAACAATAAAAATATTTCAATTCTAGCATGTTCGAAAATATATATTATATAATATAATATGTACTTAGTTATATAATAGGTACTTAGATTTAGATATTTTCGATAGTTAAAGGGTGCCTGAAATTGATTGACGGTATATATTAAATATATACTCTCGACTTCTTACGCACTCTTAATTATTTTTGCCATTTTAAACCTAAATAACGAATAAACGATACATAAATTTATTTTATTTAATAACTAACACCGGCATTATTATTGGCCGATCCTTTAAAAAGAAAGTTTTTTAAATTAATAGAATCGAATTTTTTGGTTATTAAATCAATTCCTTTTACAAAATAACATATTAGAGTAGTGAATAATTTTTAAATTATTCAATATTTTTCTTCGTTGTCTGAAATTAACGTTAAAATTAGTAAATTTTTAAATTTTGGTTAGAAATACCATCGCTTTAAATTTTTTATGAAAATTCAATTACAGTCAACCCTCCTACACCGCGACGGATACGTTCTTAGGAAACGTCGCGTTCTAGGAAATTGCGTTGTATCAGACGCGAACTCTATAGATAAAAAGGGGTTAGGTTCCAAGTATAAAAAACTACATTTAAATTAATAAAATGAAACTTTAATAAGTTAATATTCAAGATTAGGTTAGGAAGTCTTCAATAAAATTTTACAAAATAATTCATGTTTTTAAAAATTAGAACTAAAGAAAAATTCAAATTTATAAAAATTAAAATATAAAAAGAAATGTTGATGCATATTATTTATGCAAATTCTTCTTCATCACTGCTTAAGCGGATCATGCCGCGAACGTTTTGCTGGTGCTACATACAAATCTGAACTACTGAAGCAATGGATAGGTTCGTTAGCTCTTGCGATCGTTATCGGCTTGACAAAATCAGTTATTAAAGATTGTTTCCTTTTTGCGAGCAAATCTTTATAAATTTCGACTAAAGAGACAACCAATCTTCTAAATTTCTTGTAAATTTTTGAGCTCTTTCCTCCAGTGGATCATACTCTAAAAAATATTTTGCTAACTGCTTCGCCATATCTAAACCTTTTTCTACACATTTTACAGTAAATTTCCTGGATTTATCTTCATCATCGGACATTTGTTTAAATCGCGTTGTAGGAAAAAAACTCGCGTTGTCAGAAAAATTGCCGTAATTTATAAATAGCGTTGTAGCGAAAAGTGTCACATTGTAGGAGGCTTTACTGTATGTATTTCTTATATGTTAAATATAAATTATATATAAATTAAATTATATGTTAAATAGTCGTCTAAATAAATATATAATAATGTTAAAATACCAAAAAATTCAGTTTGATATAATGTTTTTTTAAACTGCTTCAACCAAAAATATGAAAGGTATTATTAAAAATTTGCAAACATGTCATAAAGTTTACACTACCCCAAATATTGCGTTATTGTTGATATGAACTTAGACATATATCCTAATGTTATTTATTATTTTAAAACATTTTCCCAATCAACCAAGAAATATATGTATCTCTGAACTTCATATATGTACATACATACATACATACAATTTTATGGCTAATATTTTAATAGCCTAATCTCCAACAAAACCAAAATTTATTTGGATAGAAATTTTATCTTGAATCCAAATAAAACAACTAAGAAAATTATTAGAGAATAATTTTCCAATTTTTCTTCTTGGTTGTAGTCTTTATGTCATTCTTATTTAGAACGAAATAGAAAGCATTTTTTTCTTTTATGTACAAGTACATAATCCATTATGTTTTATGTATATATTAACTTTATGATGTCCCTTAACAAGTATCAATTTATTTACATATCTTATTTTGCCGCAAATACAAATAATAACAAAATGGAGTATCAATATAATATTTTATGTGATAAAAAATAATAGCAAAATACTTTTTATTTTATTATAAACAATATAGTTTTAAAGACAATGATACATTATTTTTAAATTGTAAGTTCATTTATTAAATATAACCTATCAATTAACTATTTTAAGTAGTTCACGTTACTAATATTTTTTATTATTCATTGTTTATTCAATATTGTTTATTTGTTTGGATTATTAAATAGTTTTTTATTATTATTCCAAAATACTCAATATTTTATTGAGATTGTTTCAGCTTTTTCGGCACATTTTAAAAATGTTTGCTGGCTATTTTGAATCAGATTGTAAGGAATTTAAAAATATCGTTTACCTTTTAAAAACGTCTGTCTGAACCAGAAACGTGTCTGTAATTAAATTATATTATAATAATAATTAATAAAATTGCTAAGTTTAATTAGATTTCGTCATTTGAACCCTCCGAAAATCAACACATCAACGAAAATTGTGTTTTATTTAATACGTGCTTTTAGATAAGCATCATATTACAAACAAACTGATACAATATGTAGTTGTTTTTTTAAGAATATTCACCTTGTGCTTATTTTACTTATACATTATACGATTCAGAATAATATTTAGTTTCAATTTAACTTAATTTGTAATTATTAATATTAAAAACACTAATTTTTATATTAAAACACCAAAAATTACTTGTCTAACAAATATTGAGATAAATCGGTAATTCCTTTCAGTAATATAGTTCTATTGAAATGCAGGAGTAATTTATTCCTTTATGACTATTTATATCAATCTAAATATACAAATTTGAAATATTTAAATGAAATAAATTCAATTTTAATTATTTTTAATAATTCACACAAATATTTTGCAATATGGAAATTTCGGGCTCTCCTAAGGATTCCGCAAGGGATTTTGCAATAAAACACTTTATTTAATACTGCACAATTTATTTGAGAATAAATTAACACTTATTTTCAGCACTTTCAGCTCTTTAACCAATTTCACTAGTTCACTATTCCACTTTATTTTACTTGTTCTCTGATTGAATTTAAACTAATCTAAGTCTGCAACCTGGTTGCGTTTATATACCCGTTCAATGCAACTCTCGAACTTTCCATGTTGCGTCGTTACATGAAAATTGCACAAGAATGCGTGTATTTATTCAAACGCCTTGCTTCTCGAAATATTGTGATGTTTTGCTACATAATGGTCTTTGCACGCCATTTTTCCATAATGAAATATCAAAGCAAATTTAGGACTTTCTACTATAATTGTTTATAAAAATTAAAAATACTTAAACTTACCAATTTTTATATTAACAGTTAGCTTTGAAAAAACTTATAAAATAAATTATAAGATTCAAGTATTCCAATGACGGATCGTAATGAAATTATTTTTCTTTAAGGTAAAGCCAGCATTCAATGCCACTAATGGGCCCACGGTGCCAAAACACACATTCAATTACCTCATTCACACAAGTACAGTATACCACCTGTGCATTGCATAGCTCCATGTCACCCTGTACAGTGACATGGAAGAAGGGTCGGCCCATGAGTTCTACATTCCAACAGAAGGTCATAGATGTTTTCAATTTAATCACCGATCGTAATCTAGAAATGAAAAATCCGTTTTCCATCATTCGAACCCGGTACCTCCCGATCCAAACGTCGCAGCTTTAACCACTGCGCTATTCACTCGTTAATAATTATTTGTGTTAATATTTAATTAAAGTGTTGTTCTTTCAGTTTGTTAAATTATTTAACAATAAAAGAGTCAAACTAAAAACAGAATTATGATTGATATTATTGCAAACAAGACGTTGCATTTATAAGTATTGTACTTCATATTTGTGCGTTCATAATTACAAAAAAAAAAAAGAAACAGAACGAAACAACAAAACTCGAAAAAAAGAGACAACTGTACAGTGAATAATTTTTCCTGGACGATTAATGTATGTGTATTGTGTATATAGAATTAGGAGCGTTTTTTTATTAACTGAACTTCAAGTTCTATAAGAACATCGGAAAAAATACTGGGAATTTTTTTTAGAACAAAAACTGTAGCTAACTTCAACTCAATTGTTTCACAGCTTTACGTTTGTATATAAACAAACAATTGTTTTCATTTCATATTTATGTGCCAAAACTGATTACTAAATATAATTTTTTTTTTTTTAAAAGGACTTGGCATAGACACTTTTACGGTCCATACATTCACACAACATTCATTCAATCCATTCATTCATCCCATTCACACAAGTACAGTATACCACCTGCGCATTGCATAGCTCCATGTCACCCTGTACAGTGACATGAAAGATGGGACGGCCCATGAGTTCTACATTCCAACAGAGGGTCATAGATATTTTCAATTTAATCACCGATCGTAATCGGGAGATGAAAAATCCCTTTTGCATCCCGCCTCTGTTTGTTATTTTTAAATGTGAGGATCCTGGGACGGATGAAAATTTCTGTGGGGTAGGTGGTTTTGGTAATGAAGCGGGAAGGGAAAAAACTTTGGTAGCGGTGGAGTTTTTTGAGCTAGAGGGAAAATAACTAACACTAACGGATTTTGAGGAACATGGAAGAGGTATATAAGTTGAGGAGCTGGAAGTTTGTTGTGTGGAATTTGAAAAGGAAGGGGATATAGTGGAGGTTATATGGGAACAACCAATTAACGGTTTGTCTCCGTGTATTTCATCCAATTCCTTTTCGTATGGAATAATACTCGGAGACGCTCGTTGTCTTTCCTGCTTTGTACACCCGCAACAGAACTTTAATTTTATTTTCTAAATGACCGGTAGTTACAGGAGATGTCTAAAAACATGAAAAAAAATATAAATAATTATTTAGAATTTAGCAGTTGATTAAAAGAAAAATTCTTACCAATACGTTCATGGATATTAATTCTTCGAGAACATTTTGAAATGCATGTTTTTTTCTTCTCAAGTTATTAAATTCATCTTTTTTGTTGTTATAGCAGAATAGAAACGCTTTGGTTTCTTGGCCCGACCAAACGTTTCTTCTAAAATAAGTAAAAAATTTCATGAGTAATGCAAACAGTGTACACTCGCCTTAATTACAATACGATTTAATAAATTATTTTGTGTATTTAAATGTTAATACTTACGAGTAATTGTCCATTTTTAGTTTTATAAAGTTTAAATATTAATAAGTCACCGTAATATTTCACCAATATATTTGATTAACAATCAATTGTAATTTGTTAAATAATAGGTATTAAGTTAAATACAATGAAAAATATTTGTTCTAAAATATTTCCTTTTAAAATTTCCTTTTTTTTTTAAGTGCGTGTACCACCAATTTATCGCGAACTTGAAAAAACCAATGTTTTATCCAGAACATTGAAAAATAAAGGTAAATTTTATTTTATTTCGATAATAGTGAATTAAAATGTGTAGTTTAACATTAAATGTATCTTATTTATTGATAAAATATTAAATTAATTTGGATTTTACTGAAAAAATGAGAAAATTCTATCCAGAACTTCATTCCAATACGAACATTTTTTGAATTAAAAAACACGACTATTATTTATTTGTAAATTAATATGATTTTTTGAAGTGGTGTCAAATTAGAAAAGGAATCTGGCAAATTTCTCAGATAAAACGTAAGTAGTAACGTTTTTGGTGCCAAGATGGGATAATTCGGTAAGTTTTGTTAAATCGTCTATTAAGTTAGGTTAGATATCGAAACAAAACATTCCCGGGTATACGGGAAAATGTTTTCCAATTAGAATTGTTTTTAAGTTAAATTAGATTTACAGTGAGAAGCCACAAATAGAATCAGTTGATACGGATATCGGTATCTAGATGATGATTTTTAATTGGAGTGCTATATTTCACGACTTTTAAAACATCTTATTTTAGTGTGTGTAACAGAAAAAAAGTTAAAATTTTATTATTTAATGAATGATATGAACAAATGTATGTACGAGTATGTAGTATGTAATGTTCTAATTAAAATTCTTTTAATTGTATTACCGCATTTATATGGAGTTTTAATAAATTAGGTTTAAATTAATGAATTTCAGTTAAGCATGCAGAATAAAATAAATTGAAACTAAGTTAAATTATTTTCAGAAGCAACTTAAAAGTCACATCCATATAAAGAAGGATTTGAATTTTGCAGGGATAGAGGCGAAGAGAACGTGAATGAGTGCTAAACGCAAATGGCGGCATTGTTTACACTAATTATTATTCATTACAGGTCTACCATTAATAATAATAAATTGAACTAGATTATAGGTTCTCTGCCACTTAAATTTTAATTAATTAATTATAGCTTTGAATTCAGAATATAGTAACTTGGAACTAATTTGCATTGATTTCCTAATTTTGATCCAGTAAACTAATAAATTTTATTACAGAGCTCAGTAAATTATTTAATTAAATTTATTATTTTAATACTAAATATTTATAATTGATCCAAACATTGCTCGGGTGAAATTAGAAAATAAGAATTACGATTCAGAAAATTGCATGGAATAGCGTTTTTCCAATAATCAGGTGAAGCAAATTTGGCCCCAAATAAGTGAGAAATGTACAGGTGGAAAAACGACAAAAGATCGAATAACCGTATTGGTAGCAGCTATGGACGGATCCGTTAAACGAAAGTTAATGGTAATTGGGCAGTTCAAATAACCACGATGCTTCAAAAATGTACACACATTGCCTGTTCGTTACGAGGCAAATTTGAACGCTTGGATGGCTTCTGCTTTGTTTGAATAGGAGCTACGTCTATGGAATGCCGAATTATTAAAGCATAACAAGAGAATCCTTCTACTGCTTGACAATTGCGAATCACATACAAAGATTCAGCTACAATTACTATTTATACCACCAACCATTGCCGATGCGATTCGAGCCTCATCAACTATAAAAAAAAATGTGTGGACACGCGATTTATCAGATGGCGCATTAAAAAAAGCAATTGGAATAATTGATAAACATTTTAATAAAATGCTTCCAAATGAGAAAAACACAAAGCAAACGTCAATTGTTGATTTTTTTATACATTCATAAGTATCAGTTTCTAACGTTTTGTGTCCTTATTAATTTTTTAGTTTTAAGTTTTTTTAATTTTAATTATAACCATACCTGAATTAACGTGTACAGTACAAACACATGAATGCTTGTGTGTAATATGAATATTGTATTAATTGAAATTTAATATATTTTGTTAAGTAAATATTTGAAATGAGTGACAATAATATAAAGCTCTCAAAATGTTTTTCGCTGTTCTGTAAAATAATGCAAAAAATAACATGGCTGCATATGCATATATGTATGTTCGTCATCAAAAATCTCATCCCATTCGGATATAAGGACTTTTGACTATAACGACGAACTTTTTGTCCCTTCGTGGTCGCTTTAAGTGAATTTCACTGTATACAAATCATTAAATCGGAGGAATTACTGTTAATCAGGTTTATTAAATGATATTAAATCGAAAATACCGACATATCATCATTACGAAGGTGCATTGTTAGTTGTACAAATTTAAGTTTTTGAGTTGACCAGTAAACAACAATAATTTTTTTTCTGTTAAAACTAACTAATGAAATGTGCCATAAAGCCGCTTTAGCCAAATCAACCCGCTATAACGAAACCTAATTGTTAATTTTTTACAGCTTTATTACTTCTTTTTATACCAGGTTCCAATTTTATTACAGTTTGCGAGAAACGCGTGGCCGGCCGGTGTAACTTCTAGGTGAACCTGCATCGCCACTATGTAACTTTTGATTTAATTGTGATATTGAGATGGGACTTGGGTCAGAATTTATTATAAATTAATTACAGTAAGACGTATGTAATTATTTTGTGTAAAAATCAACATAGTTTAATAGAAACGTACTGATGTTCAAAGTAATATTTTATTACACCAGACTATATTTTAGATAGAGCTGGCCATTATTCAGGGCCGGCGCTTCCATGGAACAGTATGCACAGTTTGACGGGGCGCTAAAATTCCGGGGCGCTAAAATTCTAATCATCAATAAAAATTAATTTAAAAAATTAAATTAATTTTTTTTTTAAAAAAAAATTTTTCAAAAAATTTTTATTACACTAAAAATATTTTTTTCACTGTGTAAAAATATAAGAAATTCTATATCCATAATAAAGCATTAATATAGCCATATGTTAAAAGGGAAAAATATAAAAAATTTTGTCATTGCACAGATTTTCAACACTGTGCATAGTTAATATGGAAACGAAAAATATCGATAAAACCCCCTTCCGTTTCTTATATGAAAAAAAAACCCTCAAGCACAGTATAATTTTTCTATTCACCAGTAGCGATCCGTGGGTCTCAAACGTAAGTGGGCAAAATTTCAGAATAAAAAAATCTATAGACAGTATTCCTTGTATATATAGACGGTTTTGGAAAAACCCTTATACTTACACTTATATGTTTAATAATTGATAATTTTAATGTGTTAGGTGGAGCTGCGAAGGCTGGGGTTGCATTTTCTGAAACGATTTCAGAAACTGCTCCAATTAGTTTAGAAATAGATTTAGATGATCCGGCTGTCTGGCCAGATTTAAATGAGAGACTTTTAACCCACCTTGTTGAAAAAGGACCCAAACAAAACAAAGATATTTGTTATCCTGTTACTTCAGGTAGGAAATTTAATGAAAAACATTTTACAAGGCTTTTGTCAAATGGGGAAACAATTGTAAGATCGTGGTTAATATATTCAATTTCAAATGATTCCATTTTTGGTTTTTGTTGTAAGTTATTTACGCAAAATTCTCAAATTCCAATTAGTAGTATAGGATTTAAAAATTGGAATCATATAGGTAGGGTTCTTATGGAACATGAAAAGGGGTCCGTTCACGTAAACAATTTTAAAAAGTGGAAGGAATTTGAATTAAGACTTTCCAAAAATTCCACAATTGATTGCATTCTTCAAAATACAATATCTAAAGAAGTTGAACATTGGAGAGGTGTGTTGAAACGACTTATTATTCTTGTAAAATTTCTTTCAGTGCAATCTTTGGCATTCAGGGGAGGGTCAGACAGGTTATACGACAAAAATAATGGTAATTTTCTCAAATTAGTAGAAGCAATTGCTGAATTTGACAATGTCCTTTCAGAACACCTACGACGGATAACTAATAATGAGACGCAAAACAAATATTTGCATAAAAGCATTCAGAATGAACTAATTTCAATCGTGTCTAAAGTTATTCAAAATAAAATCCATGATATAATAAAAGTAGCAAAATATTTTTCGATAATTGTTGATTGTACTCCAGATCAGAGCCGCAATGAACAATTATCACTTGTTGTTAGAGTTGTTCATAGAAATCAAAACAAACATGAAATTAAGGAGCTTTTTATGAGTTTTTTAAAAGCTACAGATACGACGGATAAGGGCTTAACGAATTTAGTTTTAGACCGACTAACTTCTCTAGGATTTTCAATTAGTGATTGCAGGGGGCAAGGCTATGATAATGGCTCAAATATGAAGGGAAAAAACATTGGAATGCAAGCTCAGATTAAACATTTAGAACCCCGAGCATTTTTTGTGCCATGCGCATCACATTCAGCTAACCTAGTCCTTCTGGATTCAGTTCAATGTTCACTTCAAGCTGTAAATTTTTTTGATACTGTCCAATGTTTATATGTTTTTTTTTCTAGTTCTGTTTCAAGATGGGACATTTTGAAAAAGAATGTGAAAACATTAACTCTCAAGCCACTCTGTACGACTAGATGGGAAAGCCGTATAGAAGCTTTAAAACCCTTGATGTGTAGTTTAGATAATATTTATGACGCTTTAGTTGAAATAGAAAATGACAAGGATAAGGACGGAATAACAAGAAATAACGCGAATAGTTTATCTCTCAAAATTATTCAATTTGAATTTATTTGTTCATTAATTATATGGTATAATATTCTAGATAAAATTAATATATTTAGCAATATTTACAAAGTCCTGGTATTTGTTTAACGACGGCAGTAAATTTGTTAGATGGCACAAAACAATTTTTGACGAACTTAAGAAATGAGGAAAAATTTCAGGGGTTTATCTTTCAAATAGAAAATAAAAAAATAGCTAAAGAAATAGCTTTAAAATTAGATGTTCCGCCAAATTTCCCTGACGCTCCAAGACGCCCTAGTCGAAAACCTCAACTTTTTTCGTACGAAGGTAGAGACGAAATTATATCAAATCCTGAACAAAAGTTTAAAGTTGAATTTTATTTTCAAATCCTTGATCAGGCAATTCAATCTGTTAGCGAACGATTTGACCAAATTTCGGAACACAATAATATTTTCAAATTTTTGCATAATATTTCTGTGGTTTCATTAGATGCTTCTGATCTTTTAAATAATTGTCTTTCCCTAGAAAGGCATTTAACTTTCGATTCAAATTCCGATATAGTAGGATTAGATTTATGTGACGAAATTAAAATATTCCAAAGTATAGTTTCAGGAACTTTAAGCCCTATAGAATCATTAGATTTTATATTTGAGAAGAAATTAGACCCGATATTACCAAATCTAGTTGTAGCTCTTAGAATTTTATTGACAATACCAGTCACAGTAGCTTCCGGGGAACGTAGCTTTTCTAAATTAAAAATTATTAAAAATTATTTACGCAGTACAATAGGACAAGAAAGACTGGTAGATTTAGCTAGAATATCTATAGAAAGTGAATTTCTGAGCAACTTGGATTATAGTGACTTTATAGACGACTTTGCAAGAATCAAAGCGCGGAAAATAAATTTTAATTAATATATTTTTCAATTTGAAAATGCACGCTTGAATTTTAGTGCTTTTTATTCAAATATTTTATTAATTTTTTGTTATTGAAATTCGTACGCTGGATTAGTACGATAGCAATATTTATTCTTTTTATTTATTTTTGAGGACTATACCTACTTGGGATACCTCGTTAAAAAAAATGCATTGCATATCCTACCTCTTGGGTGATGTGGAAACGGATTATTTACGGCAAATGGACTTTTTTTAGGGCGCCATTTTTGAAAAGTGCACAGGGCGCAAAAATGGTTAGCGCCGGCGCTGCCATTATTTATACTGTATGGTATACAAGTATCTTGTATTTCTGGTGTTTAATTTAATTAGTTTGAGTAAAAATGCACATCAATTGAATAATGTGAATTTTGATGAGTAGTTCACCGCCTAGACCCTGCGATCTAACACTCCTAGATTTTTTTCCTATGCAGTTATTTGAAGGGAAAAACCTATTCCAAAGATCCACAAATAATTAATAATCTAAATAAGAATATTATTAATTGTATTCAATAAATTGACCTTCAGTTATACCATAATGTCAATGAAAATGTTGGTAAATGAATGATAACTTCGCTTACAGCAGAAGGAGATCACTTACAAGACATTATTTTCCGTTACTAAACCTGGAACCTTTGTACTATCATTTGAAATAAATATTTAGATACTTACTTATCAAAAAATGTATTTGTTTTATTAAAAATTAACCTGATAAAATATGAAATAAAATTGACCAAAAACATGAAATATTCTTGCATTTTAACATAAACAAATCATAAAATATATGTTAACATATCGGAATCGATTCAAATTTGTGCATTATATAACAGTATACAACAAAGAAATTTAAAGCTATCATAAAATTACCGTTAGCATAAAATTTAACAAACCACCATCGTTGTACGTGATATCAATTTTAACATAATTTCTCCTCACTTCTAAAAGTAAATTTGAATTGTTTTGTCTCTCTCGATATTCTGTGAATTGTTTTATTTTTGTTGGTCCACATTTTCTTCCTTTTTGTTCGTGTATTTGTGTGTGAATATCTTATAAATATTTAAATTTAATTCAACGACAATTTTCTTGTTTAGGATTTAATGAAATTATCAGATTATTTTTTGTGTTTCATATAAATATCCAGTTCAAGAACATACAAACAAATAAAAAACGGAAATTAGAAAGAAGAAGTAATAATGAAAATTACATTAATTAAACTAAACAATCTTAACAACAATTGACATGTTTATTGCTAAAACCCAATAATTTAGCGTTAATTTTATTTAATAATCTGAAATCATTTTTTTTTTGTATTTTTTATTAGAATTGCTAAATTATAGGACTATTAATAATAAATTTGTGATCGCGAATGATCCAAATTGAAATTGCACTATAGGAAAATCATCGGAAAAGAGTCTTAAAATGATAGATAGTAGAATGCGAATAGTATATGTTAACCCTAGCAAATAGTATATACATCTATTATATTTTTTTTATTGATTTCTCGATATTGGGGTTGTAATTTTTAAATATTTTGTTTGTATTTTGAATGGATTTTATAGTGGTTCTCCAATTTAAATTTTCATAATTTACACATTTTTTTGTTACCGTGCAAATAATACAATATCGAAATTCATAATTCTTGGTTTTATTGAAAGCCAAAAATCATACGCTTTTCGAAGATGATCCTCCACTTTTGAATAATACCATTTATTTTTGGACTTAAGAATTGATGTTCTTCTTTCTTTTATTCGGAGACTAAAGCTAAAAGAAGTTGACAACTATTATAAGATGGTTGCTGGTTAGTTATTGCCAACATGAATTACAAAACACTCCGCAGTTATTAAATTTGCTTCCCGTCGTGAAAGGGAATCCACATTGTTTTAATTAAATGGGTAATAATTTTAATTCAGTATCGTTCATCTTCAATAAATCATCAACATAAAAGTTCAAAGTGTCTTTTAAATGCAGATCTTCAACATATCAAATCCTTCCCGCATAAGCAATTTGCTGCCCTATTGTGTATTACAAACCATTTTTATATAGACTTTTTTTTCAAACTCAGTTTTACTAACTTTTTTATAACTGGTCTAAAGCGGTCATTTCATGATTTATGGTTATCTCATATAAATCATTCGCAACTTTAAAATCGTTTTTGTCATCATCACTAGAATCATTAATTTCAATTTCCATATTTTGTAATACTTTTTTTTTTTTTCTTCATCAATTTCCAATAATTCCGAATGGCTCTATGGCTTAAAATTGTGTACATACTTATACATGTACTATGTACATTATGGTAAAAAATAAAGCAAAAATTCAGTGAAAAAAATTGATACTTGTTTTCTTCTCCCTCTGAACAGATATATTTACAACAAATAAATTAATTATAAAAACTGTCAGCAAAAGAATATTAATTTTTTTTTACATAGATATAACACGTACTACATAATATATATTCTGATATATATATGTATGTACTTATATACATATACATATGTATAATTTATTTTTTATTTTGTTACTTTGTGTGAAGCGAACTTATTTTTACAATTCATTTTATACCCAATATGCAACGTTGTCGCAATTGTGACAACAGAGGTATAATTCGCACTAATTTCCGTAATACAACATTTGTAAAAACAAATACATTTAAACATCGAATATATATTTTCACGTTATATTTTGTATCCCTTTCGGTTTTTATTGAATTTTTTGTTTTTATTATTTTCTCCCTCGCGTTTATTACGAAATATTACGATTACTCGATTTTTTTTATGTTCAACTTCAAGATCATATTCATAATCATCATAACCCAGTTTCTCAGTTGTACTTTGTCTTTGCATGATCGTCAATCGACCGAAGTAATTTCTTTAAAATAATTTTGTGATTGATATATGTAATATAAAAATTAATTTTGATATATATTACATCAAAGGTACTGTAATGTTATCTTAATTAAAATATTTTTTGGTAGTAATTCCATGAGTGCATTTTTAAAATCTTGTTGCTTTAGTACAACGTAATTAAATTTTCCGTGTATATTCTTTTACTCATTCCCAATAAACAATTCACACACCTTTCCGTGTGAATTCTCGTTCGAAAAACAAGTGTTTCTATGGAAAGTAACATGTAATGTATGCGGAAATGCGTACGAATAGCCAAAGAAAGATGTCACAAAAATTCTCTTGTTCTTTAGATGTACATTATATACAAGGGGATTTCCATAAAAGTTTCATACAAGGGGATTTCAATAACAGTACTTTTTGCTCATTTTAGTTAATATGTTTTTCATATAAAATTTTTATTAAAAATAATTATAAATTTACATAATATATTTGTTGTTGTTCCGTTTGTTAGAGATACAAGAATTTCGACATGTCAAAACATTTTTATAGAAAGATTAAGAATGAAACGGATCTTTTATATTCATTTGGCCAACCTAACGAAATGGACAGTACTCAAATTCAGGCAAAATCTGATGGCGATAATTTTCAACCAGATATGCTAGTTGAACAAATCCCCAATTCATTTGATAACGATAATTTTGATTCCTTAAGTGAAGATAATTTTACAGACTCAAGTGAAAATAATTTTGATGAAACCAGAGAATCGTTACTAAATTTAGAAAACAATCTGGCTGATTGGTGTATAAAATACTGCCTTACAAACGAAGCGGCAAATTCGTTATTAATGATTTTAAGGGAGTATCACCCGACTCTACCAAAAAACGTACGAACTTTGAAGCATACACCAAAATGCACAAATGTATTGCCAATGGGAAGTGGTTCATACGTCCATTTTGGTCTCAAAACAGGTGTGCAGAAAATATTGGAAAATTACCCAGCAAATCCTGAAGTATTAAATATTGATATTGGTATTGATGGCCTTCCATTGGCGAAGAGTAGTAGTAGTCAACTATGTAGTAGTTGACTATGTAAGTAGTCAACTATGGCCAATTCTAGGCAATATAAATGAAATAACTAAAGAGGTTTTTGTTGTAGGGGCATACCATGGATACAAAAAACCATTTTGTGCTGATAAATATTTTAAAAAATTTGTTGAAGAATTTAAAATTATTCCAAAAATAGACGGCTTTTTCTTCAAAAATAAATCTTACATGAGTAATATTCGTGCTATGATATGTGATGCACCAGCAAAATCAATGGTATTGAACGTAAAAAGTCATTCAGGATATTATGGATGCACCAAATGTAAAGTAAAACGAGCTTACATTCAAAATCGTGTAAAGAACAGCCGGAAAACCACATGAAAATCTCAGAATTAATTAATTACTTGGAGTTATGCGCCAATCATTAAAATATTGGATCCACAACAAAAAGCAATCATATTCTTTCAACAAATTGCAAATACAACTCATCAACAAAAGATTGCAGCAAGTTAAATTTGGAATTACATCAGAAGATGGAAAGCTACTGAATTCCGTCTTTTCCTATTATTCATTGGTGCTTTTGTATTAAAAAATATTCTACCTGATATATATACATATTATGAACATTTTACATTTTTCGTTATTCTTTACATATTTTACAAAAATATGTAAAGAATTTTTATGAATTATATGGTACTAGTTCCATTAGATACAACGTTCATAATTTAAACCATTTGGCCACAGATGTTAAAACTTTAGGGAATCTGGACAGTTACAGTGCATTTAAATTTGAGAATGCAACATCTGAAAAAACATTCTCAACCTCTACAGCAACTAAGTAACAGAATTGAAGCTCGGTATATAACTAACTGCGGGGGTCAGTCGAAAAAATACTCACATTTCACTCTCTACCAATCAAAGTACACCATTTTGACATAAGCTCCTCCTTTTTAATCACACTCGAGTTGAACATTTTCTTACTCGACTCCCGGACTCCCGCAGTTATGTACTGAGCTTGAGGAATCGAGTAACATGAAACCAAAAACTTTTTCCGATGAAATACGACCATTTCTTGAGTTAGATTACAATATGGGTGGAAATTTTAACAGACATATGAATTATAATAATCTAAAATACTCACTCCAAATAATTATTGCATTCAAAACGAGAAATTTTTTAAAATAACTCAAATATTAAAAAGAAATGATCTTGACGTTGATATCAAAGAGCACAGCGTAGTTAATATTCGGCCGTTCTTTAAAACACCATTATTATCAACACATTTAAAAATATTTTCTTGTTCCAAAGAAGAGCTCGATTTAAAATTAAATTAGAAGAATTCAATATTTGTTCAATAAAAGCAAAGATAGTAAAATTAGAAACGAACGAAATCTGTTTTTATTCCATCTTATTATAGAGATATTATATTTTTTTTAAACAACATGGCAACTGAGGAGTTTGCATTCTATTCAACTGGTAAGTAAACTAATAAAATTTTTGAATTTTATAATAAATAATGAACTTGATTCTAGAATGAAAAATTAATTTGTTTTCACAATACAAATACATATACAATTTTTTAATTCAGAATTTCTTTTATTACTTTTATTTAGAATTGGATTCAAGTCCTACATGGACCAACGAAGAAATTAGGTTCCAAAACTTTCTTTTGACAAAAAAAAAATTTCCTGAGACATCTACCCAAATTACTTTGGGAAATACTGAAAACGAAAAGTTAACAAACGACCAAACTTGTAAGTGAACTAATTCGTAGTAGTTGACATTTTTTAATTCGATAAACAAATTAATGTTGTTTTTTTAAATAAGTATTACAAACAATTGAATAGTTGGAACGACGCCAGATGAAAATCGAAAACATTGTAGAGTGCTTCGGACATGATAAGAGAATTAGTTTTATTAAGAACTGCATTAAGGAACAACGGAAACGAAAACGATACCAATAAAACTACCAACAACAACCTACCAAAAATGACCCGTCAATTGAAAAGTATTTGGTTAGTATTATTTATTGATCCCGAGCTTATAGTTAATATTTTAGAAGATCAATTAAATTGAAATCAACATTTTTGCGCTTATTTTACATACATACAACAAAATTGCGGAAAAGCAAAGTAATCTCAGGCTATTTCAAGTTACCTGGCTCTAATTTTTTGTTTTATAATCTTTATTCTGTAGGAAAAAACATTTATGAATCAAAGAGTGAATGATTTGTCCAAGGCACGGCTTACAGGGAATATTGCAGTAAAGAGTTATTTTACCATGAAAATTTTAAAAGGTATTGAATAAATAATTTAATTTATTTGATCTATTAAAAATATTCTTTAATTTTTGTTTAATAGAACCTGCTTTAGCAAAATATTCAACCACGTGCGATGAAGATGTGGTAGGATTAATGGCAAAATAGCTTCAATTGGCACGAGGTCGCCTTCGTAAAAGTAGGCGAAAGGCAACCACAACAAATAAAGATATAAATTGTGATAAAGTTTAGGAATGTTTTGAATGAATTTTTAAATTATTTGTATTTATTTATTTTTTAGTTAAAAAAAAAATGAATTGAACTTTAAAAAATGATAGATACATGTGATAATATCGTTTAAGTTACTATGTGATAATATCTTTAATTACTATTAATAAATATTTTATATTGAAACAAAATGTTAATTCATTTACGAGATTAATTTGAAACCTTCCTAAGTATTACTAATCTGCCCGCAAATTCTTTCTAAATTCAATCCGAAAAGTATTTGAAAATAGGTAAGAAAACCTCATTAATTCCGATGGAAATGTGTGCACAGTGCTTGCTAGTTTCACTTGGAAATTATTTGAAACTAGCCAAGAAAACCACTTATTACGTATTTCGTTGGATATCAATATTAAAAATTAGTATGGAGAATTAGTTGGAAATGAGTTCCCAATTACAATTGAAGTAGCAGAGGTGATTTAGTCATATAGCCTAAGAAAAGTAATTATTTTAATACGGAAAGTGTGTAAAATTTATTTGGGAAATAGTATAAAAAAACTACATTTTTCTTACGGAACACATTTTCTAATTTTATTTTTTTCGCTCTCTTCTTTATATTTACCAACACATCTAAAGAACAACGGCATTTATGTGACATCTTTCTTTGGCTAGTCGTACGCATTTCCGCATACATTTCATGATACTTTCCATAGAAACATTATGTTTTTCGAACGAGAATTCACACAGAAAGGTGTGTGAATTGTTTATTGGGTATTTTTTTTGTTAAATTTTTTTTATATATTTGAATTAAAATGTTATTTTATGATTTTTTTTGATTAATTTATGTATTTACCTTTTTTTTTTTTTTTTTAAATTGGGCGGATTACTCCAGGACTCCAGCTACTACTAACGGGCCCACGGCGCAATACGCGGACAAACACATATACTTACACATTAAAAACACCCAACCGTGATTTTTGTTCACCATCGGGAATCGAACCCGATACCTTCGAATAACAAAGCAAGCACGCTACTTACTATGCTAATGAGGGCGATATTTACCTTAATAGTCTATTTTGGATACAGATATACTCAGTTGTGTAACACGCTGCAAGCTTTCAAATGTGTATTCATTCAACTTAAAACACGGTTGCTTATTTGGTTGAAAATTCATTAAATGTAGTTCAAATATTTCTAAATTACAGTGTGTTTAAATATTTCTGAATCACATGCTACAAACACCAACAGATTAAGAATTAATAATTTGCAATCAAGACACATATGAAGCTACTTATTATATATAATTATACGAGGATCCGGAATGCTCGGACTTGTAACGGTGAAGTTTTTAATTTAAAAAAATAAATAAATTTGTATGGTAAAAAGTGTATCCATTCCCGTCGTCCAAATTTCCTTCCCCTTAGTAGGAACTGTCTGGTCCCTCATCATATTGTTATGTTTCATATTATGTACAAAATAAATTGTAAAAGAAGTATTTTGGTACAGCACTATATACTTTATATTATGTACAACAACAACAACAACACAAATATGTATTGTTGTTGTACATAGTATAAAGTATATTGCGCTGTACAAAATTTTAATTCGTGTTTATCAAAAAACTATGTGTATTTGTCTCGTGGATATAAAACGACGAGACAAATTATGAAAAAAGGTTATTCTAGTACTCTCGATAGTAGCGATCGGTTGGCTAATGCCCCAAACCCCAAACAGAATATATTTTGATTTGTCCATGGTAACGCTGCATTATAGATACGCTACAAATAGAATGGGAGAAATGGCAGCGGGATACCGACAACCTGGTTGGTGGTGTGGCTTAAAGTCCCTAATATACCTGGAGGATGGTCGGTGTAGTCTGAAGTGAATCGTGTAGAATTTGGAAGGAGAAGATGACCGGCAAGCTATATTAAGGAGCCGGCCTTGGACGTGAACACCAAGCGGCAAAATAAGAGAGCAGCTTTAGAACGAGATACCGTCAACGGAGCGCCGAAGAGGTGGTACAAAGAGCACATCTATAAAATACACAGGTGGCACAAGAGCGCCCAGAATGTACAGGTGAGTGACCAAATTATTATCTTCCTTTATTTGTTGATGCGTCCGTCGGTCCATGGGTTGAAAATGGGTTTTTATATCAGCTATCAGTCCATGATGAACTCGCGACAGTTTCATAAAACTATCATCCCAGAAAATCACTATAATCTTAAATTTCAATTTCAGACAAAACCATCTCAATATCACAAAAAAAATACATATGCAAAAAAGTACCATAAAAAAATGTAAATTAAACCATTCAATGATTTGATTTGTTAAGTCGGATTCAGAAAAGATTGTGATAAAGTGATACGTTTTTTAAACTTGCCCAACAAAAACAACTACATACTTCGAAACACCCGAACTAGTGTCAGACTAAGTTTGGCATACTAACACCAATTTTTCCTCTTCGTTTCGAAAAACTTCCACGGTCGAAGCGTGCCAATTTAGCTTTAACCTGACCATTTCATATATTTTTAATATTTTATTGATAAATTTGTATTTCAGGTTACGCGCAACTAACGCTTGGTGGGGCAAGCGTTACAGACTGTACCATTCCATTGAATTTTACATCCAAAGTTTTGAGTACGTTCAATGCTCAAAATTTTAAACTTCTTAATTTTAAAATGTAGAATTTTATATGTTTGTTAATCCAAATTTCTCAATTAATTTAAATTTTTAAACCTAATTTCCTGAATTTTCAAAAAATATTTCTTCTTTATTTTTATTTAAATGTCAAAAACGTTTCGATAAAATAGAATTGTATCCTATGAAAACTTTAAAAAAATTAAAATGGCTGAATTAGTTTATTTTGAATTCAAAACCCTAATTTCTAAATTTATTCATTTTCCTACTTCGGAATTAGACATCAAGGGAATTTAAAATGATTGAATTTGTGAAACTATTGTTTGTTTTGAATCTTTAATTTTTTACTTATGTACTTGTATGTATTTTACAGGGGGTCTATCGATTTTAATGCAAAACTTCCATTTAATTGACCCTAAATTAACGGGCTTTGAATTTAACTGACTAAATTGGTTCAGGCTAATTTACTAAACTTATATAAAGGTAATTAGTGAAGTCACAGTCAAATCACAAACAAAGAGTAAAGACATATCTTTCAGACCCAGCAACAAGATGTAGCTCGTGTTGACTCTTCAAACACCAACAAAACGGCGACTTGTAATTTACAAAATAGTTTGTTGCGTACATTGTGTGAAAAGTGAAAAAAATGTAGACAATTACTGATAAACAATAAAATCTTTTTAAAAATGTAGTATACAATTGAAAAAAAATGTAACAGAGCAAATCACAGAAAAGTGATTTTTCCCCATATATTAAATAAATAACTTAATCAATATTACTTGTATAACAATAATTATCACGATTTTTAATTGCCGTCGGCTGAATGTTTGCGTTCGCACAATCTAAACAATTTAAATTAGATCCTGTAAATTAACACTATCACTTATTAATACTAATATCACAGTTTTCAATTGCTATTCGCCCTCTTGAAGTCCATCCCGCCATCAATTGTCGTTATTAAATGTTTGTAACCGAACAATTTCAAAGAAAATATTCACGGGATCTTCTCCTCTTGCCAACACCACTTTTCTAAACATGTATTCGCCTAAGTACATACATGGAAAAATCTGTCTCCACGTGATCTCTATTGTGTTGGTATGGGCACTGGTTGCTTCATTTACGAAGGATATACTATGATTAACCCTCAAATGAGTATATCCTTCGTTTCCTAAATGGTCGTATGCCTTCCAACAATCCGATATGATAACGGTGCCGGGTAAAACGTTTTTTTTTATAATTTCCGTTAGGGTTATTCTACTTCTATTTTCGACTTTTTAGAGAAAACATTTCCCGGTCTCTCGCTCCACTCCACCAAACACGCCCCTCAACATGATGTCCTCTATTATGTTTCCGTTTGCCAAACTTACTTTCGTCAATCTCTACGACTTTTCCAGGCCCTCCTATCGGTAGAGATTGGGTCATCATGTACTTCACCATGACTTCCCTGACGTAATTGTGCCAATCCGCGGCAGTAGTTGAAGATATATTGTGTTCAAGCATAAGTACGGTGGAGCCGAGTTTACGCAATATATCATAAGTTATTAACATAATCAGTTCGATAGATAATTTTGAATTCGCGAACCACGAATTATGGCGGATGGTTGTTCGGGTACAACATCGAACGCTATTTATTGATTTGCCGCAGTTCCATTTTGATTTCTCCGGATTTTGTAATAGTTTCATAAAATTATTACATTTTTTACATCTTATTGTGTTTTTATTAAATTTATTTATTTTAGTTTATAAAATTACCACTTTTAATAAAGTAGCACGATATTTATTTTAGAAAATGTCCACCTTTGAAATAATGGCGCTATACGTCCGGTTGGTGAAACATATTTGTTTGTTTACATCCAGAGAATTATTTAGTTAAAGTTACTGTGATGTACATGTTGCCACCCAAAATCCTGTTCCAGGCAAAAAACTAAAAGAATTAATTTTAAAAAATTATGAAAAGCTTTAAAAAGTTTGTTATGATCATCCGAGCTGTATAGTGTGTGATCAGATTACTAACAGTAGAATTGTACATATACTCGTATGTATAAATGGAATTAGGAATTAATTTACAGCAAAGATGGTTTAATGTGGTTTAAACCCATTTATGCATTTTATGATATGCCTCACCTAATTAAATTGATCAGAAATACTATCTTACCATACGATATTTCAACACCAGAAGGTCAAGTTTCAAAGAATTATACTGTTTTTTTATACTGTCACACTAATTCTGAGTAAAATCTGTGCCAAGGGAGTTATAACTTTCTATAAATTAAATAAATATAAAAATCAAAACCCCAAACAGTATGGAAGGACAACAGTATTATTTTTAGAAAAACTAAAGGGCAAAAAAGGAAATTGCAAAAATGCTGTTATTTCAGGATTATCGCTATATAATGAAATTATAACGATTACAGGTTTAATTTATACAATAAAAGTATTTTGTGTGTGACGAACACATTTTATGCGTGAGCATTAGAAAGAGAATTTATTTTCACAAAGTAGATCAATGGGAGGAAATAATTTTAATCCGTCGATTTACGATGTTAAATTATTATTGAATTTTATTCGTCAATCAAAGTATCAGTCGGACCAATGCTCATATTTACTTCAATCAGAAGAGATAGCTCCTTTAAATTAAGAAATTACAGAATATGAAATGGATCTAGCTAATTCCAATTTTTTTTTCGGAAACAGTTTTAATGAAATTGTATTTGTAGAAAAAAAATATGAAAATTGGTTTAAAAAAATATGGTTTTTGAACATAAAATACATTTTTTTTCTAGAACTTGTTTCTTATTTTTCAACATTTGCAATTTCGATATCTGTACATTTTTCGCCTTTGAGTTTTCCTCTTCATAGATTTCTTTTTAACAATAAACTGAAATGCTTATAGATCGGCTATAAGTTACGGCTATACGTTCAACATTGGTTTGGTATCAATTTTCATAAAATGCTCTCAACATTTCCAATAACCATATTAAAAATATCTAAGGCTTGAATTAGTAGCCTTAGATATTTTTGCATGCACTTCAATATTTGGAAGGTTGCTCCTATTTTAAAAATTGTCGTCCGGTCTGGGCTTCTCAAATGAAATAAATACACACACACAATAATTTATTTATTTGATATAATATATATTTATAATTTATTATTAAATTTATTTTTATATTAAATAATAATTTCATTTTTATTATTTAATTTCACAAATTTATTTATTATAAATTTTATTTTGTTGTGTTATATTTTACCACCACTGTTTGTGCGTTGCCATCAAATATGTATGCGTGCGCTGCATCATGCTTCACTATAAAAGTTTTATAGTGGTGGTTTGGCTATTGGATGTATGATGGGGTTATGGAACGCTTAATTCAATTAAGTTGAATTATATTTGAATTTCCCTAATTGTTTGTTGTGGCAGTATCGAATATCGGTGAGTCGAACATTCGAGCTGCTACAAATACAATTACCATTATCTATATAAGTTAGCCTTCCGTTGTTCATACAATGTTCTATACAATTTTAAATTAAGATATCGTAATTGATTTATAATATTCATATGCCAAAAAAACAATACACACAACTTTAATTATTTTAAAAAAATTTAGACGAACAGAATTATTATAATTCATCACGTCGTTCTTTGTATACTACGGATGCTATGTGATCTATGTTGGTTTGTTTCTCCGATAAATGCTTAATAGAATAGTTTATTCACTTTACTAACACTTATCTATCATTTTTTCCTTTAATTACTACTAACTCTATCACGACTAAAGCACAACTAACTAACTCCTACCATTTCATCTCGTATTTATACCAAATATTTAACCTACTAGAATATTCCATTATATTCGAGAAATGTATAGACTGTTCCTGAAATATATACGGTAATTTCTCTACTCAATTAGATATGTCAGCACAATCCTAACAATAATTTTACGATCGTGGCGACATCTCTATTTGCACTAGATAATAAACACCATTAAATTAGATATATCTAGATTATTAAGGGGACCCTAGATAATGGAATATTGTGGAATATTTGCTGCTTTCGGTTTTTGCTAGCAAAGTACTCGCAAGTATTGTACTCAAAAGTAGATAGTAAATGGAATGCAAAAAACAAAAGTCAAAGCACAGCATAACCAATAACCCACAATAAAAATGGTAAGCTATAACAAATTTTATTTAATACTTTATTTTCTAAATACACACTGTAATTTATAGAATAGGGATAAGAAACTGGTCATATCAGGAGGAAAAGGCGTTTAATATTACCTACGAAAATATTGTTTGGATACTAATAACTATTAAATATTTCAATACGTATTTTAGAAATGCCGTACAACCGCAGAACAAGTAGAGGCGAAATGGTGGAGTCTCTACCGGGCCAAAAATGCCAAAGATCGCGGAACTGGAACAAGCATTTTGGACAAATACAATATTTCATGACAGTCCGACTGTCCATTCGTAACTGTTGAAATTAACGTAACACCAAATGCACCTTCCGACAGCACAAATATTTCAGAAGACACTAACGTCTCTAACGAATGTAGAAGTATTAACGATTCTGGGTGAGTCACATAGTGACGTTAAGGCTCCTAACAATAAAAAACCAAATAAAGAACTGTTCTAGGAAAAAAAAATTATTACACCAAAAATTAAAGGAAATAAAGTAAATTAGAAATTTGTTCGAAAAATACCTTCAGGACAGGACAAGGAAGCGGCTAAGGAGAAAAGACACCAAGAATTTGAAACACATGATTTAAATGTGATATAATGAAATTAAAAAATTAATTGATTTATTTAAAATGAAATACAATGTTTTGAATTTTTTTGATTTAACTTAGTAAATTTTTATTGTTTAATTCATTAAATATATTCATTTTTGTTCTCATATTTTCTTCTCTCTCGGAAAATGGAAGATCATTTATTGGTAGTTGGTCTTGGTATTCTTCCATTTCGTCCTCCACGTATCCCTCTAAAATACATATGTTGTGCAAAACGCAAGGAAATACCACAATTTATAAAACCAAATCTACTACGATTCTAGTAGCTGAACGCAAATAGTCGAATTTAATTTTTTTCGCACTCTGATTTCCAAAATCATTAAATGGGGTAACTAAATATTCACTGTCCGGGTAAGCTGAATCACCTAACAGAATACCGTCATGTGCCATCACACTACGATTAAAGTTAACTGTGTTGAAAAAATGTGAACTCCGATACATTCTAGCATCATGCATTGACCCCGGCTCGCCGCAATTAATATCGATACATTTTTTGTCATCATCGACGATGTCTTGTAACAGGATGCTGTAATATTTTTTTCGATTGTAGAATGCCTCTTTATTTTCCTTTGGACGGTTAATCCGAATGTGGCAATCGTCTATAGCTCCTATAACCCACGGAAATCCTTTCTTTCTTAAAAATGTTGGTTGATTAACTCGCGTGTCTTGCTCTGTTGGTCATTTGATGTATTGGTTAATAATGGACACAATCCATTCCACAACTCTTATGTAAAACACAAAATACTGTGCTTTTGCTGATATCAACCCTGTCAAAAATCTGTCTGTAAGTTTCTGTGTTGACCAAATACACCAAAGTAATATAAATTTCCTTATATGGCCCTATTTGTTCCCTTCCAACTTGACTTTGTTTCCTCGTGAATTCTGTATACGAATCTACAATAAAAATGAAACTGAATACACAATCTTTGACAGAATACATTTATTTGTTTAATTAGGTACCTATTAATTCAGCGACTATACTTCTTTTCGTACGAAAATGCTTCTGAGAATTCGTAGTTTCCAATAATTACCTCGTAGTTCTGAATGCTTGTTTTGTTAACTTCATCACAATCCGAGGATGAAGATGAGGCAACCGGAGAAAAACAGTCTAATAAACTCTCATGCTATAGGTGCTACTATCAAATGATAATGCATTTATTATCTATTAGGATATTAATTTTAAAAGGTTAAAGGTTATTATTTAAAATTTCATTATTTTTCTCAACTTACTTGCATATTTTCCAGCATTTTTAATTTGATTTTTGGTTTTCTTGCAATACTTATTAAATACTTCAAAAAATGTTGACATTTCACATAACCTCAAAACTAACAAAGCCACATTTTGAACGGTTTTAGTACCAAATTAATCTAGCGGAACTTATTAGCGTAACTACTACCAGCAAACTACTCATATGTAAGAACAAGAGCAGTTGAAAGCAGTGGGAACTACTTATGAATACTTTGCTAGCGAAAATAGAACGCAGCAATTCTAGAAGGTTAGAATATATGGAAGAACATTAAGAGTAAGTTAGTTGAATCTTGACCGCGATAGAGTTAGTAAAAAGTAAAAAATGAAAAAGTTAGTTGTGTTTTAACCGTGATAGTGTTAGTAGCAGTAAAAATGAAACAGTGAAAGTTAAGAATTAATAAAGTGGAATACAGTGTTATTAAAGTGTGATAAAGTAATTATTGTGAAATTAAATAATTAAGTTAAATAAGTAAGTTAGTGCTTAGTTTTAAAAATAATAATAGTTCGGAAATAAATAAATTTAGTGTTTCCTTGATTTAAATTGGTTGTTTTATTCACAATCCAGTGATCGAAGAATATTTACATTAAAATGGCTAGAGTCGCGGGTAAAACATCATAAATTGGTTAATGAAATGAAAATGCTACATGTGAGATTAAATTCTTTTATTACATGTTATTCTTATTAAATTTACTGAATTTACTATACATTTTATTCGTTTTATACCTTTGAAGATGGGGGCTGACACCAAACGGCCATTTTTCTATGATATAAAATGATAGTAATATTAATAATTAAATTATGCGCATTATGCATTTAAAAGCGAAAAGTATTCAACGATCAGCGTATGCCAATTTTCTTCAGTTCTGGGAGAAAATTGAACGAATCGCGAAAAGATTCATTCAAATCATTTCAAAACCTACTTTAAAACTTAGGAATTTATAATACATGTGTGCGTCTTGTAAATCTCCAAAAGTTTATCCATTACTGATTCTACATGATCTGGTTTATTCTAATTATTAGTCTATAGAATATTATAGTACTAAGTCATAATACATAGATGGGTTTTGTATTCAAAGTGTAACATGACTTTAATGTAATATTAATGATTGAACCAATTACTCCTTTGGATTTTCTGAAAATTTTAGAATGATCATGTGACGTAAAGACTTAAGTGCTAAATTGTCTCTTCATCGTAACCAAGCCCGTGTATTAACAAGGTTTAGATTGAGAGGAATAGATCTTCATAACGCATATACCTAAAATAGAAAATGGTCCATACACGTTATCGTTCATTGCGCTGACCATCAAAATATTATGGCATAATGAATGAAATTTTTTGACCTATGTGTGAATATTGTTTCTCTTTAACGCAAACCACAAAGCCGAACATCATCTGACCGTAAGTGGACATCACTTGAACAAATACATATATACATATTGTAATAAAATAAATACGAGTACATAATAAAAAATTTAATAAATATAAATTCACAAAACTCATTCTGTTTTTATTTCACCATTAATTTACGTGCACGACCAAATCAATTTAGCGATAAAAAACACGACGAGCCGTTTATAAAAGTATTGAATTTTTACAATGGCCAACATACCTTTATATTATTATTTCGCGGAAAACATCAAAAATAGCAAATATGTATTTAGTTATACATATTTAAATATTCAATAATTCAATTCATTGTGTAAAATTGTTTTAAATAATTTTTACCCACCATAAAATACCTATTACAATATACTATATCCATATAGAATAGCCAACGACAGTTTTGGGGTATAATTTTTCAATTCATCTCAAATGGTAACGATATATTCAAATTAACATTTGACACATGGTGAGACTAGTAAAACAGATTTATTTAGGGAACGTGTCATAAGTTTTAAGTGGAATTTCAAAGATGTGAAAAATCCCAGGTTGTTTTTATCTTTTGCTGCCACAAAACGGGGCAAATAATCAATATTTCTATATGTATTTGTTTTGCGATATTGTATATATGTATGTATATGTATGAATTTGTTAAATTTATGTACAGATAAAGCATAAACATAACATATTACTACCTAAGCTACAATTCTAACTAATTTAGTAACTAATTTCCTAACTAAAAATTCTATTGTAAGCCTCTATAAATATTAAGGCCTTCTTTATTGTAAAGTTTAGCAAGCCTATACATACCAATTATTATGTTTTGGGCTAAAAATGTAATAAAGAAGAGAATTTTATATTTTAAATTTCGAAAATTACGCTATGGAAATAACTAGTAATCCCCTTTCACTCAAAAATAACATACAAGGTTACATACAGTAACATCCAAAAGTAATAAATAGGAGTTATCTGTTGGAAGACAGTATACGTGAATAGATTTTTGCTTTGTTTCAGTTTAAAACCCGTTAATGCATAGTATTGTTACATTTTTACCCTGTCAAACAAGTTCATCACTGGATTGTGAATAAAACAAATGATGTGCACTTTTTTCTTTTATTCCTGCTAGCACTATCAAGGTGCTTTTATTCCTACTAGCACACAACTAACTAACTCCTAAATGTTTATCTTGTATTATACCAAATATTCTAACCTTCTAGAAATGTCCACAATATTCGAGAGTGTCTAGACTATTCTTGAATAGTCTAGAGACATCTACTTTATAACAGTTTGACATTTACGGTAGTGTCTCTATTCAAATAGAGATGTCGCCACGATTTAAACATTGGAATATTGGGTATGTCGAAATATTAGAGGGAATCGTTTTTAATGGCTTCCAACGTTTACGTAGAAGTGAATTTTATTAATGTTTTATGAATTGCTCATTTAATTGTGCACAATAAGAATTGTAATTTGTAATATTATAGTGAAACATTCTTATTTCATATATTTAAGGAAATATAATATTTTATGCAGTAACGGAAACAAATTTAGAATAGTAATACAGGAGGCAACTAAGAAGAGGTGAGGAAATACTATTAGGAATTGTGGATTTTGAATAATATAGGACATTCACTAAATTTTATTAATACCGGGATGTAACCAGGGCCGGTCCTTCTTAGGTTCAAAATGGTGCACCTTAACCGGGCGCAAAAATTGCAAACGGCGCCAATTTAAAAATTTTATAAATAAACGATAAATTATTGAATTAATTTCTCTCGGTCTCAAAGTCATATCGTAGCTTCTAATTTGAAATATCATGTCATATAATAGCATGTAATTTAATATCGCGTCTCTCTGATTGGAATCACATAGTAAGATTATTAAAAGAACACGAAACCGGCGCGATGAATAATAAATCGTTTACTCATTGGAAATTATTAGAAATAGGTTTGCAACAAAATAAGACAATCGATTCCCATGTGCAAAAACAGCTTAATCAGGAAATAAGTCACTGGAAAGAAGTACTAAAACGATTGTTTATTTTTGTGCAATTTTTGGGTTGTCAATCGCTAGCTTTTCGTGGTTCTTCCGATGTACTTTTCACTGAAAATAATGGGAACTTTTTGCAGTTAGTTGAAGCTATAGGCAAAATAGATCCAGTACTTGGTGAACATATTCGGCGCATTCAAACTAAAGAAACTCGGTATCATTATTTAAGTAAAAATATACAGAATGAGATAATACAAATAATATCTCTAGCCGTGCAAAATAAATTGATCGGAATGATTAAAAAAGCCACGTACTATTCAATTATTGTTGATTCTACTCCAGATGCAGGTCGAACTGAACAGATTTCATTAATAATCCGTTTTGTTTATCATAATGAAGACTCGAATGAATTTGAAGTGAAAGAGCATTTTTTGGGGTTCATAGAAGGAAAAGACAAAACTGGCGAAGGATTCTCGGAAACTATTTTAAATATTTTGAAAAAATTAGACCTTTCTATTAAACACTGCATAGGACAAGGATATGATAATGCTGCAAATATGAAAGGCAGGCATTCAGGAATGCAATCAAGAATCAAAAATATTGAACCAAGAGCGTTTTTTGTGCCATGTTCGGCTCATTCCCTCAATTTAGTCGTCAATGATTCCGCTGATTCAAAATGTTCTCTTGAAGCTAGTAAATTTTTTGATGACGTTCAAAGTTTATATGTATTTTTCTCCAAATCTACAAAGCGATGGGATATTTTAAAGGCTTATATTAAATATTTGACTTTAAAACCTCTTAGTGATACCAGGTGGTCTAGTAGAATCGATGCTTTACGTCCTTTAAAAGATAATTTAGAGGATATTTATGAAGCATTAATTCAAGCTTTAGAAGAAGGTGATTCAAATACGAAGGTCATGGCTACCGCATTAGGCAATAAAATCTTCCAGTTTAAGTTTATTTTTATTCTTTTCGTTTGGTATGACATACTAGACAAAATGTATATTGCTAGCAAAACTTTACAGAGTATTGATATAAATATTTCTATTGCTGTAAAAGTAATTAAAACTACCTTGGAATCTCTAAAATCAATGAGCAATGATGAAAAGTTTGAAGAATATATTGACCACGCTCAAAAAATGGCTAGAAGTTTAGAAATTTCAACCGATTTTTGCACTGAAACTGCGCTGCGTTCTAGACGAAAAAATCGGAGTTTGATTATGAGGCATCAGATACTGTATTATCACCGAAAGAGCAGCTTAAAGTTAAATTTTATTATATGGTACTAGACCAGGCTATATCATCAATCACGGAGCGATTTCATCAGTTAGAAAATCATAGTGATTTATTCAGTTTTCTATATGATATATCAGAATTGTGGAAGCTACAACCAAACGAATTGAATACAAAATGTATCAATTTAGCGAAAGCCCTTACTAACCAAGAAAAGTGTGATTTGAACGGTAATGAAATGATAATTGAAATGGGAATATTATCGAAGCTAGTTAAGCCTAGAATGTCTCCAAAACAAGTTTTACATTTCCTAGCACAACAAAATTTAAATACTTTGTATCCCAATACAGTAGTGGCGCTTCAAATTTTGTTAACTTTACCAGTTACCGTAGCTTCAGGAGAGCGTAGTTTTTCTAAATTGAAAATAATTAAAAATTATTTAAGAACTTCTATGACATAGGAAAGATTAGTAGGCCTAGCTACAATTTCAATAGAGAAAGAAATAGTTAACTAGCTGAATTACGATGATTTAATTGACCAATTTGCCAATATCAAATCTCGAAAAATTAAATTTTAAATTACATCGATTTTAAAAATGTTAATTTATCACTTAGAGGAGTATGCCTACCGGGGAAACCTCATTAAAAAAACGCATCGCAAGTCTACCTCAAGAGGGGTGATGTGGAAATGGCTTAAATTTGGGTTACTATTTTTAATTGCACCGGGCGCCAAAATGTCTGGGACCGGCCCTGGGTGTAACAGACTAGGGTTTGCAAGCTCTTGAAAATGAAACTCTGCTCCGTGTTTATGCTCAAATACGGAAATTCTTATGACAATTTGTATTATACATACATCTGTTATGAAACTTTTTCTTATCACATCGTATGATATGATTATGTCATATATGATATACAAGAAGAACTTTAGTTTCCCCGGAGCCAATTTTTTTTTCTGAACTTTTCAGTATTATTTTCGTAATCAGGGAACAAATCTATACTATACATAAAACAGTTTTATTTTGCTTAATAAAATGTCGTGCATTAAAAGGGTTAAAGTAATAAAGTATAAGTATTTGTATAAGCATTAAAGAATTGAAAATTACTTTTTACTACGTATATATGAAGTTATCCACAAAATATTTATGTTATTGGTAAGAATACAGTAGGCCTACCAATTGGTATAATAATAAAATTATCTACTCCTTTAAACAAACATCGTAACCGAATCGCTTTTACGATTCAAAAACGATATGTTAACGAATCCTCCCATATTGGCAGCAAAATTTCTTCACAATTAGATGTTCGTACGCACATTCCTTATTATAATAGCAATTTATCGGGAGATATGTAATTCAATGTTTCAGTAAATATTCTACCTTGTCTATAAATGGTTTTAGGAAGCTGTTTGTTAAATACGACTTCTTGTAAACATGGTATGTAACCAGTGCCCCAATAATGAAAATCTTTCTAAATAGCGGAATATTTCCTAGTATTGACCTTAATTGGCTGTTACAGCTTTTATTAATGGAACGCTGCCTATTCTAATGTCCTATTTCACCTCGTTATCGATGAAGTCAACGGATTTCAAGATTCTATTTGTTTTTTGTGAGTGTAATCTCAGTTCGCCATTTTAGTATTTCACCAGACGTTTGGGTTGGTTTTGTCAATGGGCGGGTGTCTTTCGGCAGCTATTACTTATGTTAGCGGAGTAAATTAAGTAATCAATTTGCACATTGAGTAACAACAACGTCAACAATATCGTAATTTCCGTAATGAAAAGGATTATCAAATGATTGATTGTCAGTTCCTCCATTTACTGAATGTTGTAATACTTTAATTGATATACAAATGACATAGTCATAAGTTAAATTGACGACGTTACTCAATTTTCTTTCGTGAATCATCATTTCTATTTGATCTAATTTTTGCTCGATAGTACTGGTTTCATTGCTTGATAGATTGAGTTGAACGGTGTCTTTGAAGATTTTTCTTGTGTCATTATCTTTAAATCTTTCGATGTTAAATTTTCCCTGATTAAATTTCATACATGTTTTGTAGCAGCTTGTTTGACTGTATGTTGTTATTATGCTATTTTCAATTGGTAGTCGCTATGTATATCCGCTCCTCGAATCGTCTGACATTTGTAAGGAGGCTAGGAATTGCAGGGAACTTGCTGCCATATTGAAATTTTGGTAGAATAAATTCGAAATTCGTACGCTCAATTCGTATCTTATTTGAATATTCCCCAATACAAAGGGCAATTAATTTCAATTGTTTTGATTTGGTCTCAGACCATCCCAAATATTTAAAAAGTGGTAAATCGCGTTGTCCGATAATAACAACATTCTCATCAAATTCATCTGACTCAAATGATTTTATCGTTATTTTTAAAATTACAAATGTTATGAAAATAATTGTTGAATGCATAAGTTTTCATAAATTTTCCATTATAAATTATAAATAATTATTTTATTAATTTACATAATTTTGCTACTTGAACACTTTCTACACAAAATGTAACCGACAAAAATATGCAACAGATGTCCCTGTACTAAAATATGATAAAAATTTAATTAAATTTCTCCCAACAAAGTACGTTTTTTCTAAATGACTTTTTTTGTCAGTATGCATAGTCATTATTTCGAAATAAAATTGAAACCTAAAATACATTTTGAAGGTATTTTAATGAAAAATCTGATATTTTAAATAATATAAATATAAGTATTTTTTCTGGATTTATTTAAATCTTGTGGTGATTTATTGTTGTTACTATGTCAATAAAATACGTCTTACAAATATTTAACTATTATCAATTAATGATATTGTTGGTTGTTACTCGTTGCAAGATGCCGCTGCGGATAGTCTGATGTACATAATTATGCCGATGTTACCTTATGTTGTGCACGGTTGATGCGGTTCGGCTGAAATAGGAATATTATGAAAATTTGATATAGTGTTTATTATTCGACTGGAAAATAAAAAGTTATTTTTACTATATATTCGTATATGTTTAGTTGCTTAATTTTAGCTTATATTTTATTCTAGTCTAATTATTATTATTCGACCATACTAGGAAAATATAATTTATTTTCTTTATGTGAAAATCATGATAATGATGATAATAATTTGTATTGCATTAATACATATTTACTTTGTAAAGTTTTTATTTTTATTTGGTGTTTGTGGTTTTACCAACCTCCTTCATTATAATTTTATTCGGTTTTTTAGTAAACTTTGTTATTTCATATTCCCGTTTCTATTATATTTATTGGGCAGTACCAAACGAAAAATGAGAAAAATAAAATTTAATCTAATAGCTCTAAAAAATATCATTATGCTTTTGAAATGTTCTTTCTATACGATACACATACGGAAAATAAAAAAGTTTGTTGTTTGTTGGTTCCGGACGCAAACATACTCCCCTTTACATACATTGAATATAAAAGTTGTGACTAAGTGAAAATTTAATCGAAATATGTTAAGTAAACATGATAATTCTTTCAAAAATATAAACAAAATTGGTTTTGACACCCGCAATATAACATTGAAAAATGAAAAATTAAAATAAATATTATTTTGAGGGCTGGACAGATTTTTTTAAGGTTTTCCTCTTTACAATTTTTGAAAATCATTTTTTATTGTTTTAGGTATACGAGTACATACGTAGTGATGTTTAAAAAAAAATATAAGTAAAAATTGTATGTTTATATAACAGCCAACATTAACGCATAGAACGAAAGTATAATATTTAGATGATGAGTGTAATTTTCTTGTAATTATGAGTATAATGTATATTTAGGAAATAGGACATACGATATGTATATATATACATTATATAGATAGGATTTGTTGCTGTAAATTTTGAAGAAGAATTTTCTACTACAGTCGTCATGACTTTGTCATTTTTTGATTTTTGCTTGCCAAAAGTTTTGTCGTAATGCATGATCCGAACTAAACATTAATTAAACAAAATAATTTCAATTTTTATGAAACGTAGAGATTCGTCTTATTAAGTTTTCTGCTGAAGCAACGATTATCAATACATGTAATTATTAATTGATCTATTTCAATCGCACATCACATAATTACAGTATCGCTAAAAAGTCACCGGAAAAATGGTTTATGCCTTATAATTTTTTTAAAATAAAACCTTTTTAAATTATTTTTGTTTATTAATTTATTATATTTAATAAAAAAAAAATCTTATTTGGTTTTATTTCACTTTACAGAAAAATAATAAAAAAATTTTTAAATAAAAATTAATGAATTCAAAAAAAAAATTCCTAAAAGTTTGCATATACAACTTTTGGTAACAAATTTATTATTACAAAAGGCTTTTATACTTCTAAATATATTAATAAACACTAATACTTAGTGGCATATCCTTTAGCTGCAATTATAGCAGCACATCTTAACGGCATGGAGTCAATCAGCTTTGCTAATCGCTCTAATGAGATTCGCTTCCACCCTCGCTCTAAAATTTCATAAAAGCGTCTAATTTTGTATACTGCTGTGTTCGTATACGCCTATCGAGCTCTTCCCACAAGTGCTGGATCGGATTCAGATCGGCACTCTGACTTGGCCGATTCAAAATTTTAATTCGGTTCTTCCGGAAAAATTCGGATAGATGGTTGAACGTGTGCTTGGGGTTATTGTCCTGTTGAAACATCCAGTCAAAAGACCCATTTCCTGCATCGCTTAAGGAAGCATGCAAGTCATACCGATCCATAGTTCCGTCAATTCAGTACAGTGGTTCAACAGAGTTTCGCGAAAAGCATATCCATTCCATAACACTCCCACCGCCGTGCTTTACCATTGGAACTTGGAATTTTACGCCGCATCTTTTATTTCCTGGATAACGAAAATACTGCAGTCCATCCGATGAAAACATGTTAAACTTGCTTTCGTCGCTCCATAAAATTTTGGACCATTGTTCCGTTGTCCAATTTAAATCTTCATTGGCAAATTTGACACTGGAGCGCGATTTTTTTTTAAATCAGGGGTTTTTTGATGGGGCGTTTTCCATGAAGTCCAGCATGTAAGACGATTTTTTGCAGTATTTACAGTATTAAACTCGTGCATAATCGCGGGAGCGGACAGTCTCGGAATAACCAGTGACTGTCTAGCGATGATCGAATCCTCCATTTTCGTTGTTTTACGAGGTCGTCCACTTCTTGGCTGGGAATTTAAGGTCCCACGAACATTTTTGTTTGTACACCACTCGTGTACTGTCGAATTTGGAATACCAAACTGCTGACTAACTGCCGACTGAGATGTTCCATTGGCAATTAATTTCAAAACCGTCGATTTTATCTAAGTAGCGATAAATATATATAAAATATATATATATATATATATATACATATATATATATATATATATGTATATATATATATATATATATATATATATATATATATATATATATATACATATATATATATATATATATATATATATATATATATATATATATATATATATATATATATATATCAGAAAAACTTAAATTTAAACTTATTGTGATAAGAAATGAACTGACCAATATATATTTTTCAATTGTTTCAATCAAAATATTCATGTTCAATCATGTTACCATGAAAAACAAAAAATTATGTAAACAAGTTTAATGGGACGCAAATATTTAAAAAAAATTGTAACTTTCCATTAATCTGGAGTGGAGTCCAAAAGAAGCTTCAATTCGTTGCTATTCAGTCCCATCACGCATATGTCATCTGCAAGTACCTGATTGGACTGGCGATATAAGATGTTGCGCTGAGGTTTTACGCAATACAATTTTACAAAAGATGTATTCCAACATGAGATTTAACAGCATCGGGGACAGAGGAACTCCCTGCCGAACACCCGAGTTAACTGCAAAAATTTTCGATAGCCCGTTGTCATGTTTAACACAGCATTGAGACTGCGTCACTGTCATTCTACACACTCGTACCAATTTTGTTTGGCATTCCTATAAGTATACCAGCGTAGACCACAAACTCTCTCGATTGATCGAGTCATATAGGCCTGCCGGAAATCCATTAACACCTGATGTACGGGGATGGATGTCTCATAATACTTATCAATGACTGATCGATTCAAACGAAATCCTTCTCCGTCACCAACCAAGCCCTCTGCTAGAGGAGTGATTTTATTCAATATAATGTAGCACAGATACAAGTTATTGTTGCTGGTCAGAAGAGAGCTACACCGCGATAATTCTCACACTTCAAGCGGTCTTCTTTCTTGAAAAAGGACCATATCGCCACTTTCCAATCGTCAGGCATTACTTCGGTTCGCCATACTAATCGAATAAGATCGAAAAGACAGTTCCACAAAGTATCCCCTACGAATATTAAGAGCTCCGAATTAATGCCGTCCACCCCTTGTGAGCGGTTTCGTTTCTGCATCATTCTCCATCATTCTCGCTTCTTCCGTCTACAATTCCGCTTAGCTGCCCTCCTAGCAAGAAAAGCCTTGTTTTTCCTTGCGATTATCAGACGTTGTTGCATTTCACTATGAACTATATTTTGTTGCTCGACTGCATGGCGATACTTGTCATCAAACCAATTATTTTTGGGCCTGACTGTCACTATACCTAAAATCTATTGAGCAGCACTAACCACCAAAGTTTTTAGTACATCCCAGACAGAGTTCACGCAGTCAGACTGACAAGTAGCTTCCTCCATGTTGTCGCTGACAAGATTCTGATATCGTTTCTATACTGACGCAGGTATTTTATATTATTGGAATAACTTCAATCTATCATCTTCATGGCCATTTGACAAAATCTAAAAAACAAGCTCCATCGAATTTTATGTTTATTCAAACTTATTGCTTCGTAGGATATGATAAATGAACCAAGTTGTAAGAACCTGACTATCTGCTAAAAGAATACGATTATTTTTTCTTGGTAAGATCCATTCTAACACATCATGTTGATGGTTGATTGGCAAAATCTCAAGGTTCAGTTTCTAAAAGTATTATCTTTAACTAAATTAATTGATTAGAAGGATACAACAAATGAACTAAGTCGTAAGACTCTGATGCTCCTAAAATAGTAATATTTTTTCAAATTGGCATAAACGTCCAGTCTAATATATCGTCCGCGTGGGTAATTGGAATCTCGTAAGACCAGTGGCACAGAACTGTGTATATATTAACAATTATTGTTTGGAAGGATATTAAAAAAGAACCAAGTTGTAAGTCGTTGACAATTTACTAAAATATGGGGGAGGGTTAGTATTTCATGATGGGGATGGTCCATTCTATAACATCAACTATATGGCTAATGGGGTAAATCTCTAGGATCACCTTCACAGAATTGTATGTTTAACCAATTTTGTTGTTTGGGTTGGCATATGATTTATATTTATGAACCAAGTTATAACACCCGGACGATCCCCTAAAATATACGGGGTATTTGATCATGATGTGAAAGGTCCATTCTATCACATCAAGTATATAACCAAATGGCAACATTTCTAGGATCAGCTCCACAGAATTTTATATTTAACCAAATTATTGTTTGGTATGGGATATGATTTATAATCCAAGTTGTAAGACCCTGACGATCCGCTAAAATATAGCGGATATTTTTTCATGATGGGAAAAGTCCATTCCATCATATCAACTATGTGTATGGCCAACTTCCATCATATCAATCAATTGGCAAAATTCCTAGGATCAGCCCTAGAATTATATGTTATCAAATGACATATTATTTAAAAATTATTCGATACTATTTTTTTTATAAATGCACGAATAATACAAGTAAATTATTTAATTTTTGATTATCTAAATTTAATTTTTGAAAATTTATTTAAGCATAATTAGTAAATTGAATTACGTTCCGTCTTATACAGGTAATATCACTAATACTTACACAGAACAACAATTTAGCAAAACGTTTCGCAATAACTTCACACACGTTGATGCACCGTATCTCAATAGATTTAAGTTGGCCTTTTTTCCCCATCCACCTCTATACCAAGAATATATTTTTCCTCAAAATTACTCAAAAAATAATCATTTAAAATACTGACAGTCAAGTACATAACACCCTGTAAGTAAATAGATCTATTTAATATTTCCGTACATAATTAACAAAAATAACCACATAATTTAATTATTAATAAAATTTAAAAGCTTAATATCCAACACAATATTATTTACTGGTTTAATACCGACAGTTTAATATGCTTTTGATCAGTTAATTCTTTCATCATAAACATGTTAGCGATTTTTTTGTTTTTACGTAAAAAGTTTTATTTAAATTTATCGAATGTACATATATGTACATATGTATATATATACGAATATTATTTTGTTTTTGGTGGTGAACATTGTGTTTAATTTTATTACAATTTATGATTAATTAATAATAATTATTGTTTAGCCAATAAATATAACATAAAAAAACACAACTTGTTTTATTTAAATAAAATTAACAATTAAGCATTAAAAATAAAATTTAATCAATTCAATTTTAAATTATATATTTTTGCAAATAAATTAATAATATTTTGACAATTATAAAAAAATCGCGTATAATATAATTTATTATAAATATATCAAAAATATAATTTATAGATATTTTTTTTTTTTTGTTAAATTCAGTTTTGTTTTACCCGATTAATTTTGTATAACAACGGATTTATGTTGTTTAAATGATATAATAATTAAATTCAACCGTAGATAATACGTAATCCTCACTATTTGAAATTAACAATTTTACTAGAAATTAAAAAAATTTATGGGTTGGGCCGAAAATCGATTAATAGGAAAGCAAAGAGACCAATAAAGAAAAACTTAAAAAAAAAACAAAAACAAAATTTACCCGATTAAATCTTTGAATGATGGTTAGTTGTGAAGTATCGCAAGCCTTACTCTTGTAGGGAATCGGACATCTCTGAGAATTCCGTTAGTCGGGAAATTCGTTGAGTGATTTGTAAATTCTTTTAATTTTTTAAATTCTGTTACCGGGCCATTCGAGATGGTTATGAATTTGTATTTCGTGTTCAAATAGCCACGCATATCTCTGACAAATCTGTAAATCGGGAAACATGTTGAGCTATGTATAAATCATTAATTTTTTTTAATCGAAACAATTATGCACACGATTGAATATCTCTAGAAATTATATTATTTAAATAATTAGAATTAAGTTTTATTTTATTATAACCTATAAACCTACGCTATGTTTCGATTCGAAATGTTCCTTTACTTTCAAATGTACATTTAGCCAAGACACATCGAACACTACATGCAATGCAGTTTTCTATACATTTTGAAAAGAAACAATATTTTTGGTCAGAATTTTCTATTCTTATTATATAAATGTATTCGTACATTAAATGATCGGTTTGTTTCGTTACCTATTATAATTAGTTGTGTTTTTATTAACATTTTTGAAAAATGGGCAGTTTTATATATCCTGCATATTTTTTGTTGTGCCACTTATAAATTTTTAACAAATGAAATTCTTCAATTAATCCATTAAATTCAATTTGTTATATCACATAAGAAACATCCATTTCATATAGTAATGGATACACATGTACAAGCTGAAACTTGTGTCATTAAATTTTATAAAATTTGCATTAAGCGCGTGAACTTTTCCATGAAGCATCCCGAAAAACCACACTAACCGAAAATTGAATGGTTAGTATTCAATGTTTGCATGTACTAAACCACTTTTAAAACTTTGGCCAGACTTTGAACCATGATTTTTAGTAAAATTAGGATCCATTCAAGGCTCATGAATTTTTTTGAAATTTTCTCTTGGAGCTAACAGGGCTAGATATGACCAAATCCGCTCCAAATCAAAAATGGAATGGTTTGTATTTAATGTTTGCATTTACTAAACCACTTTTAATGCTTTGGCCAGACTTTGGACCATGATTTTTGGTAAAATTAGGTTCCAATCAAGGCTCATGAATTTTTTTTAAATTTTCTCTTGGAGCTAATAGGGTTAGATATGACCAAAACCACCTCAACTAAAAATACAAACCATTCATTTTGGGTTGGAGCTGATTTGGTCATATCTAACCCTGTTAGCTCCAAGAGAAAATTTCAAAAAAATGCATGAGCCTTGAATGGATTCTATTCTTATTAAAAATCATGGTTCAAGGGCTGGCCAAAGCATAAAAAGCGGTTTAGTAAATGCAAACAATGAATACAAACCATTCAACATTCGGATAGGTTTTTATATAATTGAAAAAAATAATTTATTGTTGAACAGTTCGATAAGTACCGAGAAATTTAATATTTTCGAAGGCCAACTTATCGTTCTAAGAGAAACATAAATTAGTGGCATATATTAAATCATTTCGGATTTCGAAATTACAATGACTGCCAACGAATAGTCATATCATTTTTTCCAGTAGCAGATTATAAAGGATGTATTTTCCAGTTCGTCATTTAGATAAAATATGGAAATGATATACTTAAGTTTGGAAGTTCGGTTGTTAAAATTTTATCGTTTGTGCAAAAAAAATTATATTATGATATCTATATGATGGTACAAAATATTCACCCGAATTCTGGTGTGTAAGAGATAGAATGTCCCGAAACTTTCTTCAAATCTAAAATTCAGTAGTGAATAGAGGGCTGTCATCATCGTTCAAACGATCTAATAGGGAGGACAAATTTGTGGATTATATGCAATTATAAAAGAGCTGCAGAGTGAATTATGGATACATAATCTTCAAATGTTAAGTCTGGTCAAGTAAGTACTGTGAAATTTTTGGAAAAAAATCAGCTTTTCGATACCTGCGAATTTAAAAAATACGAGAATACTTAAAATTAATTTGTTTCTATAATATTTCAAAAATTTTAAGTACGGCATAATACAAAATATTATGCTTGTACTTAGGGTTTGTCAAACCGGTTAACAGAAACAGAAAAACAACTGTTTTTTTTCAAAAGATCAAAAACAGAAAACAATGATTTTTTCTTTTCTGTTTTTTCTGTTTTTATTTATTTTTTATGAAATTATTCCTCATTCCACCAAAAAAAAATTTTAGCTTTGAAGAATATTTATTATTTCATAAAGTTTTGTTTATTTTTGCATTTGTGTAAGGTGAAAAAAAAATTCTTTTTTAATGGTTTAGCCTGTTTTAGTTTCTATTAATTACATTCGTAGCGTAAAAAAAATATTTTTTGAAGATATTATACAATATTAACATTAAAAGGTAAGTAATATTTCTTTTAAATATTAAATAATCTTGAATTTTCTAAAATATTTTTATTAATTCTGGGTTAACCATGTCTTTAGTATATAGAATTATGCTACAAAACGAAAGAATCTTGTCACACAAGAAATTGATGCGATTTGTCTTCGTTGCAATAATACTATTAAGTGCTCAGGAGGTTCAACAACAACTTTGAAAAGTCACTTGAAAAGTAAACAATCGCATTGATTGCACCGCAGCTCCAAGTAAAGAAATTGAAAAGCAAGCTATTGAAGAAAAGAAAGCTAAGACTATACTGGATTTTTTTAATCGTAAAAGTCTTAAGGAAATCATCTCAGATATTTCAATCAGAGCGATTACTAGAAATAAGTACATTCAGGATTCAAACAAAAGAGATGGATTTAAATTGCCGCAAAACGAAACCCGGGTAATGCAGTTGATTCACAGTTGAAGAAAAGAAAAGCAAAATGGTTGAAGAGATCAAGTCAAAAACTGAGAAAGGCATAAACTTGAGCATGACAGTAGATGAATATACTACAGTTCAACGCAGGAGATATTTTGGAATTAATTTACATGATAGCGAAGATGAAAAGACCTACAAGATAGGTTTAGTTCGTATTTTTGGATCATGCAATGCAGAAACAATGGCGTCAAAAGTTAAAGCTCATTTGGAAGAATTTGGTATAAATTATGTACAGGACATAGTTGGTTCTACGAAAGATTGTGCAGCAATTAATTACAAGTTTATGAAAATTATAAGGTGATTGACCAGTATTGCCTCAACCATACTATTCATTTGGGTGTCAGTTGTTGAAGACGAAGTGAATTCCAATGATTCAGATGAAAGTGATAATTTTGATGATGCTGTTGATGTTGAAGTGATTCAAGAAGAAAATCATGATCATATCGATTTCAATGAAACGTTACACAACGCTACAGTCCGAAATCAAATTTTCCAATCTAAAGTAATCACCGAATTTTGCAATGAAATCGAAGTTCATTTGGATGTGAAACACCGTTGAAATTATAAAATAAATACATTTAAAATCCTCTTCTCTCTCTTTCTCTGAACTCAATTCACTAAATATTATCAACCGACTAGACTTTGATGCTTTGTTGATGCTGCAAAATGTCATGGAACTAATCAAGCTTGCCGTGGAAACATTAAGTCGTGAAGACTCTACATTATTAACTGCCGAAACTGTAGTCGAATTTATGCTTAATAAGATATCCAATTTAAATAGTAGCATTAGTTTGGAGTTGTACGACAACATAAAAGAAAACGCACAAATGAAAGATGGAATACCGATGTTATGAATCTCCTAAGATGTTTAAAAGATCCTTCAAATATTCCATCTAAAAATACAATCTCTTTCGCAGGAAATTTAGCATCATGACTCTGTTTGGTGTTGACGAAGTTGATCTTGATGTTTCAGAGAATGAACAAAATTTTGAAGTTCAAACTAGTCAATCGACAACCGCTAATATCTCGCTGAAAGATGAGCAAATTGAATTTATTCTTGCAAAAAGAAAATTTAACACAATCAATTGCAGCAACAGGAAATGTCAAATGGCTGAAACAAGAATTCATCTTATTCAAAAACACGGGAAAGAGAACTGCAAATTTGAAAAAATTATTCTATGCACTTCTCAGTATCAAGCCAACTTTAACAAACGTCGAACGTGTGTTTTCAGTTTATACAAACTTTTGTACAAAAATTCGTTCGCGCTTGTCTGACACATCGTTAAGTTCATTTTTAAAATTTTATTACAAAAAAAACTAGCTTGTACGAATTAGTAAATAAAAATGAATAAATAATACAAGAATTTTGTTGAATTTTGAAAATATATTGTGTTTAAAATTAGAAAATTTCAGAAAAATTCTAACTTAGGACTTGTCGGTCGAATAAAACCGAAAAACAGCTGTTAACCGTTTTTTTAAAAATCTAAAACAGAAAACAGCTGTTTTTTAAAATAGCTGTTTTTGACAAACCCTATTGTACTCTATTTACCAAAAAATTGAATAGCTTTAGCAAACTATATTACCCCTTCATCTAAATTACACTTAAAAACTTTATTTTAAAAGGTCAGATTTCGTACGTCCTTTGTCTAATTTCAAAATATAATTATGTTTTTCATACCGGGTTTACATCGTGAATATCATAATAGTAATACCATCATCCGAAGTCGGGTTCCATCACCAAATGTGAAGTAAGCCGTATAATTTTGTATGAATATTAAAATGTGTCTTTTAATGTTTTAAACAAATTTTATTACAATAATCAAATAACAATAATGTCAAAATACCACAAAAAAAACTTCGATCGAATCCAAATTGTAAAAAAAATAGTACACTATCATGAAATATATTGTTAAAAATATAATTTGATATCCAATACATTTTTAATAGATGGTATACTGAAATATTATAATAAAGTATTATACTACCAACTTCTCGTTTCCATCGTCGTAGTACAATAGTATGATACTATTAAACTATTCTACTATCACGACGGAGTCAGTAAATTTGGTTTGCAATATCGTAATTAGTTTAGAACAGCAGTGATAGACAAAATTAAAAATGTGCTAACACATAATATTCAAGTAATAAATAATTATTACGTGGCATGCTAGAAAATGGCTACGAGCTAACAAATAAATCATAAATTAATCAGTGCCATAAAACATCTTTTGTTCTATATTAGTTGGTTCAGTAAAACAATAGGTACGCTTTGAAATTTATATTTCTTTACCACCCAAAAAATACTTTCCAAATTATGTATTTAAAAATTATATCTAAGTGGAAGGCAAGTCCATTTTTTTAATAGGATGGATATATGATTTTTATAATTTTACTGATTTATTCGTAATCGGCCAAGAAACAGCGCCTAAATTCTACCCATTTGGCAATATTTCAAAACTATATCCAAAATTCATTTTTAATCCCATTTCCAACCAACATACCAAGTTTTATATTAATCAGCCAAAGAATGGCCTAGTTCCGTTCCAGATTGCCATATTCCAAAATTCGTTTAAAAATGCTCGGGTTTCTTCTATATTGTTTAATATGATTTACGTATAGTATTCAAGATCAGAGATCTGACGCAGATCCCTGATATTGTACATGAAGTAAGATCTCAGCTAGTCGTAAAATTATACATGCGTTTACACTATTTTATAAAAGAAATTCTTATTTTTCCGGAAGTAAGAATCTTCATTTGGTTCGCTCAATATTATAGTCAATAATAATTTTAAAAATGATAAAAAATAATAAGTAAAAATGCCACAAGCGACAAACACAATCAAACAAGACGGTTATCTCTTCAAAAAACAAAAAACTTTATTATTTTAAATTATGAAAGTATCTTCGTGTAGCTTTTAAAATAATTTTTAATTTTTTTACACACTTAGGTCACTCGTTTTGTTTTCAGTCATACGGAAAAAAAATTAACCAACAGAAACATATTTTTAATTTAGATTAATAGAAAATGATGAACCACAATTTAATAATTAGATAAAAATGTAATAACCGGAAAACACTATTACTGATGAATTGTTATTGATGAGAATTTTTAACCTTACTTATATTATGGATAATGGTTATACCATTTTGTTCTAGTATCGAGTTCTTTGCTTTAAACTGTAACATTATTAATATTTAAATTTGATTAAAGTATTATTTTGAAATGATTTTAGTCACACAATTAATTGATTGCATATTGATTGAATGAATACAAATGTAAAAAGGGTTTTTAATAGGGGCGCTAGATCTTTGACATTCTGCTGTTGCAGAAAAAAAATATTGTCAGTGCATTATATCATTTCATAATGGATACACAATTGAACAAAACGTGCCAATCATTAAAATTTAATATAACAATAGTGAATCTATGCGAGAAACGTTTCGGGTAGTTCGTGAATTTTATGGTCAAAATAATTCTTGCTACGAATCGGAGCCGTGGTGGTCATCTGAATGGTGTTATATGGCATACTTAATAGTATCAAGCATGCATTACATTGAATAAAAAAACTCATTCAAATTGTATATAACAGTTGTTTTATTTCAGTTCAAAGTTCGTGCGCTTTTAATAGAATACCTTATGAATATAGTGAATATTTAAACTAGAATATATTTCCAGTACCACTTTCTATCGCTCGGTCTAATTTAGCTTAAAAGTTATTTATTTAAATGATAAAATGAAACTGATTCGTGATAATTTCTAATACAGTAATTCACGTATTATACTTTTAAACATTAAATGATTTCTGTGGTGACATGTTATAACTTCGAAATTTTTGGCCTTTAATGAATGACATGTTGTACTTTCAGTGGATGATTCGGGATGACATGTTACAGATGTCACGCTCAGATGGTGCATAGAAGGAAGTTTTGAATTTTTATAATTTATTTTGCGTTATTTAATTTATTTTTTATGTGTTCTCGGCGATATAATTAATCTGTATTGGTGCATTTCCATGGAGATTAATAAGTCTAAAATTATTTAAACTAATTTTTTGATTACAGAATCATCTAAACAAAATCGAGAACTAGCTTAAGACATGGCGCATAAAAGTAAACGAAAACAAATCAACTCACGTCACATTCACGCTAAACAAACGCACTTGCCCACCAGTGAAATTAAACGACATAAATATTCCTCAACAAACCAAGGTCAAATACTTAGGCATGCACCTGGATAGAAGGCTAACGTGGAAAAATCATATCGAAGCAAAGCGCAAACAAATAAAAATAAAATTTTCCAAAATGTATTGGTTGATTTGAAGGAAATATCAGCTGTCATTAACCAATAAAGTTTTATTGTACAAAGTGATAATCAAACCCATATGGACATATGGTATTCAGTTATGGGGATCCACCAGCGCGTCAAACAGAGAACTCCTGCAACGAAACCAAGCGAAAATACTTAGTAGTATTACCAATGCTCCGTGGTACGTTCGAAATAGTAATATACACGACGATCTTGGAATTAAAACTATCAAAGGAACCATTAAAGAATTCAGTGCGAAATATTACTCAAAACTAGAGACACATCCCAATGAATTGGCCAGGGATATATTAAAACAGCCGCGATTTAGGCTACTTAGAAGAGCACTGATGAACTTAAATATAATAAATATAATATAATAAATGTTTAGGTTTTACATATAAATGTAATCTAAATTAATAAAATAGTGAACAATAATAACAAGTATTAACATTGGTTAAAACTTAAAATATGTAATAATTTTAGCTTAAGATTTAATGACTTCTTGTTAGTTTTTTTTGTAGAAAGATTCAAGAATAAAGCCATTGGCAGCATTTCAAAAAAAAAAAAAAAAATATTTGTTACGAAACAAGTACGGTAAATGGTTATGAACATTCATTAGACGATTGCTACTCATCAAATAGTACATTCTTAAAACCATGAAAACGTATAAATATCGCAGCGGTAACATTTTAAATTCACAAACAAAGGTAACGATGGTGTGGTTCTTGGTGAGTAATTCATAATTCTTACTATTCTTTTTTGAAGAGTTTGATGCTTGCTAAGTAAATACCACCCCAACAAGTTATACCATATTGACATTTGAACTATAGTTCACGTAATTTGTTAATTTGGTACCGATCAGAGGTTATAACTTTGTGTTTTATTCTGTGTTTTTTGGGATTATGGGTTTAGAATAATACTAATAGCTAAGATAGTGAAGGTTACAAAATGAACCGTGAAATCAAGCTGGTAAAATTAATAAAATTAAATAAACTACTTAGTTGCTTAAACGATTTAAATAGTTTATAACAAAATAGTCCTCATAAGCGGTTATATCACATTCAGCGAATAAACCGCACGAGAAATGTTCACGGGTACTTTAATGTGACGTTCTTGAAAAATCAGTTTTTCCGAATCAGTTTTTTATTCACACGAGAATGAATAAAACACTTTTGAGTTGCTCCTAACATTAAAGCCTCAAATGGAAACAGCGGGAAACAAATAATTTTCAAATTAAAATACCATTAGTTATAGGTATCTTTCTCAAGGAACCAGAATGCAGGGTATAGCATGGAGTGGGAAGCTTGGCAAAGAAACAGTTCGTCGTATAATCCTAGAGACATGTGAGGCTATATGGGAAGTTACCGGTCCGTTGTATGTGACAGAACCATCACAAATAGATTACTCCGACATCGCTAAAAATTTCTGGAACCAATGGAACCTACCAAATTGTATAGGTGCCGTAGACGGAAAACATATAGCTTTGACATCCCCACCTGGTACTTCCAGTCAATATTACAATTATAAAAAAAATTATCATCGTTCTGGCGGCCAAATTCAAAAAAATTTGACCATCTATTTGTGGCGACGTATCACTTTCGGTATCTAATGACTCACTAGATGTTTCGAAAGTAATTGGAACTATACGTTATTTATTAAAGATAATCTTACCATCTTGGTTGTATAAATTGTTTACTTTGTTTACAACATACTTTGGTAGTACGGCTACTCTTCATTCAGGGCTCCGCTTCCTGATCGTAGATCGTCGGAATTCTTCCCCTGTAATAACCAAAAAAAAACTTAATCAAATTTAAATCCTCAACTACATTATATTCCAATACTTACTTTATCTTCCACATGCAGCGGACATTTCTACCCACGCCTTTTCTTTTTCTACAGGGTTTTTAAAACCAGAATGCCCCTTGTAATAAATGCATTTATTTACTCTGACATCTCTAGAAATTAAAAGATGGTTTTTAAATTGTGTATATTTATATAATTTCAATACAGTATAATTATCGATATAAAATTGTAAAATTTTTGTGTAATTGATGTAGTCATAAGAATGGGGCTCAAACATTTAATAAAATTCTAACCTCAATTTTTCAGTATTGAAAAAATATATTTCCTGAATTATAAAAATTATTTAATCAATTATAAAGATTCAGTTATAAAATAATTCGATGTATTTACACAATATTCACCCCAAATTTCTTATAAATATTTTATTTTTATAAAAAAAAATGTTTAAAATGAATATGGCGGAAAACTAACCTCAAATTTTTACAAATGGAAAAATATTTTTTCACTGAATTATAAATATTATATATTCACTTTATAAAATCAATACTAAATTTAATTGATACATTTACACCAATTTTTCTTATAAATATTAAATATTTTTAATCAAAAAATAATAATTACCTTTGTATTATTCACAGCATAAAAAAAACAAGTGCGGGCACATCAATTTGATGTTTGTTGTTGCTTTCTCTTAATTCAGTACGAACATTTTCTGGTTAATTTTTTTAAGTTGGCCTCCAAAACTTAACGAAGAATTGTTAATTTTGTGATTTTGAATATAGTCGCGTACATGCAAATGCCCTTTCTCGCTCTTTTACGTTAAGTTTTTTAATTTTCTTATTCCAAGTATAGTTACCACTTAAGTTTCTTTTTAAGTTGGCCACGTGCTCTTTAAAATTTAGCTGATAGTCTAAAGTAACTCCCAAATATTTAAATGTCCATTTCTATAGCAATCTTATCTTAATCTATCTTTTATGGCACAATTTAATCAATTCATATCTAAGCTAGAGTTTAGCGAGTAATAGTAATTTTTTCAAAAATCTTTGAAAAAGCATTTAATATGGTAATAGGGCGATTATTGTTAGGATCAACACGGGAGTCCTTTTTAAATAGGGGCTTTACAATACCTATTTTTAGATTATCTGGGAACAAACCCTTTGCAAGGCACAAATTGAAAATAAATTCAAGAATATAAGTTATATTGAAAGTACAAGTATTTAAGTACATGCATATATTACTCAATTCCTCCAATTATATTGCTCGCTCATCTTCAACAATTCACAGCAGTTGAACCACATTCTGGAGGATTGGGCACATCGTGGCTAATTTCCATTCATCAGGCATTACTTCGGTTCGCCATACTAATCGAAAAAGGTCAGAAAGACAGTTCCACATAGTATCTCCTCCGAATATCAAGAGCTCCTAATTAATTCAGTCGACTCCAGGTGAGCGGTTTCGTTTTAGTCCCTGCATTGCACTAGTGAATTCCTCATGGGATGGATCCCTCAAACAGGTCGGTAAAGTGTCCATTCCATGCGTCGAGTACTGCGTCAATGTTGATACATAGGTTTCTATCCAGGCCTGAAAGTATTTTGCAATCCAGTAATTCCTTTAAAGGAATTACGCGAACTGTGATCATTGCTGAGTTGCTGTACCTTAAGAACATCGGCCCTCGTTAGAGTAGCCTTGTTTAATAAAAAAAAATATAATAATAGATTAATTAATTAAGTCTTTTAGTCTTTCGAGTTTTTGTTAAGGTGATCCTTGCCTGGGATATTCTCCATTTAGCAATATCCTTATGGCCCACTAGCATCTACTCATCCTTAGCAAATCCCACCATTGTTTATAAATGAAATAATTTTTAATATTATTTGCTACTACGTTATATATTATATCTTTAATTAAATATCTGTGTATAATCGAGAAATGTTCTTACGATATTCTAAAAATTTACCTCTCTACCATATTTTAAAAAAAATATAAAATATAACAGCTATCCCAAGAGTTCTACTATCAATTGTTAGTCAAGTGTAAAAAGCAAACTATTTTAAAAATAATAAAAGTAAATAATATATTTCATTAAGTTTTATTTTTTGTAACGAACTATACATGTATGTATATAAACCATGTAAGGATGAAGCAAAGAAAAATTTATTACTTGAAGATAGCATCGTCAAGGGATCTGACAGAAAAATTATTTTAAGATTAGATCAATTTAAAAAAAAAGACATAATACTTACACTTTTATTAAGAGTGATAGTATTTTTTAGAATTAAATCGACGCACTGGGCATTAGGCTTCATGAAATTTCTGTCAAGATAGGAATGATATAGAATATCCATAATATGTAGATGATAAAGATGTTTTGTTCGTTGTCTTTATGAGCTCTTTTACTGCATTTCTGCGAATTATTTTTACATATACCTGTTTATACATTAGAATTATTAAATTAACATGTAATTCAAAATTTAAGGAAAATATATTTATAAAGGTTTGCTTAAAAATCAGTAACTTTACCAAAATCTGTGACACCAGTTTTAAATTTTGAATATTTCTATGAAAAGTAAAATCTGTTCCAGAGTATATAGCAATCTATCTGAAACTGCAGATCCGAAAAGAACACATAATTCTGAATATAACATTTAACCAAAAATATTGGAATTGTTGATTTATCATACATTTATTCTTTTTTCAAACGAATCATTTATAAATTTATAGGTGGTGAAATATATTATACATTGTATAATAATAATTTGGGACCTAAAATATTAGATTAAATTAAATTCTACTAAATTTATATTGTTTATTTCATAACGCTCTGCCATTGTGTGCATTTGTAATTCGTTCAATAGTATACAACTAAAAAATAGTAAAACTAATGCATCTAAAATCAATTTTAACACTTATCGTTAATTTTACACTTTAACTTTTGTTTAGTTATATTTTTACTTTAATTTCATTGATTTAATTTAATTGCTATGTACAAATAAATTTTTCTATTTGTTTTCGTTTTAATCTACACTAAATAAAAAAAAACTTCGGATTTTTGGAAAATTAGAAAAAAATTTATTTTTTCATTCGCACCAAACGCGAATTACGAGTAAACTAATTTTATAAAATTAGCGCCGTGGTAGCGCCATGGAAAAAAAAGTGAAATGGGTACATTACGATGCACTACAAATTTTGTTGCCGTGCTTAGATACACTAAGGTATGTTTGTGCCGAATTAGTGTGTTACTATGTTCATCGGAAATGGTTTGTACACTGTCATTTGCGGTCTGTGGCAATTCACATTCTCGTAAATTAGAAAAATTAATTTTCATTATTATTTTTATAGCAAATTCTGTAATACTTCGCTGTGGGTTTTCGATAGTTCTTTATAAAGTTCTTTGTAGCGAGTCATATAGGAATCCAAATCTGATTTAAATTTGACATATCTTCCAACCATTGGATGATTTGATTTCCTAATTTGTTTGCCAGTTGGAGACCTTCAAGAACTAAATTGGTAGATAACGTAAGTGGTTCATACTTGTCGCTGCTGTCGTTTACGCCAACTGTCTCTTGTGCTATTTCTAGTACCGCCTCATCATTAAGGGCTCTGTCGGCTATCCCTTAATTTATATCGTCAATATAGAGTTTTCAAAATTCCTCCCTGCCAGCTGTTTGTGGTAAGGTGATTATTTCGGTGTTCACACTTCATCGGTCACATTTGATGGATCAGTGTCTATAATTTTAACACATTCGGGCCAAACATTCTTCCAGCAAGCATTCAAAGTAGATGACCTTAATTCAGACACAGATAAAACTGCATGTTTTATACAATATATGATTGAAAACTTTTTCCACACACCAACAACAGGTAGTGAATCATCCTCTTTCAATTTATTTATAATATATTTTAATGATCGTCTTACGTAATACACTTTAAAAGATGCAATTATCCGTTGGTCGAGTGGTTGAAGACGAGAAATTGTGTTAGGTGTTAAGACGACTTTTGCGTTGAAAATTTGATCAGTTTTTATTCACCGGATTCAATTATTTAGACAAGTGTTGAAGGATTATTCTGCCGCAGCTGCAGCATCCGCAGATGCTTTTTCACGCTGTTTGTAAAATGCCTTGTAACCATCCGTTACGTGCAATAAACTTATTTTTCTTCTTGTTTAGTTGGGATGACGTTGATGGTTCCAGTTGATTTAGTTTTTCGTAAATGCTTAAGGCCTTCTTCTTAATGGTAATACCGTCCAGTGGTATATGATTTTGGCTATGATCCTCAATGAATGTAAATAGTCAAAATTAATGAACAGCAAATGTGAATCCCCTAATTATGCATTAATCGATCGTGTAAAAACAGGAATATTGTATTTTTGTTGACCGTGTTATTTCAAAATCGTGCAAAAAAACAGCGTGTAAAAAGATGTTTAGGTTGAAATGGACGATTTACTGTGAAAGTGGACGATTCTGAACATTTTGAAGCTTTGACGAAAAAAATCCCAATATTCGAAAGATTATCCCAGTTAAACCGGTCATACATTAAATTTAAAGTACTTGAAATGCTTCATCAAATTGAATATGAAGCATCTGAATTGTTGTAGTTCAAGTAATGTATGTATAAATAAATAAATAATCTAAATATATATATATATATATATATATATATATATATATATATATATATATATATATATATATATATATATATATATATATATATATATATATATATGTATATAAATTGCAATTCATATAAATCTTTTAAGTTTAGGTTTGTGATAAACATTGAAACAAATGAGTGATATTTTTTATTGAAAAAACAATATATTATTATTAAATTATTAAATAAATGAATTATTAAAAGGCTATTTTGCCTAAAAGTTTAATGATTTGATTGTATTACTTTATTTTGCCACGGAACTTGGCCGGCATTTGAACACCATTTTGAAAATTGTTCCCGTATTTCGAAAGTTAAGAATCAACTTGCATTATATGCATCCGAGAATATTTCAGGATTTGTTCTGGAATTTGGTTGATTTGTACGCATACGTAAAATATTATGAAGTGCAACACATGCCGTCACAATTAGTTTACAGTTTTCTTCGCTGTTTTAAATTCTCTTTAGTAATATAAGTCAGAGCAAATTCCAAAAGCGCCCTCCAACCAATACATAAATTAATAAAATTAAGTAACAAATAAATAAAAATAATTGTTTACCTATAATTAAAAATTCTCGTTTCATGTGTTAGGTTCTTGCCAAGAAATGGTCTTAAAATGATTTCTTTCAGGTTTCAAAAGCCTCATCGGCTATTATTACCTTTGGTATTTTCTCTATTTGATATGACAATGGATCACTTTTTGGTAAATTAAGCTTCGGATCGTTATTGAGCCATAACTTACCAATCGTGGACTGAGCGAATATGGTCGAGTTTGATATACTTCCATATGCTCCAATGTTAACCACTAGAAAACGATAGTCCGCATCTACCAGAGCCAATAGAACCATAGAAAATCGTTTTTTATAATTAAAATTTTGATTACCAAGGTTTTTAACCGCGAATGCATTATGTGTTTACCGTCTAAAGCGCCTAAACAGTTGGGAAAATCCATTTTTTTTAAAATTGCTCCCGGCAATCGGCATTAAAATATTCTTAATGCTAATAAGTGTTTGGAATACTATTTTATGCACTGGCGAATGTCCCATGAAGAAATGTGTAGCTAGATCCTTCACTGCATGATGCAAAACCTATAAATTTTCAATGGTTATATTTAAATAAACAACTATATCGCACTCTGTGTGCTTATATATTTAGTATTTACCTTAATGTAATTACCAATTTTTCCTTTGGTTGAATAGATTCTCTGTCGTTTGTAGTTACAGGTTGGAACGCAGGTATGCCAGAGACTTTAAAATTTGTAAAAATTTCGTTTTATCCGTTCGAAAATATTGATAATATAAATGTGGATATTTCTCTAACTCCAGCACGACTCGTTTATAACATCCATTTCGTGATTTATTCCTTAAATAAGGATGTACCCAATATCTTCTTTTTTTCGTATTATTGCGCAAGTAAATGTAAGCTAAACATACGACATTTAATTTTCGAATGGAGCGACTTACGGCCATTGTATTTTGTTATTTTATTTATTTGAATATTTATACCAAATTATTTTATTTTGACATATACAATCATTCGCGTTTAATGTGAATCAGATTCGTGAATTCACGTGTATAATTTATTCGCAATTCGTAATTCGTGTTTGGTGTGAATAGTCTCTAACAATAGAGATATGTTTTTTCTATGGTTCGACTTTGTGCTATAATTTACTGTTGCTGAATACTGGTATAGGTATGGAAAAGCATATACTGGATTGTCCCGTTCTAAACTTTATGGTGAAATGATCCAATATGTGTGCTGGCTATATAAACCATAAATTTAGATGGCTCAGCGAACGAAACTAGTACATAGAAAAAACAGTAATAATTAAACTGTGTATTGACAAGAGACACAATTGGTACCTCTAGAAAATAAAATAAACCGAGTCCGATAGTAATTTGAAAATAAGTTCTTGTTGTTAGAAAAGCAAATTAGTTGAGACTTAACAAGTTTTTAGTTGTTTATTCAGTGAGAGAAAAAATAGTGCGAAAAGTACCTACTATTCCACCACCAGCACCTATGCCGCCAATTAATTTCAATAATCACGCCGACGTAATTTGTAGCATTAATGTACGTAAACCTCGAAGTGGTGACGCAATAGTCACCACTTACAAAAAATCTAAATAGTTTTGTAATTCTTGCTAAATCCAACATCGATATTTATTAAAACTTTATTTATTTAATAAAAAAATTATTTATTGATTAAAAAATTAATTAATTTTTTAGAAAATTCCGAATTCACACCATCAAGAAAAATGTATTTTACTTTTTTCGGTCCATCAAATTCAATATCGCACAACTATCACTCTCAAGAAAAAGTAATGTATTGTCAATTGTCATACTAATACAAGGCCATATTTTGTTTCTATTGAACTGGTTTAGGTTTGGATCTGAAATAAATTAGAATGAGATCTGAACATATAGCTGAAAAATATTTAAATAGAAAATGAATACCTACACAAGAAACACATATATTTATATTTTAGTTAAAATTTTCATTCTCTTAGATGCCTGAGTTAGAGCTGATCGCTTTTTTGATTTTCTCAATGTACCCTTCAATGCTGACCATTTAGAATTTTTCCTTGCCAGTACAAGAATAAAAAAATATATTACGCATTTTATATGGTCGCAGAATACATTGTCTTGTAAAGGCAAAAACGCGGGAAAGTGTTTTCGCTCCACTACACTTAGACAAGTTTCTGTTAATTTAGAGTAGATATTGGGGAAATGGCGGTCTTTTATAAAAATTTGTCCATTTATAGATTTTTTTTTCCATTATAAATATTTCGGCTACTAACGTGATTCGCTGCAGTTAATATTTTTTAATGCGCAAAATCCGGCATAATTAGCAATAGTATTTTATTGTAGTACATCATTTTCGCTGTTATAAATAATATCACATTCTTCAGGAAAAGATTCATATACACTTTCAGAGTTGATGAAACTGGTTTTATAGTCTTCCTGGAAAGTACTCCATTCTAATTCCACCATTGTTCTGTCGTCTGTTTTGCAGTTGGAACACTCAATGGTTGTTTACGCTAAGAGGCTTTTCGTACGGCGATTTTGATGAGCGGTTGCGGCAATTTAAGCAATCAAATATATTGTTGATACGGTGTTACCGAAGTGCTAGTGATACATTCATATTTTCGGAGCTGATGTGTTCGTGTTAATTTAGGTAATATTTTACACTGCTGAAGAGTATCTGTTTCATAAATTTTACGGATCGCATTTATATCCGTTTCATAAATTTACGGATTCATTTATATATTTAAATTTATTGTTTCGTCGTAAAGCGCAAAGTCTTTCTTTATAAAATCACTCAATTTTTGTGCCGTAAATGATTTATCGATAAGTACGTAACATTCTTCCAGTCGTCGAGGACCAGTCGTACGATAAATAACAGAGCTGAGGTTGCTAATGTATTCTTTCTTTCACGCCCATCATCATAAATCCCATCTATTCGATCTAGTAATATGTTATGTGTTAAGTATTGTTTTTTAGTGATTTCATCGAAACTTAACACACAATTTCTATAGATATACACGGCTTATTTAAAAAATACGAATTATGTTGCTCCATAAGTAGCTCGTTAACACCCCTTGTCGATTTCAATTGCAAAGTATTTTTCAAGTATTTGTAGGTTGCAGCCGATCTATAATATAAATACTGCGCAAGAAACGTCTTGTCATGATTATTGTAATGTTAGCTGCTTTAGCAACAATTTAGTCACATTTTTGGGATTTGTGTTAACATCTAGATCATCAATTAAATTATCAATGGTAATATCTTTTCTTTTAGCATATTTTGCTATCAAAATACGGAAGTTTCGTTTACACATCTTGTTAGCCATTTGTAATATTTTAAATTTTCTTTGCAAAATTTTAAGATTCGCTTTATATTTATTAAGCAATTTTGATTTGCTTACACTTTTGATTTAGTTTTCACACTCATCACTTAAGTACTTATCAAAATTGGAACAGTTTAACATATTTATTAATTTTAGAAATTCTGTATCGCTATCTATATTTTCATTTAGCGCATCGACAGGAGCAGACGCTAATGCATTCATGGTTAATCGGTTAAATCCAACATGTTCTGGCAGAAAATGTTTTTCACATAGAAAACTATTCTTGTTTTTTAATTCTTCATTTTTTAAGGCCGATTACGGTTAACCACTGTTTAATTAATGTTTAAGATAGCAGTTTTAAATATTAACTAAATAAATATAACTTATATAACATTAGTACAATACTTAAATATAACTTATATAACATTCGTTAAAAAAAGAAAAAAGAAGCGCTTGTCGTATATTTACGATACTTGTCCGGGTATATGTATGTGTTTGTCCGGGTATTGCACCGTGAGCCCATGTGGCACCAACTTTAATTTAAAAAAATGACAATTGACACTGATATACATATTTAATTACGATCATGAGGCGAGGAAGCAAAATAACGTTTACGATCAAAAATATTTTTCATTGATCAATAGATTATTTTTTTTTTTGGTAGAATAATTTATTTAAATACATTTTTTTCGAAGAATTTCACTCTCTGCTAAAACTATAAGTGCTACAGGCAGAGCTGCCAACCAAATTTTATATTTATCTTTTAATAAAAAATCAGTTATTTGTGCGAATAAAAAATTGAGCAAACTGCCAAGCAACACAACAAATGCAAAGAATAATATTCCACTTAAAGTATGTAAATGGTTTATATAGTTGATATTGGTTAGTCCAAAGGGCATTACGAATCGCGGGAAAAATACTAATGGAGACTCGTATATACAGGGAAAATTGCCGCCCTTCTTGGCACAGTAAGTAGCGTTCTTGCTTTGTTATTCGAGGGTCTCGAATAGCAATAGTCAACACTTAAAAGAAATTTAAATAGTTTTGTATTTCATGCTAAATCCAACTACGATATTTATTTAAAAAATTATTTATTGGTATAGTCAGTCTCTTGGATTTTATAGAATTATTAACGTTATATTCGCCAATAAATGGATACGGTCTCATGTAGTACTGTTACAAAATTATTGGAAATTTATCAAACAGGGGACAATATACCATTCCACACCATTCATTTTCAATATGATAAGCTAGATGTACACGTGATCAGAAAATATTATTCAAACGTAAAACTTTCTGTTAGTTATTTTCCCACCGTAAAATGTACAATTATAATTCGAAACGAATAAAACCAATAATCTTAAAATTTCAATAATTAAATATTAAAGATATAAATTAGTTTCATTAGTATAATATATCTTCATATGTCTGTAGATACGCATTCATACTTAAAGAAATTCTAAAGATATATAAATATGTGATTTAAAAAACATGAAATAGGAAAGACATTTTATATCAACACAAAATAATTTCGTCGAGAAAGTAATAAACAACACAATCTTAATCAAAAAGAGTCTTAAATAAAACCAAGAATTATATGTATAGTTGTAATGTAGATATAATGTATAAGTATGTACATATGTATAATGTACGACGATACAACATCGTTGAATTTTCATCGAAAATCCATTAGCGTATCCGTAAATTAAAATATATTATGTAGGTATGTGGTAAAAATTTTATTATGAATATGTTTTTTCACATACTTAAATAAAAATATGTATTCGGTGGTTAGCTTTAAGCATCAATGATGTGATTGTAAGATATTACATGTATTATGTGTGTGGGTGCATGCATATATAAATAAAAAATTAAATGCCTTAAAATACATTTTCGAAAAGAAATCTGTATATGTTGATTGTTGTATATAAAAGGAATAATAACCGAATTTGAATAAAAGTGAATATTGCCAATTGAAAAAAAAAAATCTTGGTAAAATAACAAAATCGATTTCGTACTAAAGTAATGTTCAAATTCACATAATCATAACAATTTCTACATATGTACATATATAGCAATGATTATTATTATTACCAATTGTGCGGCAATATAAAAGTTGATCAAAAGTTACCTGTAATTTGTTATCTGTGCTATCTTTGATTTGATATCTAAACTGCCAATCGCAGGAAATACACTACAAAAAAGGTGAAAATTTCGCAACATAAAGTTCGAAGTAGTTTTAGTGAATCTAAACCTCCTACTCGTATTGTTGATTTGATAAAAATAAAATACGAGTCAGGCAGCTTTGGTGATGTGAGATGAGATGTGGGTTGGAAGGTGATCAATTTAAGTATGTAAATACATAACTTTAAAAAAAAACAAAAAAAAGTTTCACTTATAAATTAACGCGACCCCTACTTTATTTCAAAAGGTGTACACATGGTAATTCACAGAAAAGAATTTTCCGGAAACCACCAAATGTACTTTTTTAATTACTTTTTTTATTACGTTAACAATATTATAGATTAATTTAGTTCAATTAATATTCACTATTATCGTTTTTTTTGTTATCAATTATTGTATTTAAATTATTGTTAATATTTTAGTTAAATTTAATTCCTTGTGACAAAAGTGAAACCGTGAAATAGTAATCTTTTTGGGAATTCTAGTTGAATATGGGTTTACCTTCGTAATTATTCCCCCATATATAATTAAATACATTTCAAATAGTAATGCAATTTAAGCAAAAATATGTCAAACAAATATTATAATAACCAATTAAATTAAATGAAATTATTAGAAGAAATGCAATAAATTAGTTCTTATTGAGTTGGATTGGGAGATGAGTGAAAGAAATGTGATGTCGAGCGATGCTTGAATGGACCTGAAATTACTATTGTTATCCCTTCCCTAAGCCATTGTGCTATACCCAGGTCGAAAATTATAGGATTTATGTATCCTTAAAAACCAGAAGCGCATAATATTACACAATGGCTCCCGAGCTGGGACCTGAAAAAAGCACATGGATTTCTTTTTGTTTCTAGTAGTCGCAAGTATTTGTTTTGATTTGATTTACTGTTGAATACTGGACGATGGAGGGACTTAATGTCAATTAATCGAATTCGTTCGTTTCTCTATTGTACTGCAGTCATCCAGGAACGATTATTTCAGCCAAATTCAAGGGCTAAAATTCAACTGTAGATTATCTGGCTAAGGTATACTGTTGATTGATATGCAGCTCGTGTTGTGTGGATTTAAATTAAATAACAGTTTATTCCCCAGCATAGTTTGCTGTATCCATTCTAGATACTTTAGTTAGATATTAATTTTGAACCGTAAAATTATCCGATAATAAATTCACGCACGATCTAAATGAAAATAGAGCGAGTAACGCTTGGTTTACTGTAATTGCATCAAGTTACCTTGATGCGAATACGTCGTCACATTGTCTTTTTGCTCATCTCTTATCCAGTTATTTTTGCAAATATTTATACTATCGTTATTAGATTTAATTAAGAAACGTTTTCAATTATTAATTTTCGTAGTTACGTTAAACTATTATTCTAGTTAAACATATTATTAAAGGTGTGGTATTGATTTAATTTTCATAAAATTTTGGTTATTTATTTATTATTAACCTGCCGAATTAGTCATTTATAGTATTATTGGTATAAATAAAAGTTTACAATGACATACGACAGAGTTATTCTTCTCCAAAAACACGAACTATTAGTCGAATTTAAACTTCGACAAATTTTTCCAAATGATGATAATGCGGCAAACAAACTTAGGAAAAGCTGCATAGTCGAAGACAAGATCCTTCAATTCAACTTATTCATTCACATGTTAAACCCAGTGAAAGCACCAAAGAAATTATTTTATGAATTCAAACTAGCCAATTCGTTACTTAAGTTAACCGATAAATACACCGCCGACACTGAACTTCATCTTTTAACGCACGCATTAGTTAGAATGGCGCATTGGTTTCAAAGAGCAACTCGTGCTAAAAATTCGTTTGGTGAATTTACCGATTTAGGAAAATCCATAGTTAAACTTAGACGTTCCTGTCAACTGCTCAAATAGTATATGGAATCTAAGGTTGAATCAAAGCCGTCGCCGGTTGAGAAACCTTTGGACTCCAACGCAACAGAATTAATACCAACAACAACCGATTAAGCTGAAGCATTAAAAGTAAACACCGCAATACCTGCAGAAGAAATCATGAAAAAGATTAATTTGTTGGGTGATCAAAATTCACCACCGATGGCAATGTCATTCAGCAATATTAATGATCAGTTGTCCATGTCGAGTCACCAAACTCAATCAGATCACCATTTTTATAAATCATACGCCTGCAAAGCAAACTCACAGATGGCGCTAAATCCGTTAAATGTTCCGTGGAATAGCAATGGGGCAGGATTTCAAAATCGTTTTATTAAGGATCTAACCATAAATCACACCGGCAAAGTGCTACAAATCTACTTATGTTTGACGAACCATTGCCTAAACTAATTGAAAATCAAAATGTTCCAAAACAGTCGTTTCAACATTATAGTATGTTGAAAATACCAAATTGGAATGTACCAAAGTTTTCCGGATATTACAACGTGCATCAACCATCCAAGAGTTTACATGTCAATGACTTCGTGTTTCAATTAGAAAATCAAGCGATCCTCAGCTGTTATCCAACTACACAGAATAATACATATTCAATTATCTCGAAGGGCAAGCGCACCTGGATGTTGTTACTTATACGAAAAAACTCCGAAATCACATGGAACATTTCGTTCAGAGAAGCGTTTATTAATCGATTTTCCGATTCTGGAGGGGATGATAATGGCTTAAAACCAACTGACTTGTTGGAATTGCAAGGATATAGGCCACTTCTTCAAAGACTGTCGTGAAGTCATAACTGGCATATTTTGTTTTGGATGCGGAAAGAAAGGGGTTATAAAACTTGAACCAAACCTTGAAAACGAATCACTTGAATCAACGATCGAACGCAATGAGTTCTGGGGCATCGCCTGAGTCCTACGTCCTCATATCGAAATATCATTGAATAATTTGAACAGCTTAATGTATCTTCTTTCATACCAATATTGCCTCCATATGAGCCAATATCTGAGATTTGCGTAATTGAATTTTGTGTAGAAGAGCTGGCCCATATATTCTTATTCACATTTTTAGTCAATTTTGGAAAATTTAGCCCAAGAGCCCTATACAATCGATTGATTTGAACAGCTTATGGTGGCCTCTTTTAATATCTCCATATGCGCTAACCTCTAAGATCCGTATATACTTGTTGGATGTTGAAGAGTTCTGGCTGTATGTTTCAGAATCGCTTTACTCAAGCAAAAATAATTGTAAGCGTTATTAAAAAAGGGCATTACATTTTTTTTGTAACTTTATATTATTAGTATAATTGTATAATCTTATAAAGGTTATCATTATTTTGAATAAAAAAAAATCATTTTAATTACACTGTTATAAATTTGTACACTCGCAATTATTACATATATTTTGTCCATAAATATTACATATATTTTGTCCATAAATATTTTTATTCGAAAAATTATTCATTAAATGATTTTTTAAATAACAACACACGTGAAACATGTCTACGATCAATTGCGCTCAATTGTTTTGAGCACTATGAGCTCAGTAAAGCCAATTTTGTATACACTTCATACATACAAACAAAGCAGCAATTTTTGTTTTCGAATCTTTTTTAGTGGACGGGTTCTACATTATCCCATAAGAATGAATATTAATATATAACAATAATCAGGTGGTTCATTTCGATTTTCACTTTATGTGATAAATAAGAACATTTAATTATGTGAAAATCAGATATCCGTAATATGTATACGAGTACATATTTATACTTGAATCTTAATAAAAACTGCATTAAAATGAAATATGTATAAATTTACTATATTCAGCAGCTTGAACCATCATGTATTCATCGATTCACTGTTGCGCGGCTGCCATTAATTAGATAACAGGTAATTGCTTTGTAATTGTCTCTAATTTTGTGGAAATCCATTTTATCTTTAATACAACAGTGGTGATTTTGAAGTTTAGATTGGCTAGACCTTATATTGTGGCACATAACACATAACCACTGTCTAGTTTATGGTAGCTCAGGTTGATTTATCATATCCAGCGATACCTTGAAAAGTTGTAAACATTATTGAAGACGGCAATAAGTTCTTAAACACTCATCTATTTTTATCATTAAGATTTCAATCTTTTATTTGTGCAATATCCAGTTCGCTCTGTAATGTAAATTGTATTAAAATTGAATATTTACTTACTTATCACCCTGTATAAGGGTGTGTGATATAATATAGCTTTTTTGATATTGGTTCAATGTATCACATATTTATCTTCATGCTATGAATTACATTTTTACCACACATACAAACAATAAGTATTAGTGTAATGTGAAGTAGCAACAAAAAATTGAAATGCAAGTAAACCAAAATTTTCTTTGTGGCTTTTCATTGAAATCAGATAAAATTCATAACTCATGCATTTACATTTATATATTCGTAACACAGCATATCTCTGAAATCCATTTCACTTAATTTTTTTTTTTTTTGAAATTCAGAAAAATCCATTCTTGCTCGTATCCTATTGCTCGTATCCATTTTGAATGCAACATAAATTTATTTAATTTTTTTAATGTTATTATTATTTTTTTTTTGTTTGAAAATCCAATTTTGTTATTTATGTAAATCCATTTTCATTATTTTGGTTTCTCGTTCGTTTGCTACTATAAATGGATATAAATTTGAGCAAAATAAAAATATGTACCATAAAAATTTAAAAATTGATTGAATTCTACTGTTACCCCAAATATGCTGGAATTGGAAGTGTAGGTCGATACAACGATTTGTCATAATCGACAGGGAAATTATGTATTTATATTTCAATATGACACGGTTCAATATGTGTAGTGTCCTCTAAATTTCAGTAAGATTTTGAGTAACCAAAATAATCGGATGAAACTGACGTTTTTTAAATTATAAAATATTCCGCTTTTGTTTCATAATCAATACCATTTAATTGAACACCTTTATTAGTAAATTACTTTTGTGTTTTCATGTCTGCAACCAAAAATTTACAGTAGAGTATTATAGTATCCAATGTGAGTACTTTTCAAAATTTTAGTACCAGATTCTTCTTATAACGTTCGTTATTGTATTCTTTAAGCCTGAGTGATTTTTATCATTCCACAAAAGTTATGCAAAATTTAAAGGCCATTGTAAAATTTAAAAATATTAACTATATCTTATAAAATATGTATTCACAGTTGTATTATGTTGTCAAAAATGAGTAATGCTTCGTGAAAGGTACTCCAAAGAATTGAAGAAACGTGATTTACCTTCAGGTAGCGAAGCGGTTTCTTTAGATGATTGGCCATACTTTGATAGTATGAACTTTTTGAAAGAATTTGTCCAGCCAAGAAAGAAAGTTATTGTAGTTAATAAACGATTAATTCAAATATACTCGTCTAGATACTTTTCTATTTTGTAAATTTTTATGTAAATATTTATGTGAATTAATTTTTTTTTATTATTAAATGAACTTGTAACTTTTTATTGAAATGTGATATGTACGAATTTTGATAAATATTTCGATAATGCTCTATCAAAATATTTATATCATTTTAAATTACTCTTATTTTATACAATTGAATTAAATTAATATTAATGAATTTAATTTAAAAAAATATTAAATTAAGACTAAGATAGATTTTATAAGCATTTTTAATAAACCAAAGTAATTTAATTAGCAATTTATGTGATATCCTGCAATGTAAATATTTATACTATTTTAATTATTGTACTGATTATTATTTACAAATGAGCAAAGCTGATTCCTCATTTCCAATGCACAGGTGGGCACTGTATAGCAAAATGTTTGCCATCTATGGCCCCCAAGTAGTTAGACATGTTACTTATGTCCCAAAAATTGTCCGGGACCCACTTCCTTCATTTGTAAAAATGATACCTTACGGTAGCCGTGAATATTTCGTGTTCTGTTAATTTGGCGCACACTACAAGACCTTTTATTTTTCTTTGTTGCTCTCAACTCTCTTAATTTCTTCATTTTTAAAAAAAGTTTGTTTAAATTATTAAGTTGATTAATTGCAATTCCTGATTTATGTTTGAATTCAAATAATTTTAAATAAAGATTTAATTTTTTAAAAACAAATCACCCGCTTGTTAAATTCAGGATCAGATTATTTCTTAACTTTGTTTTTCAGATTTTTTATTAATACTTTTTTTGGTGTCGTTTCAACTTTCAAATATGTCGGAAAAATTTTGAAACAAGATTTTATTTGAAGGCATCATATTAATCAAACGATTTCTATTATACTATTGAAATAGTTTAATCCACCTGGTTTACATGTCATACTAAATACTCATAATTATGGTAATTAGGGTGGTTTAAACCACACCCTCTAATTTCGATATTTTCACGCAGCCTGAACTCGTGTTTATTATCATATGGTTGTCACCTCACCATTCTTGATTTGATTTTATCGTAGTTAGAGGAATTATATTATAACAACATAAAATACAACTATTTCTTGATTTAGAAAACAATAGATATATGATTATTATCTGAAACACACCCTACTAACTACTCAAAGTCATATAAAAATCCATGGCTACGAAGTTCACTCAGCAGTACATCCTAATAATAATTCACAGCTAGGTGAAAAACGCATAATCGGGGGGACTTCAACTCTAAACATACAGATGGAGATCAAGACTAACGACAACGGGAAAAAGCTTCATCAAGCAATAATTAAATACAACTGCAACTGGCATTCTACTGGAAAGCCAACTTATTGGCCCAGCGATCAAAATAAGACACCAGACCTAATTAACTTCTTTATAACAAAAAAAATCCCGGTTGATTATATACAAGTGCAGGAAAGATTTGACTAGAATGAACTAAAAAATAGCATCATTTTAAACAAACAACTTTCATCAGAAGAAACAATAGAACAGGGGGTGGAAAAGCTCGTCAAAGATATACAGCCACCAGTGTAGAAAAGTACTAAAACAACAAAGAGAAAAATAGCTGGCAAATGCTACCCAATGGAAGAATGGCAACGTACACGAGACCCAACCGTCAAAAATTGATTAAATAATTTAACGCAACGAAATTCGTACCTAGAATCTTTCACCTACGATAAAGATAGTGATTATTCATTGTGGAAAGCAACTAACGCTTGCCTGGCTAAAACCAAAGAAGGCAAAGCAGAAAGTCTCGCGGGTTATCTCACGTGTACTAAGGCCCAATTTAACAACACTTAATGAACGGGATATACTGATTGAAAACCATACAAGGCAGGAAATCAGGAAACAAAAAATAAAGAACCATGTAGTACATAAAAAATCACCAGGATATAACTTGATAACTGGAGAGATTCTCAAAGAATTACCTAATAAAACTATTTAAAAAATATCGGACATGATTAATGCTTCCTTCAGACTCGATTATGTCCCTTTATCTTGGAAATTTCCGGAAGTAATAATGATACCTAAACCAAGTAAGACACTAAGTGAATTAAACTCGTACATCCCAATATCACATCTTCCAATTATGGCAAATATTCCATATTTCTGGACATAGGGCAGGCATTTGACAGTCTGGATAGATGGTTTAATATTTAAATTGGAGAAAACTCTGCCATTTCAATATTGCGAACTGCTAAAGTCATTCCTGAAAATAAGATACTTTAGAGTTAAACAGGAAGGAGTTTACCCCAGCATAAAAGAAGCTAAAGCAGGAGTCCCGCAGGGGTGTGTATTAGGGCCATTCTTTTTCGTACTGTTACCGCAGACGAACTATACAACTACCGCCACGATTGCAGATGATACTACAATTCTAGCTGTTGGCAAGAGAATCGGTGAAGTCACATTCAAACTACAAAATAGTCACAAATAATATACACGATTGGCTAGCTAAGTGGAGAATTAAAGTGAATGAATCAAAGTTTACTCACATTAACTTCACTAATAGATCAATAGAATCACTATTCTCACCTGCGTGACACTCAATAATATTCATGTACCACATGCAAATCAAGCAAAATACCTTGGTAAGAACCTTGATGTAAAGGTAAAGTGGAAAGTACACGAGAAAAAGAAAACAAAAGAGCTTAAATTAAAATATAGAAAAATGTACTGGTTAATTGGTCGAAACTTTCAGTTATCCATTTATAATAAACTTATGCTTTTTAAAAAAAGGCTGAAACCGGTCTGAACATATGGTATTCAACTATGGGGATGCACTAAAACCAGCAATCAACAGATAATTCAACGATTTCAAAATAAAGTTCTCAGAGGGATTGTAAAAGCCACTTGGAACCCACTTGGTACCCTCGTAATAGTGACCTTCATAGAGGTCTCGAAATAGACACAGTTGTGAAATAAAGAAATATTATCAAAATCACCAGGAGAGGCTCCATCATCACCCTGACATCGAACCTGTAAGACTACATATATATATATATATATATATATATATATATATATATATATATATATATATATATATATATATATATATATATATATATATATATATATACATATATATATACATATATATACATATATATACATATGTATATATATATATATATATATATATATATATATATATATATATATATATATATATATATATATATATACATATATATATATAATAATATATATGTATATGTACATATATATAAATATTTGTATAGAGGAATATTAGTAATGGCTTCATGCAAATTTTAAGGTCGATCGGACCACGTTTAAGGGTCCCACAAATTCGTTTTTTGGAAAAGAAACGATTAAATGACGTCTTATCCTCCCTTTTCCTGCAATCCTGTCAAGTAATCCCGACATATTTGTTTCTAAAGCTGTGTTCGAAACCTGTGAGAAATATTTTTTAGAACAAATTATTGACATTTATTTGAAAATACCTCACACACCCAAATTATTCGAGTCTGTTACTATGATAATTATTGACAGCCATCGAATAAATTGTAATACAATGCGATTCAAGGTTGACAAATTAAATTCGATAGAAAAAATAATTAATTAGTTTAAACGCGTAATTATATATATGTGTATGTATATACATATGTATGTATATATTTACATATAAAATAAAATTTCATATTTTAAGTGAAAAACTTGTAAAAATGGCGGGGTCATATTTTGTGAAATAATTATTACAGTATTCGGGACAGAATAATAAAATATTGTGAATGTAGGGGAATAATTCTCAAATAAATGTCAAAAAATATTTTAACAATTTTTTATCACAGGTTTCGGACACAGTCTAAGTATTTTTGGGTATGCCCGATCCAATGAAATGATAAAAAAAGGTGGTTGGCATAGTAGAAAATGAATTTACGAACTGTTGAATTTTTAAAATAGTACCAATTATGTTTTGTTTGAATTCCACTATTTGTGGTTATAGGGCAAAGAAAAACGAAAATAATGAGTCATTGCACGTCATCATACCTTAAAAATTTACCGTGCATACAGATCGGCAATAACACATCTGTTTTAGTAAACTTATACTTTCCGAAAGCAAATTTTTTTGTAAAAATCTTCAAAATCTAAAAGAATTTGACAATAACATTTGACAACAACATTATAACTTATTTTTTTAATAAATTAGTCAAACACATTAAGCTTTTTGATCGAGGCCGCAGCTTGATAGATATCTCATTGATAGTAATAGCAAAAGGTAATTTGAAGAAAATAAATGTTAAGCTTCATTTGAAACAAGAAATATTTTCACAATTTCCAATACAATAACCACCACTTACGAAAAACTGTAAAAGCTTTCTGAAACAAACTATTCACAGAATAAATTAGTATGTTGATCATCAAATGCCATTTTTGTTTGCGTTCATTTAAATAAAAAGTATCTAACAATAATTCGAGTATGTATGTATGGTATATCTGCTGTCATTGTACATAAAATCTGATTACTAAATAATATGGAAAGGTCGATTTATTCATATTTTATGTATACTTATTTATATATTATTATAATATACTCGTATGTAATGAAATGTGTTGCCATCCAAATCGAATATTGACCATTTATTATGTAGATGTAAACTATGTAGACAACTTTAGTTTTTCATCTCTATAGTCTATATACGTAATAACGTATATAACTTCAACAGTATTATAGATATAATACATACATTAAGTTTGGTTCTTAGTGTTGCTTTTATATTTACGACTATATAATATATTCTAAGTAGTTTATACTTTGTATATATGTTTGGGTCTTTTCATGACCACATTCTCTCAAATATCATTCGAATTTAAGAACCAAAATATTTTGTTTGCCTTTTATTGACATAGTCTTATAACATTTAACCGGTTTTCATTACATTAAAATGTAAATAAGAAATACAAAAAAAAAACTAGTTACCATATTTTTATGTTTATGATCGGGCAAACCCCGATTGTATTTATATAAAATATAGACAATTTTAGAGCAAATAAAAATATTCGAATGTTAAACAGCAACCTTTTTTTATTTGCAAATATTTTTAAGCTAAATGTGTGTACATATTGGAATGGGATACATTTTTATGTGAATGTGAAAGTTTATATGAATTTTATACTATTTGGAAATTCCAGACACCGCTGCTCGGTGGCCAGGCTCGATCCACTTTGTAATTGCCCAACATTGAATGAAAAATTGGTCTAAAACAATTGTTTGGATAAACAATATAATCAAATTTACGCGTATGTGAAGAGTCGAGTTAAACCGCGTCCATAGTTCCTCTACGGTTATATACCTTTAAAGAAAATCAATTTATCCTTATCTGGGAGCTTTCCGAAAAGCTATAATTTATCATAATTGTAAATATTAATTTATCTAAAAAAGAAAAAGTTTTAAAATTAAATTTCAATTTTCATAAATAGATAATATGCAAAGTAAACGAACTTTTTGGATTTCTTTGGGTCCAAATTAATTGTACACAATATTATTTTGATTTTAATTGTTTATTTATTATATTTTATTTTATTATTAAAATTCATTAATTTGTTTTATAATTTGGTTTAATTATTTTACATTTATTTTTATGATCAAATTAAATTTTTTTTATTAATATTATTTCACCACCACAATATAAATTTTTGGATTGTCATCCAGAGATAAAAAAACGTAATTGACGCTAAAAAGTTTGTTGTTTTTGTTTTGTTGTATGACGTTGCCTTCGTCTTCGTTTTGTGTTGAAGGAACACATGCGCCGGCGACGGTGAACATTGCACTTTACTATACTTGTTTTATAGTAGTGGTTCGGCTATTGGATGTGTGATGGGGTTAGTGAATGCTTAATTCAAATAAGTTGATTTATATTTGAATTTCACTAATTGTTTTGTTTGTGGCAGAATCGAATATCGGTGAGTCGAATATTCGAGCTGCTACAAACTCTAACACCGTAATACACACTTTTTTTTCTGCATCATTCGGACACTAACATAAATATGTTGTCATGTACATAAATATTTATTGTTTCTTTTTTAAAATGCTAAATGTTACATTCGATTAAAAAAGTTGGGCGGATTACTTGAGTACCAAAGCAAGGACGCAATTACTGTGTTAATAAGGTCGGCATACGATACATTTAGTTTTTTTTACCGGTACGTATATTTTATTATTATTAATTCTTTACCAGATAAACTTACTTATAAAATCAATCCATCCTAAAAAATTTAAAAATTTTAGAATTTATACCTGAAATTTTTCGGTTTTTTCCGCTTAGAATATTATTTAAAATATTTATAATTATTGGTAACATATTGAATTGTGTAAAAGGCTATAAAACCATTTATTTTAACATAATTTTTTCAAAATGGTTATTTGTGTATGGAAAAATAAAATGAAAACTTGTAATTTTTTATTAAAATTCGGTTATCTTTCTCCGGGTGTGGCACCGATCAGAGTGATGATTGCCCCCAAGGTTGGCGACTGGTATGTGATTACTATATCAGGCGGAATTAAAAGTTTATACATTTTAGTATGGGATTGGATGTTTTATATGAAAATCAGTAATATTCGACCCATTATATCTCCGATCACAGAGGTTGCCCATAATGATGGCGACTGGTACGTGATTGCCCCAAATCTAAAATAAATTAAATTTCACTGGCTACGTACCCATATCAGGCGGAACTAAAAGTTTATACATTTTAGTATTGAATAAAATTTTTTATAATAAATTCGGTAGTATTTTATTCTTTATAACTTCGATCACAGAGATTACCCCCAAAGTTAGTCAATGGATGCTACATCTAAAGGTAAATAAATTAGTTTAGACAGTTTAGTATGAGACCAGATTTCCTATATGAAGTTCAATAGTATTTTACTAATTTTTAATTAATTTTTCAATAAAGAAACCGCCTCCAATTTTGGCGACTCGTACATGATTGCTACATTCATAGGTAACCAATTTTAATTAGCTTCATACATGAATCAGGTAGAACTAATAATTTATGGATTTAAAATTTCAGTAATTACAAATGTTCGGAACTTTAATAAAATCTCTGATCTCCATTCAAAAATTGATAAGTTTTTAGTACCACCTATGTAGGTATGGGTCAAAGTAAATTAAATCCCCTAAATAGTAATCACGTGTTAGTCGCCAACCTTGAGAGCATTCTCTGTAATCGGAGCTATAGCCGAGAGAAGATTATCAAGTTTTATTGAAAAATCTGATCCCAATCAAAACTTCAACTTTTAGTTTCGCCTGATATAGGCATGGTGCCAATTGAATTAAATTTCTTATAGAAACAGCAATCACGTATCAGTTACCTGCCTTGGGGGTAATTTTTGTTATAGGCGCTAAATCCGAGAGAAGACTACCGAATTTTAAATATAAATATTTTATTCTCATTAAAATTGTCTTTATGTGCGGTCATATTATTATGATATTTGATTCTCAAAATTATTTATTATTTACTAGTTTACGTTGAAATTAACTAATCAATACTATTATTTATTTTTCAATTGTATTACTTGTATTTAATGATATAACTTACTCAAGTCTCTTTCTTTTTCTTTCAATGATCGCCCTTATATACACCGTCTCTCCCACTCTACATTGTCTGAGTCCAGAAAAAAAAAAATCTTAAACAAAAACCATTCCAATCTCGGAAAAGGTCGTATATCAATAAGTAGCAAAATATTGGGAAAACATTTTCGATATGTTTTAATTTATTCAAAAATGCGCACCGTCAGCAACTACTAATAAAAAGATAGATTGTTACAGCTGGATACGCCCAAAGCCCAAATATATTGTCTTGACTCCCTAGATTTAGTTTCAACCTCAAAATCTTGTTAGCCATTTGAAGCTTTATTACCACACTACCTCAAAAACAAATACAAATTTGGATAGTACAATTAATCGAGTAGTCATAGTTTTTTGTAATGAATAATTATTTTAATGATCGTATCCGAAACCAAGATGTAACTAAATATTGAATTGAGACAATAAAAAACTAAGGTGATAGTTATAGGCATACCATCTTAACATTGCGAATTTCTTAAAAGAATACAAACAAATCATTTATAAAAAGTTTATTTCGCTTTTAAAATTTCTTATTTCCACAAATTAGACAACAAAAAAATCAAATAAGAACATTTTGAGTTATTTAAAAGTTTTACAGTAAATCTCAATTTTTTGTTTCATAGTGAAGGGGATATTTTATTTGTAAAGCTCTTCAAGTTTATTTATAAGATATTCTTAAGGCATTATTATTAAATATATAATATTCAAAAAAGTTAAACTTTTAGGCCCTGAATTACAATGTTGTTTACTAAAGTTTTTATTTATACAAATTCATGCGTTTGGTCGATATCTTAAAGGTTTTCGTTAAAACTGTTGTTTCTTTGGTATGATAAGGGAGTTTTTATTTAAAATAACCATAATCAAATTGCTTAATCATTGTTTAAAATAAAATAAATCGTTTAAAATTTGAAAAGTTGAAACTTTATTTTTAAATCACAGGATCATGTAAAAAATAGAAAATTTGTTTTAACATGAATCCTTGTAATCGAACAGTTAAATCACAAAATATTTTTTTTTATAATTTGTTTAATCTTGTACCAGTGTTCATTTGACTGGTAATGTGCTTCGCTAAAACTATACAGACTTACGCAAAAATTATGTTCTAGTAATTGATTGATTTTATGGCTATTTCGAAAGATTTCATTGGTGCGTAGTGCTCGATTTTTCATTTTAAAACCTTTTAAAATATGTAGTTTTTTCTTTTGTTTTATTTTAGGTTTTTGAAATTTAATAAACGGTTTGTTCCGACGAAGTGTTTCCTATTATTCACGTTCTTCTTCCAACTTGCTTTATTGTAGGCCAGATAGATTTTTTGACCCAAAAATTACGGAATTATACTTTAATTTTGATACATTTCTTTGAATTATTCTTTAATTAATTACATATTTTATTAAATTAAAATGTAATTCGTTTTATTGTAAAAGTTTTAAATATTTGTTGGTTTATACATATTATGCGTTTTAAATCGAACTTACAATTGCATAATGTCATTGTAAATTGTAAGAAATCAAACAAAAATCATGTTGGTATAGGTATGTATATCTTATATATCTATATATTTTGCCACACTTCTTGGCCACAACACAATATTTAATTATGTAATGTTTTTTAACTGGTATTAGTGGGAATGTCTACTTTCCCATACATTTTAACTTAATAGTCTGAACTCCGGAAACCAAATGAACGAGTTAATATACATTAAGGTAATAAATTATTATTATTACACCCACAAGTGAACATCGTATAATTGTCTCGCTGTGTCTATAGTGGGACCATTACTAGTGGTTACATTTCGAGAACGACATTCGTAGGCTATCTGTTAATTCACAACAACATTCGATCTTAACAAACATCAATTTTATTTATTTTATGTTTCATTTCCAAGGTCATGCCAATGCAAATATCGTTCGTACCATAGATGGTACATTACAAGTTTTCAAAAATTTACTAAAAATTCGAAAATGAACATATGGCCAGAGGCTGTCTGAAATGCCATATATGCAGTTGTTTTGCACGAAAGTGTTTAAATATACCATGTTTTGGAAACCCTTAAACTGTCAAAAGGTCTGTATATATCGTATTTGCCAATAATTGAACCGAAATTACCTTGATCTAATAATATTCTTTTTATAGATCCTAGGCATTTCGATTAACAGTCCTAACCATTGTAAAAAGTAAATTCATTTTCTTTATAAAGCTAAACATTTTGTTGGCACATTTAATTGCCAAAAAACACGTAGTAAAAAATGTAAATAAAATTGTGTTAGATTACTCGAGATCTAATTTTGTTAGCTATATCCGAATCTTCCTTGATGAAAGCAACATACGAATTGGGAAACAAATTCAGACATGCATATATAGAAAAGTAACAAAAGAAGCTTGATTCAAGAAAACTAGTGTATCCGGTTTCGTGAACACGGCTTAAGTATTTTGTTTTATGCTTTTCGTTTCAATAGCTATTCTAACTAATTGGGTCATCGCCATGTGTGTTTTCTGTTGTGTTATAGTAGGTGTAATATACAAATGTATATTTGTATGGCTATTTTTTATTTTTGTGAATTATCAAAAGTTGTTTTAAAAACTTTGTTTTTAAATACTTAAGTAGTAACCAGGCATCACATAAAAATAATAGGAACATAACATAAATAAAAAAAAAAGAACGCGATAAATGGCATTTCTGTGTATTCCTCCATGGAAAACATAACATAATATAAAAATCCAACGAAACCTCGTTAAATTTCATCTGTCACATAAAAAAATTAGGAATCCGGAATTTTTCGATCAAACATAAGCAAAATTAAAAAGGGAATAGAAAAACAAATATTTTTTGGTAAACAAACGTGAATAGTCTTTTGATGCGGTATTCTCATTAAATTCATATTTTTTTCATATTCAATTATATTTTTATAATTTTATTTAATTTTTTTCAGATATATCTGTGATTTTGTGCACTTTAGGAATTTATTTTTAATTTTTAAACGTGAAAATAAATAGCTAGTGGAAATTTTATCATTGGCAGGTAAAATCTTTGAATACAAATAATTTTAACAAATTCGCCATTTTGCAGTGCTAGTATGTACCTATACTAATATTTTAAATTTATTTTTTATTTGTCGACTTTAATTATCATCGGAAAGTTAATCGAATAATTTATTGTGATCAGTGATCACTGATCACATTTACATATATGTATATATACAGATATCATATTATATGCATATACATGGTTGGTTGAAAATGACGAGACATTCTAGTCGGGGCATTTGCCACTAGACTAACTATTGGAAAATTGGCTGTGACTTGTTGCGGTATATTGAACTGTACATTTCGCGATGAAGAAAGCATCTGCGGAATCCCATTTCCTGTTAAGGTATTTTCAAGTTGATGTTCATCAAGAGTTCCTCCGTTTATATTATTATGTTGGGCACACCAGAAGGAGCTGTATTAGAGGTCAACTTTGGTACATTAGCCAACTGAATGAGAGTTTCTGTTGGATCAATTTTAATAGTATTTAATTCATTCAGTGAATCATCGATGACTGAGAATTCTTAGTTATTTTGCAACAAATTTCTAATAAATAATTAATCAATTTAGGAAATCTTTTAACTGTTTCTCTGACGGATTCACTGTGAGATATTCTTTGAACGCGACCTAAAACATGCAAGAGTCGTGTTGCAATACTATCCAACTCATCAATCTCGATAATGGCTGATCGCACAGAATTTAATAACCATGTTTGCAAACTTTGTAATTTAAGAATGTTCGACCCTGGTTTTCATTTGCAAACCTTTCATTTAACGATATATGTTGCTCCTCAACTGTACCGGTTTAGTTTTTTCACATTCAATTTCATAATTAAACTTGAAATCTCCTTTTTTTATGTTTTGTTGTTGTTTCGTGTTCTTATAAATTAATTGTTTTATTTTCAAATTGTTTTCAATTGACATTTTGATTGATAGATTAGTTAACTCGATAAACTGATTGGGGGGCTAGCATGCAATTCTTCCAGGCAGATAAGATTCCAAATCACTTATGGGAGAAATTTAACAGAACAAAAAAATGGATTCTGATTTATTTACTTACAATTAACTCAACATATTTAAAAATATAGAAATAATTGCGAATAAATCAAAATTGTATTCGGATGTAACAAAACAAAAATAGCTTAATACAACTAACTAGCAATTCAACGTAACGGATATGTACTTGCGATATTAAGAATGAATTGATAGCAGATATTCGCTGCGTGTACTAACACTGGATACTACTAAAAACTTAGGCAACACAGTGCGCGTGCGTAACGTAATAGATGTAAAGAATTGATTAAGTCAACCAAATATTCGATCACAATATTTTACATATTAGAACTAATGCTTGTCTATTAATTTCAGTTTTAATCATTAATTCATTTATTATTAATATTATATTTTCAATTATTATCTAATTCTTATAAGTTTAAATCATTAATTAATTTATTATTATTTAAGTATTAAAGCATACTTTTACCATGGTGCACGTTATATTTAATACTATTTTAAGTTTTATAACAGTTACTCATGGCACCGTAGTTTCGGTACAACCACATGGGCATATGTCCATTACTGACCTATTGTTTTGTGACCAGGTTTATACGTAGAATTTTTTTAAAACCATTTATTAATTTTTTTAATTAATTCGTATAAACTATTTATTTTTATTTATTTATTAGTTATTATCTAACATTATTCTTTTCTTATTTTTTTATAATCAGTTATTCTTTAAACACTGTTAATTAACATGTTAATAACTTTAAATTCTTAAAAAAAATAGCACAGTTTTTTTTAGAAGAGATTACATACTACAGTTTTTCACAGTCAACGTTATATATTATTTTCAGTTACACAATTTAATTTTATTTTATTATAATCACTTAAACTAGGCACTAATTATTCTTTTGTTCATGATAATGAACAAACTTATTTATTTAAACAAAAACTTAAATTATCGAACTATATTAAATATTATTAACTGACAAAAACTTTACTCTTTTAATTTCAAAAAAAATAAACATAAATCTCTATAGACAATATTCACTGTTTAATATTGTCATGTCACTCGACATTACGCTTATTTTTAATTATTTCAACATATCGCGATATTTCACGGTAACGATGCGCTCGTGCAAAAAAACTTGGCTGTCCATCAACCAAAAAATCATCAATCTTTTTATTTTAATTTTTAACAGTCAACAACAACAAAAAAAAATAAAGACAAAAAATCTATATTTCGGTTCGGAACCAGTTCAAAAGCAACACCAACCATTAGCAAAAAGGTCAGAGCTGGGCAAACCAGTACGGCCGTAAAAAGCGGCGTTACAATATATATACAAATATATTCAAAAATTTACAAATATAAACGTAGGATATTCCCGGTACAACAACAACAATGTTGGTTTTATTTTGTTTTTATTTAACATTTTACAATTTTATTTAACAATATTGAAATACTATCTATGTGTATAGATTTGTTAATTGGTACCGATTATTTTTAGAATGGATAGTCAAAATTTCATCGACAATTTAATAGAAAGTGTACGATGCCACAGTGTTATCTACGACAAAAGTCATAAACATTTTTAAAAATAATGTAGAAAAGGATAATGCCTGGAAGGAAGTGGCGAAAACCATCGGTGAATCCAGTAAATACATATTGTAAAATTTTTAAAATTTGATGTCTTATAAAATATGTATTCACAGTTGAAATATGTCGTGAAAAATGGCAAACGCTGCGTGAAACATATTCCAGAGAATTCAAAAAACGGGATATACCTTCAGGTAGCGAAGGGATGCCGTTCGGTGGTTGGCCATACTTTGACAATATGAATTTTCCTAAAGAATTTATCCAGCCAAGAAAGTAAGTTTTCAACAAGTTTAACAACAACAAAAAATTTATTGACTCATCATATTGAAGAAGATGAAAATGTTGAGTCCATTGAGACTCTTGTCTCGACACCGATGAAAGCGGAGCGTCACAACGTAAAATGAAGAAAGGTATTGAACGATAGGGGCGTGTGAAGCGGTTAAGTTCGCGGCAAAAGCAATTGAATCACAGAACACCCCAACTACCACATTCAATGGCCGAAAATTGGTAACAACCAACTTTATGCAAACTATAATTGGGTTGGTGGAGCCATTAGAAATGCAAGGCCAAGACTACATAATGTCCCAAATTATGGATTTCGTAATGAAAGTTAGGCAGGAGCGACTTTACTCGGCTCCGACTGTTCAGTACATCGTATCGCCCATACGGCAGCCAACATCGAACGATGAAAATAACAACAACTTAACGTAAGATTATTTTGATAAATATTTTTGCAAATCTGTGATTAAAAGACATATGTTTAATTAGGTTAAGGTTTAAGTTTAATAGCCATTTTATTTTGATAATATTTTGAATTTTTTTTTTATATAATGAATTTTGTTTTTATAATGAATTTTTTTTTTATATTATGAATTTTTTTAATTTTTAAAAGATTTTCGAAAATCAGGAAATTCAATAATTTTTGAGTTTACTTTTTTCATGAATCCTCTTGCTCATGATCAAAAAAATAATTTCAAGAACTTGTCGAAAGAATAAAGAAAACTGAAAAATATGAATATTGACATACAAATTATATTTGTTAATTTACAGTAACGTTTAACCATTTGTGCTGTTCATTGATAATTACTCACTCCGAGAAACTTCTAAAGGTTTGCAGCCGAAGTATGGGCAATAGTAACCGTTTAGCCAAAAACTTTCAATAGCTTATTTTAAAAAAACTGTCGACTGAATGTATGGTTGTTGTTGTTGTATATCCAAACTATTGGCCTTCCTTGGTAATTTCTCGTCCACCAAGAATAATGGTATTTTAAAAAATATCATAATGAAGCTCCGAATAACGAAAAAGCACATTTCTATTTGCGCTATTTCCATTTGACCTTGACTTTGGTAGTAAACGGGTGTGCTTTACTAATCACCAACGTATCATTTTCGTTGTCATGTTTTAAATATTTTATTTTTTTTTAATTTTACGCATTTCACTTCTATAACCACACCAACACCAAATATACCACCCGGACATGGATATTCTTCGTAAATGAAAATACCATATTTTTCACTTCTAGCTGAGTTTCCCGTTGAAATACAGCTATTGCGTCTTCTTCGCGATCTCTACCCCATACTACCGCTTTTGCAAATGACGCGGACTCCGAATTATATAGAATTTGCTTCTTTTTATTAAGAAAGCTATTTTCATTACGAGAGCGACAAACTAAACGAAAATTAGACCTTAATAGTCTCTGAAGTCGCATCTCATGCCATAACGCATTATGCGATTGATCGATCGTTTTTATTTGTATGTTACGACGATCTTCCCTTTCGGATTTTAATTTCGAAATGATGCACTGTTTTCGTTCTAGAAATTCAGCCTCAGTCATATCCGGTCGTTGGCATGTATCGGCTCCATAATGAGTATCTTCTCCTTTAAATTCCCATCTACGTTTTCTGCGTAAATTATCTAGAAACCGATATGTTATAAAATTGTTTCATTATATTTATAAAATCACACTTTCAAATTACATCCCCACAACAAAAAATGGGGAATTTTGTATTCGTTCCCGGTAAATTTTTTTGTGGAGGTACTTCTAATGTATTTGTACATATTTTTTTACTGAAATCGCAAATGTTAAAAATACCTATAAAAACAAGAAATCTTAAAAATAAATATAGAATTTGAATGAATTAATAATTACCTCCATCCCTTTGTGATCCATATGCACCAACGACGATGTTTGTAAAGATATACCTTGCGTCACAGGCAGCCATTAAGACTATACTAAAATACTTTATGTAATTAAACATTGGCTGCCTATTGCGGGTGGGCACTGTATAGCAACATGTTTACCATCTATTGCCCCAAGCAGTTATTCATGTTCCACATGTCCCAGAAGTCCTTTTCAATTGTTTGGTCAGATACATACAGTGGGTCAATGACAGTTCAGATTGCTTCGCATGTTTCCAGAATTATGAGACGTACAGTCTCTTTCCCATTTTCAACTCCATGCTCACGCCTGAATGGAACTTCCTTGAGATAGATATCTATACAAATAATGTTAAATTAATACATTATTTTACACGTTATATTACTTACAGTAAAGTTAATGCCAAATGACATTCAGTATTTATACGAATCTTCTCTGATGTTTCCATTTGAGGTTTAATTAGTTCCACAAGCATTTGGAATGTATACTTGTTCATCTTTGTGTGAATAAAAAATTGACCGGGATCCACTGCCTTCATTGGTAAAAAAGTTACCTTAAAGTAACCGTGAACATTTCTGGTTTTGTTAATTTGGCGAACACTATAAGATCTTTTATTCTTCTTTTTGGCTCTCAACTCTCTTAATTTCTTCATTTTTAAAAGAAGTTCGTTCAAATTATTTAGTTGGGATAATTGTAATTGATTCATGTTTGACTTCAAATAATTTTAAATAAAGATTTAATTTTTAAAAAACAAATCACACACTTGTTAAATAAAAAACTCACTAACTTGTTATCAACAGGACCAGATTATTTCTAAACTTTTTTTTTTCAGATCGTTTATTTATACTTTTTTTGGTGTCGTTTCGCTTTTCAAAAATGTGAAAATAATTTTGAAACAAGATTTAATTTGATGACAGTATATTACCCAAGACAATTTTTTCTAATATTTGTTCAAAATTAAAATTGAAACCAAATAAAACCAATCGCAGTAAAGTTGTTAATTTCTTAAAAAGAAAGGAACAAGTTACTGTTAAATCGCTTAGCATTCCAGAGGAAAAATCTACTAATATTAAATTAGATGATGTTTCGAATTTATGATAGTTCATGTACCAAAACTGCAATCTCGAATGAGGTAGTTCTGTTAACCGATGACTGGAAAAACTGTTCCAGCAACACAAAACGTATCTAGTAGTAGTATCTATCCTGCATGATGCAAGTGACAAACAGGCTTTTTTAGTTTCCCCAAAATATATTCGATTTTTTTGGAAAGATTTGAAGACAATGTAAAATTGTTTGAATTTGAAACTTTTACCTTTTTTATTCATACCATTTAAATGAAGGTATTATATTTTTGATGGAGAAAAACGATTAATTCCTAATAAAATTTACAAATTACTCAAAGCCACTCCAATGTAATCTAGCAATTTCAGTACTCCAATTAAAAGAAAAATAACCGAATATTTTAAAAATTTTACTTGATTTATGGTCATTAGCTATGTTTCATGTACTATCTAGCCGATTTTCTTATCGACAAAATAATACCAAACCAATTTGTTTGCTTCCTCTCCCTCTATAGATATTTATATATACGTACATATGTATATAGCTAAATGAAAAACGATTTTTGTTTTTGTAAATGTATTGAACACAAAAATTTCATTTATTGTTTTATCATTTTCCTAATCTCCAATTGACAATCTTGATTCAATATCAATTTTCAACAATATTATATGGCAACAAAGTAGTATTTGGATTTTGTGATGTAATTGAAAAGATTATTGATTATATATAAATATTTGGATCGATATATAGATAACAGATTAGTTCAGTGGAGACAGTAATAACAAAGATTATAAAAACATATTTTATTGTGATTTTATATACTCTATTTAAAATTTTTATTATTACGATTATCATTATTGTGATAAGCATAATAATTTATAATTATTTTATATTTTTATTATTTATTATGAGATTTCAATTTGAATACAATTTGTTGGTACAGGAACAATAACCTATTTATTGTTGAATATTGATTTAACAAATGACGTTTACCTTTTCTGATTGGTTTGTCATAATTAAAAATATCCACGGCAATTATGATTTACCGAAATATTGCAAAATGATTGATATGTCATGTACCTAATTGGATTACTCTTTTTTTAAGAACAATATTGTTACAAATATCGGATTAACTTTTTAGTAGTAATTAGCTTATTCTAATTGGTATTCTAATTGGTATGTAGATAACATTATACTCTTTGAAACCCCTATTCAAACTATTTACAGAATTATGTTGTATTTAACGTTAAGAAAAACCAGAACACGATACAAGGTAATGATGTTTAAAAGTTACTAATAATTTATGTATGTTATTATTAGTTGATTGGCTTTCTTTCTTACGGTTATATCTCATCTTTAACCATCGTAACAATAAACAAAAAGGAGATAATACCAATGTTTATATTGCAATTCTATAGATTTTCCACATTTCATAACATTTTCTACCTTTGAGACTTTATCTTGTTCGTTGACGATTTGTATTTCAATAATACCAAACTCACCTCTATTAATACGTACGAAACATTAACTAAATTTTCAAATTAAGTTTCCTTCTTCATCGTCCGTAAAATACATATACAGTAACTCATAAGTATATTCCATATAATATAAAAAAGGTTCAAATTGTTTTGAGGAAAGATTGGTATTAGAATGTTAAAGAGAATTTATTTTATAAACAAATATGTGTATTAATGGTATAAACAACAAATTGCATATTATTCTCTTTAATTAAGATTGAACTGTATTCAATCGATTTAAGTAATCCAACGTATTTAAATATATTATGCTACTTGAGGTAATGGAAAATGATGAAAAGTGTTACTTGAAAATATGACGCAATCACACGAATTGATGTTAACCGGTTGTTAATTAATGAAACAAACCATAAATTTTACATCAATGAAAATAAGAACATCAGTAATTCTCTGAATTTGAGTTCAAGAGGACGAATACGTTAGGTGTATATATCCGAGCATAAGTTAAAAGTATGTTATCTTAAAAAATGGGAGCAAACGGATAATTTTGTTTGATTAACAGTAAACTTATCAATAATAGAACTTAAACCAGATGGGCTATACAACGGTTTATACATAGTGTAATAAGCGTTCGAGAGTAAAGTGAAAATTTTACAAAGAGTAACTGAAATGTTCGGTCAAGAACAGATAGCAATTGTTGGTTTATACTCGTAATAATGCAAAACTTCGTCTTCAAAGAGCTCCGCAGCTGTAATAAAAACTGTCAGACCGTCTTCAAAGTTTCTGTCATTAATGTTAAACAAATTTAGGTTTAATCTAAATTTTTGGTGAACTGAACTAAATTGAAAACTTTTATCTAAATTGATAACTGTTTCAGATGTACTTTATGCTAGATATATTTTTAGCAACCAACTATTTTATGTTCTGTCACAGGTAATTTAAGTTTTGTGGAAAAAACAAAAAAAGACTTGCACAGTATTCATACGTACATATATATGTACATTGTACACATAGATCATATATTATATTAACCGAATAAACAAAAATATAAGGATAAATAAAATGTACGGAATTCCAAATCTTTTGCTACCAACAAACATAATTGACATTTCGTATTTCTGAGGCCGCGTGATTCTTAGAAATTAGAGTTAAAAATTAAACTTTTAACAGTAAAAGTAAGTTTAATATTTTTTTCTTCGTTTATTTCATTTATAATTTATAACCGTGTCAATTAATAAACGATTGGTTTTTTTGTGCTTTGTCTGATTAAGGTCGGAAAAAATACGTTCAGCAGCTGCAGAACTATGGGGTAGACTCATCAAACCCATCATAAAATTGGATAATTTTCCATAAATAGGTTCTCCCAACGAATTGTTCAATTCACCAAGTTTTAGCCAAAATTGATCAACGTTTTTTCTATCTAAGGTATTTAGATGTGTTGAAATGACGAGTAATTTGAACTCGTCTAGAATTTCGTCTTTGTCACTTTCACTACTAATTAGATTAGGAAACGCATTTAATAACGGGACTAAATTGACAGATTCTGAAAGAATTTTTTCCGGATTTATCAAACAAAAATATTTAAAAATTGGATTACTAAAGTCAAATTGTTTTAGTATTTGTTGAGCAAGCTCAATATAAAAATGCTTTACGTTTGTTTCAATTGTAAGCAATTGATCTTCATCAATATTGTTAGATAATAAGTACGAGATATTTGATAACTCTAAATGATTGTGCTCATTATGGAAATCCAATTCCTTTATATTTGCCATTGCCACATTTCTCAAACAGGTGGGTTTTATAAAATTGCTTAAGATTAATTTAAAATTATTTTCGATCGTTTCAAGCATCAAATGAATTCGAACTTGCTCCGATTGAAATTCTAGATTTATCTTATTTACAATCTTCAAAATATATGATAAAAATTAAAAATGTACCTTGTGGACGGGATTAGCTAATTGTTGTGCTAATTTTTTAGCGTTGTCTCGTGCGCCTTTGTCTTCCAGACTGGATGAGACGAAGTATAGCTGTAGAGCATCCCATTGTTCCAGCACTCGATTTACAACCGCCTCCAGCGATAACCATCGTGTTTGAGCGACGCCAAGCATTTTATGGGGCTTGATGTTAAAATAAGTTTGAAATTCCTGCAAATCGCTACATCTTTTGGAACTATGAGCAAAGAAGTTAAATATGTTTCATGTTAGCTTTTCAATTGAGTACGGTAACATCTTGCAAGCATTACTAGAACATAAATGCAAAGAATGGCAGATGCAATTTATGAGCAGGAGATTTGGAATTAATTCCTTAAAACGCGCTTGAACTCTGTAAACTGTCCCGACATTATCGAAGCATTATCTGCACCCAGACCAATTAAATCGTGTAAAGGAATATTTAACACATGCAAATAATCCACAATTGATGAATAAATGGAACCCGCATCCGTTTTTCCTAGTTGTAGCAATCCTAAAAATCTATCCCGTATCGAACCCCTCTTTTTATCAAATACACGAGCACCTACGGCTAAGGCCTTAGCTGCGCTAACATCGGTCGTTTCGTCGATTATTAGGGAATATTACTGATTACGTAACTGGCACGCTACGTCTCGTCGACCTTTTTCACCCAAAACACCTTTGGCTCGTCCACATTTAATATTTTTGGCGATGTTTGAATCTGGGCAGCATTTCCTGAATAAACTGGGTAAAAAATCCAGTAAGTGATGCATTATACAGAACATTATTATCATGAATTCTGCCTCTTTCACTTGTCACTCTAGTGTAAGCTTAATTGGGTTTGTAAAATGAAATTTGATTGGAATAGCTTTGCTGCATTCCAAATATTTAGCATGAGATGTACGGCCATCGTGTCGAATAAGGTGAGATTTAATATTTGTTATACGTACGTCACATACACTGCAATAGGCGGAACCAGATTTATTCTGCACCCATTTAAATTGTTCTAGCCACTGGTACCTGAATGTTCTCAAACGTTTCACTTTTTTGGAAGGGGGTTTATTATCACTAGCACTACTATCGTATCCGAATTAAATATCTGTAAAATTATATGTAATAATAGTTAACTATATATTTCGTAACAAATTAACTTTACTTACTTATCCATTATTCATTTTAGAAACATCAAACATCAAACGCACAAATAATAATACTTGATTTTCACGAGCGAGTATATCAAATTGTCGATTTGTCGGTATGGACGGTATGAAATGGATGACAAAAGAACAAATAGATAAAGATAAAAATAAAATTAGCCCTCGAAAAAAATCAATTCAGCAATTTATTCAGCACTAACTAAAATGAAATTTGATTTCCAGTACAAAGAAATGGTAATCAATATTCAAAATTATATGCAATTGTATCCAGCAAACAAAAAGTATCAAATATAGTACGTTCAGTATCCAAGTATCCAAATCCTAAATTTAATGAAAAAAAGTATCCAATGGATACTATAGTATCCAAAACGGTAACACTGTTTATAAATGTGAATAACCCATGATAAAAAAATACAACAATAATTTTCGTTCATCGGATTGTTCACTAAATATTTACAAGCGGCCTGACATTAAACTTTCAGCATACATGAAAATTTGATACAGCTTTGTTAGTTAACGTAATAGTTGACAGTTACAAATTTTCATCTTTTACTTGTGTCAGAGACACATCAAGACATTATTAAATAATATAATATTATGTAATGTACAAACACAAGATATAAACGAGTATATATAGGTACATACAAAGTTTTATATTGAAATGTCTTTCAAATCTATTTTTTTCGAAAAAAATTCTAAATAGTTTATATGTACTTAATGTATATGTATGGCATGTGTCGAAATATTTGAATACAAAAAAATTAGAAATTTTATATATTCTTGTCACATTAGAAAAATAGAAGGAACATATTCTCTACGATGATAAAACACGAAATATGAAAAATCGAAATATTTAAAATGAATTCAATAAAGATTACATTTTTAATAATCATTATTATATTTATAAAATAGTATTTTACTATTTTTAGTGATAAAACTACGAACTGAGATATTGGTTTTACATAGCGTTTTGTTGATGTACAAAATACTTGCGTCAGTGAGAGTGTTCCGGATTTTAATTTGAAAGATACAATACAATTAAATGTACGTTCTTGTAGAAAAATAAAACAAGTAATTAATTAAACAAAGTTTGGAAGTGAAACGATTTCAAACATATTCCAATGTTTATAGTTTTTTCAGATTAAATGAAACCATTTCCAAATTGAATGAAACTTTTTGTAAATTAACAGAAGCCTTTTCTAAATTGAACCAAACCTTTTTAATACTGAGATTTATGAAGGATAATCTTCTTAACCGAGTATGACGACATTTAGCAAGTACGATGCAAATGGAATTCGAAAATAATAATTTTTACGGAATATGGCCAGTTGGAAGGAACTTTGTTATTCTTAACCGGTAATAATGAAATTCGGTATGTTATCGGAGATACTCGGGCGTTTCTTAAAAGATTTCATATCGTCTTTATCATAATCGGTTAATAAATAGCCAAGTTCCTTCCTAATTTTCTTTATTCCACGTCTTCTTTTAAATATCATTGAGTTTCTACCAATTTTCATTTCAAAAATCATTTTACAATCCTTTTGGCAGTGTACATTTCGAAGTTCACCTAAATCGATTAAGAAATTACAAGGTTCCTCACTGATTGGTGACATTTCAGAACTTCATGTACAAATTATTTTATTTTATTATTATAATCCCATTTTCATCGTACAAGTTCCTTAATAATAAACACTTCGACCTATTGCAAAAATGATCTGTAAAAACGTACCGTTCGTTAAACATAGAAAATTAATTCTAGAAATGTATGCATGCAATATTTCGCTGTCTTCATCCATTATGAAACTCGAATGGTTCGTAGATGGCACTAAATTTTTGAAAAGGCTTGTTCGATTGGGTTCAATGTTCAACATGGAAGAGTACAGTGGTATAGGAATCTTAAATCCTTTCCTGAGATTTCTATTATATCCTTGATCTGCGCAGTTTTGTGGATTTGTGCATCATCCATTACAAAATAGAACTCAGTTCATTAATTTTGCAACGAGTTCTGCAATGAATTCGCAAAATTTATTTGAATTGCAGGTAGAGTTTGAATTTTTTGGAACGGGTAATGCTCAAATCTATAAGACTGCGCATTTCATGAATGAAATAAATACCTCAGGAAGTCATTTAAGGACCCAACCACCGTACCCTTCCATGTTGAATAGCTTGTTGGGTCATTCCCGGTAAAAAGAAATAGAGGCTCTTTTTTTAGAATAAAAAACATGTACCCGCCATAATTGTTTAGTTAGTTTCCTTAATTCAAATCACAGTTATTAAATTATAATTTTTCAAATGTATAATTTTGCAAATGTATAATAAAATTCATGCTAAGTTTTCTTATTTATCTAAATGAATTTATTTCGAAACAATTTGGTATATCTGACTCCTCGAAAGCGTCATCTATTCAAACGAAACTCTAACTCGTCATCTATTAAAAATGCATTTATAGATCATTAAACTATTCATTTACATTAAAAGAGGTCTTGGGATTTTTCGTGTGTCCAAATACCCTTCTCCTAGTATTTCTTCGTATGAATTTGTAAGGATGTGTATGGAATCAACAAAAGTAAACTAAAAGCTCGTCAAATTCGTACGAACTCTCTGAATTTGTACTGCATTTCAATACCATCTTTTTGCAGACGTCTCCCATTCAAAATCGACTACTGCGCATTCTGGAAAAGGGCTAATTTCTAAAAAAAAGGTCAAAAATTTATATAATAAATTCTGGTAAAAGAAGAAATAGCCACTTCAAACAAAATGGAGTTTATTTATAGTTAATGAAAGTGTTTCTAATTATAAAAACTATGCGCTATATTCGAGTGAGACACGTCTGCAAAGTCTAGCCAAATTGTTTACAGTAAAAATGGATTTTGAAAAATTAATTAAACTTGTGGAAGAATAGCGCTCTTTGTGGGATCAAAAACACAAACAGTACCACAGCAAGGGTTGAATTAATAAATCATGGAGGGAATTTTTCTTGCGATGCGGGTGTTTTTTTTTTAATAAACCAAATTTAATTTCTTGTAAATATTCCGATTATTAAAATCTGCGCAGATCTCAGAACAGAGTTTTACTACATACACTGCCATACACTTCCACCATTTTAATCTTCACCAAAATTCTGAATAACTTGTGTTGTTGATTCTAGCATATTTGAGGCTCTTGCAACTGTTTTGTGCATTTAATTTTGTTTCTTAAATACAAAATAGTAGAACCAGCACTATTTACTCAAATATTCCTAACAATATTCCAAATGAGCGAGGTAACATTGTAACTTTTATTTTATTTTGGTGATCACTTTATTTATAAATACACAATAATTAGTAATCAGTGTTACCATTTTGGATGGATACAATTATATCCATTGGGTACATTTCGTTAGTAAAGCTATGATTTCCAACTATGGATACGTTTCATTCATGCTGGATACAATTGTATATTTTTTTATTAATTAAGTCAAAAAACCTGAACGCCGTTAAACTACACCAATAAACATGTATTTCGCAAACCCCAAAAAAAATATCCTTGACAGGCATGTAAAGGAACTAGAACTTATATTGGTAATGTTATGCGTAGTGCATCATTTACCATTCACGCTAATGGATTTTTTGCTCAATTTAATAAAAATGCGGCAAGAACATTAAATGCGGAAGAACCAAATCGACGACTAAAAGGAAGTCAAGACGTCGCATGCCAGTTATAAAACATAATTGGTTTGGCTACAGGTAATCGGTAATGTCAGGGCAGTTTAACGGTGTCTAAGCAATTTTTAAACAATCAATTCCAAATCTTTTATTCGCTACATTTATGTGCAATAAACGCAGGCCGAAAATTACCATATTTTGTAGAACAGCTCTCTCGAAATATATTTAATTTGTTTGCCCATAGTGCGAAACGGTGCAGTGATTTGCAAGAATTCCTAACATATTTTAATATCAAGCCGCATAAAATTCTAGGTGTTGCTCAAACGCGATAGCTATCGCTTGAGAAGGTTGTAAACCGGGTGTAAGAACAATGGGATGCACTTAAATTATATTTCGTTTATTGTACTGTGGAGGTTAAAGTAGCACGAGACCTACCATCTAATACGATTGATTTTAATAATCAGGTTTTTAAATATTTTTCGTTAATTAATCCAGAATACCATAACTATATGCTTTCCCGAATCTAATTGCAAATCACAGTGAGAACGACGAAATTTTAGATAAATTTAAATTACTAACAATTCCGTTAAATTTAACTAATTAAAATAGAAAAAACATTGAGGAATTTTAATTAAAACTTGGTAGATTGAGTAATTCATTAAGAGAGTTTGTTAATAATAATAATAAATTATTGAAAACTATCGAAAAGTTTACCTCATCGCTCAGCGGCAGCATAACGCATTTTTTTGGACCGTAACCAAACCAAATCTGAAAAAAATAATCTGCTATTGATTGATACGGTCGATTTAATGATGGCAGCGAAGGAACTGTTAAAATCTAGTAGTTCTAATAAAGAGAGTAATGTTTGAATATGCCAATGCCTACGATAGTTGTGCTAAATGGTAGTATACTCACGAAATTATATTGATTTTTATCATAGATCTGGCTAATATGGCCCGCTCCATATTAGATAAGAAGTGTTGTAATCAAAACATTACAACATTATAACACGCGGTTGATTATAATTAAAGAAACAAGCTAATGCCGCTGAAGCCGCGTACATGATAGAAAAAAAAAATTCTGGTGCACAAAAATTCACCACGAAATAAAATTTCATCAGGACAGCCATATTAACAAAACTGAAAATAATACTTGTGCTATTTTTTCGTCAATGCCCAAGTCTTTCGATTATTTTCTCATAATTCGTACTATAATCTAAACTTAGTTTCGAATTTAACTATGTTTTACAATGCTCTAACAATGAAAAACCTTTTACTTTTTACTTACAAATTTGTATGAATTTTATTTGGAGAAAAAAAATTTTTTGTTCGTTATGTTGGTGAAAATCTTTTAGAAAAAGTTAACAAACTCCTAACTTTTGCCTTAAGAATTGAAACGAATGAAGTACGCAACATTTAAAATAGGTGTCAAAAATTATTTTTCTATAAATGTCAGCATAACACAGTAAACATTAAACCATAGTAGTGGAGAGACGGTACAACATTTGTTTTATTATTTTGATTTTAATTTTTAATTAAAATCTAATAATATTTATTATAGAGGCAAAATTGATAGAATGTGTGAAAGCGTACATATTTTTGTACGACAAAAAATGTAAATTATTTAAAAATAAAATCGCCATAGCAAACGCGTGGGCAGATATTAGCCTAACTTTAAAGTTGCCGGCGGAAGAGTGCAAAGCCAAATGGTCTCAGTTGAGGAACGCATTTGGCAAAGCTGTTCAAACGGAGAAAAGTATTCCCAGTGGGTCAGGCATAACACGCAAAAAACCATTTAAGTTTGCGGAAGAAATGGGCTTCCTAAGGCCATATATTAAAAAAAGACAGTAAGTTTTTGAATATTTAATTTAAAATTTATTTTAAATAATGCCGTTTGTTACATTTTTCAGAATTTTCGGCAATGTTAGTCCGCCAAAATCTATTGAATAATAAAGCTATAAAGAAAATTCAATGACGTACGACGTGGGATATACCTCAAATTTCAAATTAGCGGACGAAGAAATCATGAACAGTGATGAAGAGTTGTTTGAACATCTTCTGATGATCCCCAATCAGAAGGAACCGATCACCGGAACGTGGACCGTCTCACAAGGCTGAGCCTTCCAGCAAAAATATTAATAAAAAACATCAAAATGTGTTAGAAAATAAACTGAAGGAAGCAATTCATATAATTAAGAAAAGAAATTTGGAAGTTGAAAAATATCCGGAAGTAGAGCACTTCCCGAATTTATGTTTTTCGGCGTTGTGTGCGGAGCCTTAAAAAAAAGGGGGCTTGGCACAATATTAAAATTAACAACCGTCCTGTACGAAGAGTGCTCGGACTAATATTTTATTTATGTCCAAGCAAAATTATTTTATATTGTCTTAATGTGAATCTATTTTAAACTGAATTTTTGTGATATTATTTTTTTCTATATATACTGATGACTGAATTTTTGTGATATTATGTGATATGTATGTTTGAAATAAAAAGATTTATTTTTTTTCATAAAAAAATGTGCACATTTTTTTCAATTATAAAGTATTTAATAAATTTAAATGTTGGCTCTGCCAATATTTACGCTGTTCACTTGCCAGTTAAGAATATCATCATTCACGAAATAATTTTTAATTTCGTCACGCATAGCCAAATTCTCCCGTGTTGGATTTCTTGCTCCAAATCTTATTGAATTCTTTCTTTACAGCTAGGTACATTTATCTAACACTAGTGTGCACTTTCGCTGTCCCGCAATTGTTGGTGTTGTTTTCTGTCGTTTCTCTATGATAAAGTTGTGCAATATTACGGTCGTTTTTATTATGCTATCTACTGTTTTCGGAGATGCCCTTATTTTGGAAAACAAAATATTACAGCGTGAAACTAAAACCATTTATGGTTCCATTTATTCATCAATTGTGGATTATTTGCATGTGTTAAATATTCCTTTACACAATTTAATTGGTCTGGGTGCAGATAATGCTTCGGTTCAGAGTTCAAGCGCGTTTTAAGGAATTAATTCCAAATCTCCTGTTCATAAATTGCATCTGCCATTCTTTGCATTTATGTTCTAGTAATGCTTGCAAGAAGTTACCGTACTCAATTGAAAAGCTAACACGAAACATATTTAACTTCTTTGCTCATAGTTCCAAAAGATGTAGCGATTTGCAGGAATTTCAAAGTTATTTTAACGTCAAGCCCCATAAAATGCTTGGCGTCGCTCAAACACGATGGTTATCGCTGGAGGCGGTTGTAAATCGAGTGCTGGAACAATGGGATGCTCTACAGCTATACTTCGTCTCATCCAGTCTGGAAGACAAAGGCGCACGAGAAACGCTAAAAAATTAGCACAACAATTAGCTAATCCCGTCCACAAGGTACATTTTTAATTTTTATCATATATTTTGAAGATTGTAAATAAGATAAATCTAGAATTTCAATCGGAGCAAGTTCGAATTCATTTGATGCTTGAAACGATCGAAAATAATTTTAAATTAATCTTAAGCAATTTTATAAAACCCACCTGCTTGAAAAATGTGGCAATGGCAAATATAAAGGAATTGGATTTCCATAATGAGCACAATCATTTAGAGTTATCAAATATCTCAATGTGCTCCGCAACAGAATCGTACCTATTATCTAACAATATTGATGAAGATCAATGGCTTACAATTGAAACAAACGTAAAGCATTTTTATATTGAGCTTGCTCAACAAATACTAAAACAATTTGACTTTAGTAATCTAATTTTTAAATATTTTTGTTTGATAAATCCGGAAAAAATTCTTTCAGAACCTGTCAATTTAGTACCGTTATTAAATGCGTTTCCTAATCTAATTAGTAGTGAAAGTGACAAAGACGAAATTCTACACGAGTTCAAATTACTCGTCATTTCAACACATCTAAATACCTTAGATAGAAAAAACGTGAACAATTTTGGCTAAAACTTGGTGAATTGAACAATTCGTTGGGAGAACCTTTTTCTGGAAAATTATCCAATTTTATGATGGGTTTGATGAGTCTACCCCATAGTTCTGCAGCTGCTGAATGTATTTTTTTCCGACCTTAATCAGACGAAGAACGAAAAAACCAATCGTTTGTTAATTGACACGGTTGATTCCTTATTTAAGACCTATTTTATCTATTTTATTAGATTATTTATTTATAAATGCCTTAAATGGTAGCAGGGATTCAACATTTATGAATTAAACCAAATTTTGTATTTTATTGAAGTTAACATATAAGAAAAATGTGATTCTTATTTTTTAATGAAACTTAAATTGGATACTTTTATGGATACCTTTTTTATTATTAAATAGATACTTTAAATTTTTTCTGAGTGGTAACACTGATTGTATCACTATAAATTTTGTACTAAAATTATAAACTTTGGTTTAGTTTAATCATATTCATTGCTTTGTACCATGTTATCATTTATGTATTTACATATTTATATTAAAATACAAAAAACAAGTTTAAAACTAAATTCAAATATTTAGGTACATTATAAATTCAAAAATTAGTTAAACGAAAATTGAAATTATTAATCATTTAACTTGGTAAAATATATATTATATTTGAAAAATCACTTCATATTATATATATTATTAAAAAAAAATTTAAAACTATATTCAAATCACATAAAATTCATTTTGATAAATTAGTTTTCAAATATTGAAAACATGAAAATATTCACTTAAATTGACAATTTAATTTTAGTGTGTGTGTGTGATTTTTTTCTCAATTTGCATTCCCAGTCGTTGATGTAATAAAAATTATTTGTAAAGCATCTGTTGAAATCAGCTTCACCAGAATTTGGAAATTTTTCCAAAACACAATCTAAAAAATGTTTACATTAATATTTAGGTTTGTTTATTATTGTGTTTAATAGCAATATTTACCTTTCAAAATTTTGATGGTTTTAAATTTTTTTACGGGAACATTTCCTTGTCGTCCATTAAAAGTAAATTTACGATTTAGTTGCTCTGTGAAGATGGCTTTTAAGTTGTCTCTTATAAATTTTTTTAAATCGTAACCACTTTGCTTGATAAATAATGATTTCTAAACAAAACCAACGGAAATTATAAACTTGAACAATACTTTGATAAAGCGTCAATACCAACTGTTTTCGGCCTCACGATCTTCGGCTAAATTTATATCAAAATTAGAAAACGCATTAATCGCATCAATATTTTTGTCCTCTTTCCAAATTTTCTATGCTTTGTATCAGTCTGTGGAATTGGTCATTATTTATTAGGATAGGTTCGCTTCTATGTTCGGTTTGTACATCAACCGAAGTGAACATTACGGGTTCAGTAAACGGTTTTTGATCTCCTAATACTAGGTGAAAAATGATGAAAATATAAAATTTCAATAATATTTAAATTTCATAATATACATACTTTCGATATCAGTAGTCATTATTTGAAAAGTTACAGGCAGCTTGATGTCTAACTCCCGTGACGTGCTGAGTTGACGCATAGGGAACACGTTCACCTTAAGAAAAAGATAAATATGAATTAGTGGTTATTTTTATATAAATTCAATATTTTCAATGAATCTAATAATATAATCTTACCGGATCGAACTTGGCAAAAATCGACATTATGTAATTGCGAATCAAATTGTGCAGAAAGTATAATAAAAACGAAAACTAATAATAATGTTTTAGATAAAAAAAAATATACAAACTTTCAATAAATTCTTCCGAATTGACTAAAGTTTTGCTGTCATCCATGCTGCCAATGCACTTTGTTTATGGTAGGTTATCTGAATCAGTAGAGGCATGAATTAATGGCGAATAAACTATGAAATCTTGTGTTTGAATTTTAATGATTTTGGATGTTATGTCGGAAATGGTAAATTGAATTAAATTTAAGGAAACCGTCTCGACATTAGTAGAATATATATCCAAGAGTGACGATTTAAAAGGTATATCGAAAAAGTCTGTTAATTGAAGAACTCTAAAAGCTTCGAAGTGTATTATGTTTTGCTTTTCAATAATAGACTCGATTTTGAAAATTCGTGTTCCAATTGGGCAACAATTGTTAGAGAACTCTACAGATAATTTATAATTTTGGAATATAACAGTTTTATAATATTGGTTTCCTAAGTGACATTAGGGAAAAGTGAAAATAGGGAAACGGGGTCTAAGGAATACATTTCTATAAGTCAATTATAAAATTGTTCCAAAGGCAAATATCATATTTTCATTTGTACTTTAACAGATGACAAAAAGTTCTCAAATTTAAAAGCACTTATATTATTTAATGTGGTGGAATATTGAAGACATTTTTGTGCCAAATGCAGCATATTATGAACATTAAAAATTACAAATTGCTCAAGCAATTTAGCAGCTAAAGAATTCTTACTTTAAAAATACTTATAGTTTAGAGGATGGAAATTCCACAAGATACATTTAAAAAATGTTTATAATGTTGCAAAGAAAGTCTATTCTTCAACACAACTCTGTGTATAATAAAAATTGCTGCAATTCTGTAGCCTTCCACCTTTCTAACTCTTCTAAACTTCTAGGCTGTCGATTAAAATTGGATGGTAGTTTGATTTTTTGCAAATTGTATGAAATAATTTTTATTTTGCCCTGGGATAAGGAAAAATGAAATTTTCGTTTTTTAATCCAATTCGTTAATAGCTGTTTTGTGACTCCTAATAGCACGCAATGCACGTAACCGATAGGCACTTGAGAAACACAACCGAAGTTGAGAGTTTCAAGTGGGATCGATACAGTTTGTTTGTGATGTATTAGATCTACTCTATTTTTGAAATTTTCATCAGTTCTAGCGGCAGAGTTTGAAATTTGCGAGTAAGGAAAAACAATATAACCTTTGCCGACCTTTGCACTTTTAATTGTGCATTTTGTACATGAGAAATATCCGGAGTAAAATTTCATTGAAAGGACTTTAGCTCTGGCGTCAGCATCACATATTAGGGATCTTAATTTAATTTTGACAATTTTGTTGTTATATTTAAAACCCAGAGCTTCCAATATTGCAATTTCTTCTGCAAAATCTTTTAGAAATTTTCGAAAATCAATATTTTTGCCTAACCCATGATAATAGCTAAGCACGAAAATGTGAGAAAATCCTACAATGTTTGCCATTAGAGGCGGTTAGAACTTTTCGATATAGATAGACCATCAATACCTATTTAAACTATATCAAAATTATTAATTTTATATTTTTTGAGAAAATAGTCCAGTGTCCTTGATAAACCTAAATAAAAATAGGAAACACCTGAACTTAATCCTACTACATCACTAGCACGTGGAGTGTTTTTTAATGATCTAACATTAATGGGAAGCCATGCAATATACACGTGTAAAACCACTAGTATTTTATTCATCGTTGAGCCACAGATGGAGTTGTCAACCGCTATACGCTGTAAATCGGCTTTTAATTTATAAATATTTCGGTCGAAATGGAGATTAGAATCATCAGAAATTGATGATGATGATGGGGAACGAGAAGAGTTTTGTAAGCTTGAAGGACCCTTTATTCAAAGAAACAAAGTTACAATGTGTTTCAGAAATTATATCCAATGCAGGGTAAAATTGGTTGATAAGTCCTTTTCGAACTAAATAAAATATACGTATAAAAAATTATTTAAACTTAACAACAAAATAGAATAAATTTAATAAAATATACACCAAAAATCAAAATAAAATTCAATCACAAAATTTACAAAAACGGAAATATTTAAACAATAAAAGCACAATACCAAAATGGCGTCGGCGGTGCGCGAAACTTATAATCACAACACAAAACGCAATGTAAAAAAATATTAATTTAGGTAATATATTTTATAATTTATTACATATATATGTACACAAAATTATGAATTTAAGTAATTCACAAAATCAAAATAAAATTCACTTATAAGATCACAATAATTAAATACATACGCCGACGAAAATTCAGAATAATCAAACCAATAAACGTACACACACATATGTCTAAATGATTGAATTCTATTAAAAAAACAAAATTATCTTCCGAATATTTAGCCAAAAATCGAAGGAAAATACGATAGCTCAAATTTTAGTTTCGTCTTGTTATACTTGGGTGGAACATATTTTGCCTAAAAAAATGTTCCTTTATCAGAAATTCAAATATAGCAATTTGTGTTGTTGCTTGTTTATTTGTAAATAATCAAAGAATTGTCATTGAGTATAGTTAAACAAAAGTTTTCCCTCAAAAGCCAAAATATTTTCGTTTAACAAAGGCTATACTGATGAAATTACATACAAAGGCTATACTGATGAAATTATATTTCGAGTAGTGAATATTTCAACTCATACAGCTAACTTCATGGTGAATTTTTGTGCATCAGAACTTTTATTTTTTGTATCATGTACGCAGACGCACCTTGAGTCGTCATTTTAAGAGAGAGATAACGAAGAGAAAAACGACGGGGACAGAAGTTTTTAAAAGGATTTTTTTTTACATTTTTGACTGTTTGGAAAATAATTAAATATAATATTAGGTGGGTTTATTTATTAACATAACTTCAAGTTCTATAAGAACATCGGGAATAATACTGGGAAATTTTTTTTAGTTTAACCAATATATTTAATTTAGGTTCTATTTATTTGAATAAATTTCAAAACTATATTTTTTGACGTCTTTTGTGAAATAATACAGGTATCAAGCATAAAACAATGAAAAATATTGGTTTAAAATATTTCCTTTTAAAATTTCCCTTTTTTTTCGAGTTCGTATACTCTGAATTTATCGCGAACTTGAAAAAACCAATGTTTTATCCAGAACATTGAAAAATAAAGTTAAAATTGATTTTATTTCGTTAATAGTGAATTAAAATGTGTAGTTTAACATTAAATGTATCTTATTTATTGATAAAAAATTAAATTCATTTGGATTTTACTGAAAAAATAAGAAAATTCTTATGCAGAACTTCATTCCAATAAGAAAATTTTTGAATTAAAAAACACGACTATTAATACGAAATTTTCGGAGTTTTTTAAATCTTTTTTTCACTTGTTTTTTTCTTGAGGTTTGTTGTATTTTATATATACCGATGTTACTATTTAAATAATTCCAAATTTTGCAGTTATTTAACTTTAACATCTATAAAATATACATGCTACCGCATGCAAAAAATAACATTTTTTTTTAAATAAAACGATAATACAATTAAGAGAATAAAAGCACATCTAAAAATTTCTGTGGCAAAAATAATATCTGTTTCTTTTTTGTTTTGTGTTAGTGTATTAATTCTAAGTGCAATTTACCAATTTATAGTTTTTTAAAGGAAAGTTTTTAATTTATAAGAAAATAATTTTTACATGCAAAAGTACAGTAGTTATTTAAAAAGAATTGACCTAGCAGTGTTATCCTTGCCGCTTATAGAATTTCATAGGAAAAATAAAAAGTTGCCGCATTTTATTATTTTTGTATTTAAATGTTTTTTAAATGATTATTTGTTTTAAATATAATGTAATATATAGCCAGGCTAACTTTTCCATATTTTTTCGCTCTCTATGTCCAGAGCAAGACTCTTAATTGGTAAATTGGCTTAAAAGTTGTAGTTGGGAAATTGCCACGGAGATGTTTTTAAAATAGTAGAGGATCGAAAGAAAGTTTCGGATATACTTATAATAAAATAGCAAAATAAAAATGATAAAGTTAAGAAGGTATTTTTGTATTATTTTCGATTAACGCATCGCAACTGTTTTTTTTAAGACGGTTGCACTTGATATTTGTATGTTAACATTCAGATATATTACTTTTGTTTAATTTTTGTTAATAGAAATGAATTATATATTATTCTCCCTATTAAATTTGCTAGAAAGACTATTATAGAAGCAGCTAAAAGACTATTATAGAAACTGTCAGTTATTTAACTGGATCTTAAGTGGAGAAGGTGAAAAAAGAGGATAGTACAGAAACGGTTCTTGATTTTTTCAAGCCACAAAAGAATGCCGTATTCTTACAGTAGGACAATTAATCTCTTTTCTTTAAAGAAAAGCAATATTTGAAACAAAACATGCACTTGAAACCGAACCACGAACAGACGAGCATTCTCAGTCAGAAGATTATTCTGCACATGCATATCTCGTTTATATGATGTCAGTTTGACTGGAATTTGTTTTTTATAGTCTTATTTTTTAAACAAATAGATTAGCGTATTTTATTTATTTCTATTAAATTATATTGATACATATTTTTACTGCCGCATTATATTTTATATTGATTTTTATGAAATTTATAAAAGAAAACAAATTATCAATAATCTATCTATCTTTAACGATAAATTTAAATTCTATGTTCTAAAAGTTAGTGCAAATTTTAAAATATAGGTGAATTATTATTTTGCATAGAGAATATTCGTATACATATACCATATCATGTTATATATATCATTAGGCAATTGTCCTCACGAACATATTATTTTATATATTTCTGTGTTGTTTCATTAGACGATCTGATTCGGAACAGATCAATAGTTACGATTGAAGTACAGCTACTAATATAACAATGCATCCTAGTGTTTTAAGAAAATTCTCATATTTGCTGAGGACCAATAATCTGATAAGAGTCTGCATTTTATTTAGCTTGCAGTAAATTCATTTCAAAAAGTAATGCAGGTTGTATGTCTTTTTACGATTAAATAAATTTTCGTTAGACTTTAACTAATTACAGTTTATGAATAAACTACCAAATAACCTTATTAAGAATGTATAGTAAAACGTAAAGGTTGAATTTTATTATACCTTACACAATTTTCAATTCTTTGAACTTAACAGGTTTAATTAAACAGTCCACTCGTGCTTCGCATGTATTTTATTTTACTATAATAGGAAATAAAGCTCGGTACAACACGAAAAAAATATTTCGTCATTTGAAAATTTAGCAAGAATTTGGACAACAGCAATTAAGACATCATCAAAATGAAATACCATCAAAAATTTGATGAATACATCTTAAACATCCTTGGACACGATCCGACCATTAATTACTCAAATATCAAACATATCCTACCTATAATAAATCAAAATTCATTTTAAGCAAACAACAGATATATTTAAGTAAAGTGATCAAACCAATAGCACGCAACATCACTGGATTACCAAGACTGCATAAACAAACATACTTATGCGTTCATTAATAAATTTTACCACATCACCATCATACAGGATTGCTAAATTTCTCACAAAATGGCTAACCGATAACAAGACATTTCATCAATAAAAAATAACAACCACGAGCTAGTCGACAAAATTATATCAGTTCAGATACATAGTGACGCCAAACTTGAGTCATTAGATGTTATACCAATATGTATACAAATAAACCGGTCCTGTTAGATTGGTATTCCCCATGAAAAGTAGATAATAATTAGAACATCTTTAATGAAAGGGAAGAATATGGTAAGATTTATAAATAAAATAATGATGATGAAGTGGGAGGATAAACTATAAGTATTGCTTCTCATTGTTGACGACTTATGGTGGAAGTTGTGAACCGTAGTGGAATAATAATAATTTCATACCCGTATCAATGATAGAACACTTATGATCCTGAATCAAAATTACATTGATTTTTATAATCTTTAATATGTGGAAATTTTTAGGAAATTCTTGGCTGATAAAATCATTTCTGAATGCTCAGCTAGACGAAGTTTAATAAATAACACGCCAGGGTACAAATAGCCGTGGAATTGAAAGGAAACATTTGCATTGAATGTATTTATTTTTATTTCCAGGCATTTGCTAGAAGAAAGCGGATTGCTTTTATTTATTTTAATATTGTATCCAAATTTCGACCGGGAATATGTTGAGTGTTCACAACACGATAAAATTGTTATGCTAATTTTTTTTTATTGAATTAATTTTTTTCAATTTCTCTTGAAACAAAAATAACTTTGGGTGACATTACATTACATATTTTCTGTATCAAAAACACCAGCGAAAAATTATATTAATTTATATGCATTACAATACTGATGTTTAGCATAAAATAAATAAATCAATATAAATTAAATTCTTTTTCAAAATATATACAATCTGGATTTCGTTTCAGAAGCACAATGTATATCGTATGGATCATTCTTATTTAATTTTGTTAAACAGCTTCCTAGGATTGTCAGTAATAGTTCGTTTAAGATTAAAATAAGTAAATTGCTTCTTTTTTATACCAATCTTCTTTCATCCAAAATATGCGGTTTATCTTTTTTTTTATTGGCACAAATAGTCACAATAATTAAGTTTTTTTAAATTGGAATATCCATTTAGATTATAATATTGGTTTCATAGTTTAAGAATTTAAACTTTATGATTCAGCAAAGATTCTTAAACATAATACAAATCTATTGCATTATTTGTCCTATCTATAACAATGGTTGAGATAATCGACGTTATACTATAAAATAAAGTATTTAGAGGTTGTGATAACAGATATTGACTCGAGAGCGAACAATCAAGATATAAAATCCCATTACTGCACCCTGTCGCTGTGAGGATTCCAACTTCCAACTTTGGACCTGTCGACCCAAACGCCAAAGCCTTAGCCATTACGATCTTTGTTCGGTAAATTATAACCATTCGAATTTATTTCTTACTATCCCTAATACTTTCTACAACAGAATACTTTTTTCATTTTTACTGTAAATCAAACTTGTATGACAAATCTATAGAAATGGTTTAGAGAAGTCAGAACAAAATTTTTCACTAAACAAATTTAAATAAAATAAATTTTTGAATAAAAAACCAAAATCGTAATTTAAGCTCGTAATTCGTAGAACCCACACATTCAGTCGTATGCTACGTTTCATCCGGCTAAACGCGATACATCTGTTTGTTGATGTTATTGTTGGAGCAACTGTACAAAAAGCATTCATTTATTTTTAAAGTTGTTTTGTGTCTTAATTTAATTTTTAAGAATTTATTTGTTCTTTTATTTCAATGAAAGAAAAAATTATAAAAACAAACAAGGATAATATGTACCCAAATGGAAAATGTTGTTCTGTTAAAATGTAATTAATTATTTTGTACAAGGATTTTATTTTTTTGTGTAATTCCTGTTGTTAAATTTGTGTTTTAGGATTGTTGTTGTTATCATGATTTTAAATAGCCATTTTTAATGGACTTAATTTTTTATGGTTTCTTATATTAATTTTGTTTAGTTTATTTATTCTATTTTTTTTTCTTCTTATATTTGTTTAATGATTTTATTTAAGTCAATTAAGTTTTATGAGCTAATTATTTTTATTATGAGTTTAATTAAATTAAATTATTATACACAAAATATAGGGTCGGATAAACCAAAGGTTTTACTCTCTCTCTCTCGTTTTCTTTCGCTATATTTATATGAATAACCCAATTTATTTACTTCACAGTACATATCAAGAGGATAAAATCAGTATTTAATTATTTGATTTGTTGCTGGTTGGGTTGCTAAATATTTATAACAATTAAATTTCTAGAATAAATAAGAAGAGGGTATTGTAATTGCTGATACACACATACGTGTTAATACTAAATGAATAATTGCTCGAATATTTGTGACTATTTATTGGAAGTTTAATTTGCCTTGAGAATTGAAAATTATTTCTTCGAAAAAAATTATGACGTGCGATAAGTAATGTGTGAACTTTAAACCAGTGTTTAAATATAAAATTTATTTTTCGATATACACATGTACTTTGGTTCTTTTTTTCCTTTCCTTTTCCAGAAATAAATTAAAATTTATTTCCTTTCCTTCGAAATTTCGAATGAATGTACTAAATAACAAAATCATTTTTTTCCCAAAAAAAGATTTTAAAATTGTTATTTTTTATTTCTTTCGTGAACTTAACAAAGTACATTGGTTTGTATACTTAATTTTTTTGTTAATTTTACCATGCGTTAGCATACTATACATACTTTAGAGATGAAGTTATAATAAGATTCGCTTAAATTCATTTAATTGAGAGTAATTGTGTTACGACGGTATTGTTACAGTATAACAAAAATTTAAAATTTAAATAACAAAAAAATAAAATAAACAATTCAAAAATATTTAAAAGATATGCAGATTACTAACACTAAAAAACTAAAATGTTTCTTGATATTCAAACTGAGAATTACAATTTGCTAATAATAAATCATTTATTGAATCTGCCCACAATTTTTTAATTTCTTTAATCAGAAAAAAACAATTTAAGCGAAAAAAAACATCGCACAACGCTGCATTGTGTTGCAGGAACCGCATGAACGATCCTGGCTAAGGCAATTAAATGGCAATTCCACTTCCTTTATCAACCAGTAATCTACTATACAACACCGAGCAAATAGCGCAGTGGTTAAAGCTGCGACGTTTGGATCGGGAGGTACCAGGTTCGAATCCCAACCTAGAGGCGCGATTCAAAAGGGATTTTTCATCTCCCGATTACGATTGTTGGAATGTAGAACTCATGGGCCGACCCATCTTCCATGTCACTGTACAGGGCAACATGGAGGTGTTATGCTGTACTTGTGTGAATGGGAAAAATGGGTTGAATGAATGTTAGTGTGAATGTGGTTATTGCACCGTGGGCCCATTAGTGGCATTGAGTGCTGGAGTAAAAACCGCCCAATTTATATAAAAAAAAAAAAATCTACTATGTTAATATTAACATCCAATGGCTGTGGTTTGTAATTTTTGATTTCTTTGTTGACGTCTTCATTTACATTTGTATTGTCGTGTGTACGGATGTGTCGTACGATATAGGCATTCCTTAAAATATTTAAATCTGACGCTAAGACAATGTGACAGGCAGATTATTTACTAATTGTTGTTGCTCGAGTAAACTATCTCGATGCTCATAAAGTCATTATACGTTTTATTTTGAGCAAAGAATGGGAAACATATAAAAAAAATATCGCGTTTGCCTTTGTGAAAGATTACGAAAACAAAATAATTTTGGAATAGTAAATAATCAAAGAAACGAAAAATCTAAATTTAATGACAGTGATGAATACAAAATATGAAAATACATTAAAATTCCTCTCCGCGGAAAGATATTTTTTGTTTTTTTTATTTTTTCCAAGGAAAGAAATTTTATAAAAATTTAATTCTTTCCCGAAAATAAGAAAGATTTGGAGAATGTAAGAAAAATGAATTTAAACACTGCTTTAAACATAAATATACGTTACGATTAATTTTACAAATATTTAATACATTTCCATTATATGACTCATCTAATTAAATAAACCAAAAATCTAAAATAATTCACCTTAATTATAATGAATCGCTTTTATTATAATTGATCAATTTACTTTGAAACCTTTTACTGAACTAATCTAACCAAAATAAATCAAATTCCCACAAGGCTTTTCTATAGTATAAAAAAAAGAAAACCATTTCCAATTTTCGAACAAAAGTAACAACAACAAATGTTCTCTTTTCGATACTAAATCTAAAAAAAACATTAATTTCCCATAGTCCCTAAGATCAATTATTTCGATCAATAATAATACAACTGTGCTGTTTTTTTTATTATATACTCAAATTAAATTGGTAATTTTTCATGATTATAGAAATTTGGAATTTTGTCACCGGAATATAATTCATATTTCCAATTTAGCTAAAATTGATATCATAAATAAACATATATGTAGGTATTGAAAAAAACAATAAAAAATCAAAATCGCAAAAAAATAATTTTTTTTTATTTGTTTGATAAATGATGAATTTTATTTTAATCAAGTTTTATTAAAATCGATTAAAATAAAAATTGAATTGTGTTATTTATGGTTTTAAATTTTCATTGGAATTTACATGAAGGGAAAATTTTAACCTGAAATTTTTGATTTTAAGATTTAAAATCAAAGTTAAACAACAAAAATATGAAAACATTAAATAATTATTTTTAATAATTTAATTGGAATTTATAAGAATTAGACCTAAAAATAATCTTTTAAGTTAACCGTTGAAGATTTTTCTTATTTAAATTTAAAAATCATCTATGGTTGAAGGCCCTGACTCGTACATTGGCAAATGATGATATTAATACATTTGAATATTTTGCCAGTATTTTTTGAACTAAGTAAGAGAGTATTGCAGCCATTCCATGCGAAATCAGACAAAAAAAAGACATTTACGGGGTTAGTGTCCAATTATTTGGAAATTCGGGGAGATGGTAAGTCTAGATAAAAATAAATATAATTTGAGTAAAAACGGTCAAAATACGCGGAGTAATAATTTTTTTTTTTGTCGGAAACTCAAATGTTCACATCTTTAAATTCGTGTATCTTAAGTATTTCTTGTCCGATTTTCACGTGTAATAGCTCGTTGGAAAAATAATTACACATACTTTCAAGTAAGCGTTTTAAATTTTGGTGTTAATTTACAATATATCGTTTAAATTTCCGTTTTAAATAGTATTTTGCTGAAAAATCGAAATGCTCACCCTTTTATTTTTTTTATCGTAAAGCACCTTTCAAATAAGCCATCTTTCACGATGGAGACTCAACGCGTTCGAGTTTTATAGAATAAAACGTCATAACAAGTTACGGTGAAATTTAACATTTCAGTACAATTATTTATTCTAAGCTACGAAATTCATGTTTTGGTGCTTACTTTTAAAGTTTTATTCAATATAGTTAATTTATTTACAAATTATTTTAATTTAAAATTATAAAAATTATCAGAATTGGAAAATCGACGCGCTGTGATGTGGTTGTTACCATTGGGAACAAAGCACTGATAATCGTGAGTTTCTCTGATGGGTTTTACTGAATCAAATTTTTTTGCTAGTGATCGTGCCACCCTTCTGTACTCTTGATTTGTACAAAATCTTAAAGTAATGTTTGATTCATTTTTTGTAGCCCAATCGAAAAGTTGTTGTGCTGTCGTTATTTGATCAGCGTTGGCTTTCGTGGCATTTTGTTTAAAGGCACACCCAATTCCGTCGTGTATGTATAATTTGCATTTTATGTATTGGTAACGCCGATGTTGAATTCTGTTCTTGGTAATGATGTAAAAGATATCGCCGATGTTGGTTCTGCTAAATTTAATTTTCAGGCTGCCTTGGACTGGGATCTTGTAATACGGCGTTTCTTTTAAGGCAGAAGAGATGGTGGAATGGCTCGGGTGGCACTCATCAGACTAACTTCGGTCTGGTTAATTCTTCCAACTCCGGTAGCTGAATTAGATATACCATGAATTGGATTTGGATTGGAAATGAACCCATTTTAGAATAGGCATCCCTCATACCAGTTCTTTATCTGAGCCAAAATAAACGTAGTCCAGGTACACTATCCATAATTATTTTGATGGCTTTCTTAATCTCACTTACCAACACTCTTTACCACTTTTGATTAAAAGATTTTTCGTTTGTGTTAGGTAAGTTATTGTTTTGGATTTAAATAAATTATAGGTAAGAAATTAAAATAAGCAAATAAAAATAATTATAAGACTAATATAGAGTCGATTGGTAACAATCGTGAAAAAGAATGAAAAAGCTTACATTCACATTTTACGTTAAGCAACTGCATACTTTGTTTTTTGAATAATTGTGAACTTGCATAAGATTCCCCGTCAGAGAAATTTGTTTGAAATGTTGACCTTCTATCGAGCTTTTGTACAAGTTGTACCCAACAAATTTTTTTTTTTATAGAACCATACTTTATGTAATTTAAAGCTTTTAACAACCATATACATTAAACAGTTTTTCGATCAAGTTTGATTATACATAAAATGGCGTCCTTCAGCTATTTTATTAAAAAAATATTTATTAATTAACTTTTAGGATACATTAACTCACCGTACCTTCAAGGTACAATTACATATTTTTTATACATTTTTAATCAGCCTTCAGTGACCATATGCTGATCAAATAACGACAGCACAGCAACTTTTCGATTGGGCTACAAAACTTTTAGATTTTGTACAAATCAAGAGTACAGAAGGGTGGCACGATCACAAGCAAAAAAATTTGATTCAGTAAAAGCCATTAGAAGAGCTCACGATTATCATTGCTTTATTCCCAATGGTAACAATCACAGCGCGTCGATTTTCCAATTCTGATAGATAATTTTAAATTAAAATAATTCGTAAATAAATTAACTTTATTGGATAAAAGTGTAAAAAGAACCAAAACATGAATTTCGTAGTTTAGAATTAATAATTGTACTGAAATGTTAAATTTCACCGTAACTTGTTATGACGTTTTGTTCTATAAAACCCGAACGCGTTGAGTTTCCATCGTGAAAGGCTTATTTGAAAGGTATTGTCAGGTGCTTTACGATAAAAAATTAAAAATAAAAGGGTGAGCATTTCGATTTTTCAGCAAAATACTATTTAAAACGGAAATTTAAACGATATATTGTAAATTAACACCAAAGTTCAACTTACTTGAAAGTATGTACAATTGTCTTTCCAACGAGCTTTTACACGTGAAAATCGGACAAGGAATACTTAAGATACACGAATTTAAAGATGTGAACATTTGAGTTTCCGACAAAAACAAATTATAACGGAACTCCGCGTATTTTGACCCCATCGAGTTTCTACTCAAATTATATTTTTTTTATCTAGACTTACCATCTCCCCGAATTTCAAAATAATTGGACTCCTTGCCTCCGGAAGGGTGTCTGGTTTCACGTGGAATGGCTGATTAACAGTACACGTAAGAGAGTATCGTGTATCGATGCAAAACTAACGATTTCGATATAGATGATCTACATATGTAAATAAAAAAGCAGTACGGGCAATTTAGAAAGTGTTCATTATTTGTTTTAATTCACAAGCCGATATGTTTGTTCTGACAATCGAAAAAAATTATGTTTGTCCAAAGCCACAGATAGTCGATGACATTAAAATTTATCATGAATTTGAAAAGAAAAGATCCAGTGCTGGGATGTTCTAACTTCGATATTCGACGAAATATCGAAAATATCGATGAAATCGTATGTTGTACCATTTTCGACCATCACTTTTTTCCATTCTCTATCACAGAAATATTTTTCGGTAATATGTACAATACAAAATAGAGAACATAACCTCACAAAATTAAACATATGTCAAAATTTATTCGTGTTTACAGGAAAGATCTCGTCGGATAAATCATTATTAAATTAAATCAAAATTTATTGTAACATTTATTATTTATTATAACAATAAATTTATTATTTATTTATAATTTATAAAATCATATTTAATATATTCGATTTACTTAATAAATAGTTTTTATTGAGTTGTAACATGTAAGTATTTAAATAAAATTGTATAGAAAGTGAAAATATATATACATATGTAATATGCATTATGCGTAGGGAAAGGAAAAAAATCACAACGCCCGCCCAATTTGATGGGATGCTCAGTGTTATGGAGGAGCACCATGCATCACAGCTTTGGGCCGAGCTAACTATTACCTTAAACTCCCAGGGGTTTCCTATGAGGGACGAGGAAGGTTGGAAAAAGGTAAGACGATTTTTCACATTAGTGTTTAGGTGTATTTATGTGAAATAGTAATAAATTCTTCATGTTACAGGTTTGGGCTGACCTGAAAAAAAAAAAAAAAAAAAATAGTTAAGACAAGAAACTACCGATTGTCGGCAAACTGGGGGTGATTCTCGGACAGTTATTTTGTCGTCTTTCGACGAGAGAGTGGTCGCTGTCACCAGTCTCGATAAATCTACATTCGAGATAAAAGGTGCTAAATTTGGCCATGGCGAGATTTGTTCAGACGTGACCATTGTCAATGAAGTTGCCGCCAATACATCTACAAGCAATTTTGAAATTGAAAGTGTTCCTACAAATGCTATTACACAAGATCGGCCTGAAAGAAAACGAGTGACGATCCAATCCAAAATGCTGGATGAGCTGAAAAAACAAGGACAACAAAATCACGATTATCAAAATGAGCTTTTGAAAGAACTACGCGAGTCCAACAATTTAAACTCGCAGCGACTTGAAATTGAAAAGAAGAGAATATATGAATTAAATAATAAAATGAATAATTAAATTAATCATTTGATTTGATATGAAATAATAAGAAAATGAAATGTGATATATATATATACATATATATATATATATACATATATATATATATATACATATATATATATAAATATATATATATATATATATATATATATATATATATATATATATATATATATATATATATATATATATATATATATATATATATATATATATATATATATATATATATATATATATTTTAAGTTTATTTAAATATTTTATTTCAATTTATTTATTTTTAATAAAAATATATTTTATTTAAAAAACTAAAAGTTGAGTAGCCCATTTCTTATTTGTGCTGCCGTTGAGGCATCCCCAGTTTCGAATTTAAACTCTCTACTCTATGATTTGGTTTATTGTTGGTAATTCTTCCGCTATGTTTAAATCAATTTTGTTTATTAAACAAATATTCAGGAGGGCGCAACATACATTTATTATTTTGGTTACTTTGGCAGCCTCGTATCTTAGCACGCGCTCGCCAAGAAGACACCTAAATGTGCCTTTAAGAACACCATTGCACCGTTCAATGGGATTTCGCGCTTGAGCATGTAAATGTTTATATTTTTGCTGCGTCTCATTGGGATTCCTAAAGGGAGTCATAAGCCACGGCTCCAATGGGTAACCGGAGTCGCCCAAAAGCCATGTGTTACGTTCTCCGTTTATATAGTTCTTCTCCATCGTCACACGATCTTCAGTCAATGCCCATATCCCTGAATCATGGGATGATCCAGGATAAGTGGCACACACTGAGAGTATCATCAAATCGTAATTACAAATCTAAAAAACACGAAAGCTTAAAAATCTAACAGTAGGTAATATTACTAATTTACTTACCAATTGAACATTTATTGAATGACCGCTTTTTCTGTTTACAAAAATATGTTCGTCATTGTTAGGTGCTATAATTTGCACATGAGTGCAATCTATGCAGCTTATGATGCCGAGGTGGCCCGTTTTCTCAAAAAATTTCTGCTTATATTGCAGTTTTTTACCCTCATCTGGAAATTTTATGAATTTTGAACAAATGGTTTCTTCCAATATTGCCGTAATTTGTGTAACTGCCCTAGAAACTACGGATTGATCCATAGAGTGGAGTAAAACGTCCCTACCGTTCTTTGGTACGACCCAGTTCCATAAAAATTAAGAACGGCTGCTAATTTGATTTCCAGCGGTATTTTTGTGATTCGCCGCCCTGTATCTATTAACGGCCTCAGCTCAGTCAATAGGTATTTAAAAATATCTTTATTCGCTCTAAAAGATTCCATGAATTTATAAAAAAAAATGTAATTTGTTTATTATAATTGTGAAAGAACAGAAATAATCAAATTAAACTTACTTTTTGTCTTCCATTTCCATTATATCGTATCTATTACGAAGAAAGCGCCTTTCAATATAGTAATTTATATTTTTTTTATTTTTAGTTTGATTATGACACCCTGTCAAAGAAACACAAAACCCTCCCGTATACATATAATTTATATTTTATAAATAATTTTATTTAACTTATTATCACTTTATTCAAATTGTTAAGATCACTTTATTAATTATTATAACCAAAATGTAAACTTGACAGCTACCGCACAATAATAAACAACAATTTTTAATACCGAAAAAGTGGTACAATATCAAAATATCGAAATCCGATCGAAAAAGTTATAACATACCAAATATGTTTTTTTTCGATGTGATATATTTTATCGAAGTGATGTTAGAACATCCCAGCACAGACATCAAAAGAAAAGATGAATTTGCAATACATCATTGAATTAACATTGAAAAGACAAAACACCTGTGAGGATAGTTTTAAAATATCTGAAGAGTTGAACTCTTACCAAATCGACCATGGTGAGCAAGCTACATATAAACAATAAAATAATTCAAATGATTAATTGCTGTTGAAATTTTCTGAAAGATAAAAATATAATTGTACCGAAAGAAGATGTGTACGCATTAAACATCAAATACGAGTTGAAAGCTTAGATTTTAAAACATAAATTGTTCGCAACCAACAACATATTTCGACGTTAGCCCTTTAAACAGTTTCCAGACCCATAGAAAATCAAAATTTCATGTGGATTGATATTTTTGTTCTGATTTAATTCTGAAATCATATACAGGGTCTTTCAAGAACATTTTTTAAATTTGAAATTAAACACTTGTTGTTAAAAAGATATGTCATTCTTTATTGAAACTTAGTGTAGATACTTCAAATATCCACCACGAGATGTTGATCATTTGGTCTATATTATCCATCACATTTATACATAATTGCGTCTCTATTTCACGAATGACACGTTCGTCATTGGTTTTGAGATCTTCGATTGATTGTGGATTATTTTGATAATTCTTATCCTTCACATAGCCCTGCAAAACGTAATCTAATGGTGTAGATCTCACGTTCTTGGTGGCCAACAACATTTCCTCTTCGCGAATTTATACGTCCATTTAATCTGTTAAAACCGATTGTCTCATTAGCTGTATGACATGTAGCGCCATCCTGTTGAAACTGTTACGGCTGCATTGAATACCATCGTATCGCAGCAATGAAGAATGATCGGCGTAACGATGACAATTAATTAAATAGTATTTACAACAAAAACAAATATATCATGTTTATCGTTTTCGGTCATTGACCCGTTTTTTATTGTTCTATTGCTTTCCAAATCGGCAAAAATAATTATGTATATTATTCCTATATACTTATGTATGTATATAAGTAATGTATAAATTATGATCTATATATACTGTAAATAGTGTATTCAGTTTATATACGTTTACATGTACATATATCAATGTTTGTGTTTTCTAGAACATGTATAGAAAGTGGTTCGATTAGTCTGCAAATCTGGTTGCCGCGTAAAGATGAATTAGGGGAAATTTGAGGTATATATTATATACAGGTGTATAAGTATAGAAGTAAATAATAGAAATAAATAAATCTGGTCAGCTTTACACGTTTAAATTTTCTCTTTGATGATTTAATTTGGTTTGAGAGGTCATTAGGAACACAATTTAAATATATTAGCTGCCTTTGCAATCCATAACCAAAATATATACTATATTAGCTGTTCCTGCAATCCAATTGTGGATTGTTATTTTCTTTCGAGTATATTTATTTATAAATTGGGTAAGTTATCTTTGACTTCATATGTACTTATGCATATACACGTGTACTTATATAGAGCATTTTTCTACTAAGTAGCATCCCCAAAAGATAACCAAGAAGAATTCGTTTGGTGTAGAGGACCTCTCAGCTCTGATTTAAAGAAACGGAGTAAAAAGCTTTTTATGGCGCTATAGGACCAATAATATATAGAGTCACTTGATCTAAGGCAGTGTTCTTCACACCTATATAAATAATAAAAGCATTGGTGTAGTTTTTAACTTAGTGTTACAAGTGTACCTATATAGTAAATAGCTAAGAAAAGAAAAATTGTGATAAATAAATATATTATATACCTTATTCGGTATTCTTGTATCATGTGTTTACATATGATTATGTATGTATTTATATATAATATGTGTATTTGGCCATAGTGAAATTTTGATATATCAGTCCTATTTTGATATATATACATATATATAAAAAAAAATTATTTAGTTAGTTCATATATAGTTGATAAAAAAAAAATAAGGAATAAAAAAAAAGTAGTATATAGAAATTTACATAAGAAAAATAATAATAATAGTGGTGTTATAGTGATTTAACAGGTTTTACAGCACGGACCAAAACAGGGAGTACTCTTTGCGGACGCCTGGTAAGTTTTTTTTATGTAATTATTTTCACTCTGCCGTATTCTATTAGTGTTTGTTTTCTTATGGAAATAAAAAAAAAATATAATTTGTAACACAAAATATTTAAGAATATTCTATAATATATTTAAGAATTTACAAAAATTTACAAATAGTTAGTGAAAGTATGACAAAAATATCTACAATAATGTTCATAAAGTCTGAATTATAAGTTTCAATTTAAAAGCTATGGAGTGATTTTTTTTATTTATGGTGATGTGATGGTCGGAGATAACCCATGTGATTTGAGTGATATTTTTTTTTGCACGTAATATGATGTTTGTTCCACCATTCAAACTAAGTGGCAAAAGTAACCCCCCAAGCCGTTGAACCTACCCGATGTAAAACAATACGTGCAGCCACTTTAGTATGGTCGGTTACAAAACCGCAAGTCGTTAATATTCCTACCATCAAATATTGGCCATAACAAATTGATTATCATGCCTCTGAAGCGAACACCATTGACTTCGGCCCATACAAACCAACATACTGTAACACAAGAAGAATGCAATTGCTGTTCAACAACTACCCTTAGATTTTCAGAAGCCCAAATGCTACAGTTTTGATGAAAAGACAATAAACTTCAACAGAAAAAACAAATGAAAATGAGCTTCAACAGAAAAAATATTTTTTTTTGGAAAAATATCAACTTGTTTAATGTTCCAATCTGCAAATTGTCGACATTGAGAATGATCTCGCAGGTATAATTCTTGTACCAATTGGACCTTATAGGGATGTAAAAATAAATCCTTCCGTAAAATTCGCCATGTGGCCGTGTGAACAAGTTAAATTGTTGAGAACTTCGTGAAATCAATGAACGTGGGTTCCTTTACGTGTTACTCTCTGTATAGATTTTTAATGATGATGACCGATGCAATCTCCCATAAGATCTATCTTCATAATAGATTTTAATTATTGATATGATTTTAAAGCGAAATTGAATTCATTTTACTAAATGATCAACCTACTACTGTTTATTTTTAAAAGAACTGAATAACGAAACTTTTAAAATAGCTACATAGGCTGCGGACCAATTCACGGGTAAAAGTCGACTATTACTTTAATTTTTGGTAAATTCATTTACCCTATCAAAAAGTAGGGTAAGGCGAGTATACAAAAGTAAATATTTAACGTTTAGGATGTTCATCATCATGTCCACCACGAGATGTTGATCATTTGGTCTATATTATCCATCACATTTATACATAATTGCGTCTCTATTTCACGAATGACACGTTCGTCATTGGTTTTGAGATCTTCGATTGATTGTGGATTATTTTGATAATTCTTATCCTTCACATAGCCCTGCAAAACGTAATCTAATGGTGTAGATCTCACGTTCTTGGTGGCCAACAACATTTCCTCTTCGCGAATTTATACGTCCATTTAATCTGTTAAAACCGATTGTCTCATTAGCTGTATGACATGTAGCGCCATCCTGTTGAAACTGTTACGGCTGCATTGAATACCATCGTATCGCAGCAATGAAGAATGATCGGCGTAACGATGACAATTAATTAAATAGTATTTACAACAAAAACAAATATATCATGTTTATCGTTTTCGGTCATTGACCCGTTTTTTATTGTTCTATTGCTTTCCAAATCGGCAAAAATAATTATGTATATTATTCCTATATACTTATGTATGTATATAAGTAATGTATAAATTATGATCTATATATACTGTAAATAGTGTATTCAGTTTATATACGTTTACATGTACATATATCAATGTTTGTGTTTTCTAGAACATGTATAGAAAGTGGTTCGATTAGTCTGCAAATCTGGTTGCCGCGTAAAGATGAATTAGGGGAAATTTGAGGTATATATTATATACAGGTGTATAAGTATAGAAGTAAATAATAGAAATAAATAAATCTGGTCAGCTTTACACGTTTAAATTTTCTCTTTGATGATTTAATTTGGTTTGAGAGGTCATTAGGAACACAATTTAAATATATTAGCTGCCTTTGCAATCCATAACCAAAATATATACTATATTAGCTGTTCCTGCAATCCAATTGTGGATTGTTATTTTCTTTCGAGTATATTTATTTATAAATTGGGTAAGTTATCTTTGACTTCATATGTACTTATGCATATACACGTGTACTTATATAGAGCATTTTTCTACTAAGTAGCATCCCCAAAAGATAACCAAGAAGAATTCGTTTGGTGTAGAGGACCTCTCAGCTCTGATTTAAAGAAACGGAGTAAAAAGCTTTTTATGGCGCTATAGGACCAATAATATATAGAGTCACTTGATCTAAGGCAGTGTTCTTCACACCTATATAAATATTAAAAGCATTGGTGTAGTTTTTAACTTAGTGTTACAAGTGTACCTATATAGTAAATAGCTAAGAAAAGAAAAATTGTGATAAATAAATATATTATATACCTTATTCGGTATTCTTGTATCATGTGTTTACATATGATTATGTATGTATTTATATATAATATGTGTATTTGGCCATAGTGAAATTTTGATATATCAGTCCTATTTTGATATATATACATATATATAAAAAAAAATTATTTAGTTAGTTCATATATAGTTGATAAAAAAAAAATAAGGAATAAAAAAAAAGTAGTATATAGAAATTTACATAAGAAAAATAATAATAATAGTGGTGTTATAGTGATTTAACAGGTTTTACAGCACGGACCAAAACAGGGAGTACTCTTTGCGGACGCCTGGTAAGTTTTTTTTATGTAATTATTTTCACTCTGCCGTATTCTATTAGTGTTTGTTTTCTTATGGAAATAAAAAAAAAATATAATTTGTAACACAAAATATTTAAGAATATTCTATAATATATTTAAGAATTTACAAAAATTTACAAATAGTTAGTGAAAGTATGACAAAAATATCTACAATAATGTTCATAAAGTCTGAATTATAAGTTTCAATTTAAAAGCTATGGAGTGATTTTTTTTATTTATGGTGATGTGATGGTCGGAGATAACCCATGTGATTTGAGTGATATTTTTTTTTGCACGTAATATGATGTTTGTTCCACCATTCAAACTAAGTGGCAAAAGTAACCCCCCAAGCCGTTGAACCTACCCGATGTAAAACAATACGTGCAGCCACTTTAGTATGGTCGGTTACAAAACCGCAAGTCGTTAATATTCCTACCATCAAATATTGGCCATAACAAATTGATTATCATGCCTCTGAAGCGAACACCATTGACTTCGGCCCATACAAACCAACATACTGTAACACAAGAAGAATGCAATTGCTGTTCAACAACTACCCTTAGATTTTCAGAAGCCCAAATGCTACAGTTTTGATGAAAAGACAATAAACTTCAACAGAAAAAACAAATGAAAATGAGCTTCAACAGAAAAAATATTTTTTTTTGGAAAAATATCAACTTGTTTAATGTTCCAATCTGCAAATTGTCGACATTGAGAATGATCTCGCAGGTATAATTCTTGTACCAATTGGACCTTATAGGGATGTAAAAATAAATCCTTCCGTAAAATTCGCCATGTGGCCGTGTGAACAAGTTAAATTGTTGAGAACTTCGTGAAATCAATGAACGTGGGTTCCTTTACGTGTTACTCTCTGTATAGATTTTTAATGATGATGACCGATGCAATCTCCCATAAGATCTATCTTCATAATAGATTTTAATTATTGATATGATTTTAAAGCGAAATTGAATTCATTTTACTAAATGATCAACCTACTACTGTTTATTTTTAAAAGAACTGAATAACGAAACTTTTAAAATAGCTACATAGGCTGCGGACCAATTCACGGGTAAAAGTCGACTATTACTTTAATTTTTGGTAAATTCATTTACCCTATCAAAAAGTAGGGTAAGGCGAGTATACAAAAGTAAATATTTAACGTTTAGGATGTTCATTTTTTAATGATCTACGGATTGAGTAAGCTGGAAATAAACAAAATCACGTATTTCAATAAAATAAAAATACTAAAAACCGACTTTTACCTTAGTAATTGATTTACCCGTGAATTGGTCCGCAGCCTTTATACTCTATTTAAGAAAAACGTTTTTATTGGAAGAGCTTTTACATAAGTATCATCTTAATTACATTAAAATAATTCAAAATGTTGGATTAATGAGTTAATGACTGAAACTTAAAAGCAAAATTCAAATTTGTAATTTGGAGATAATCTTTAGTACGTACATTTTATTATTACTAATAATGTTTGCATTTGGCTGGGTATTATCAGCTGGTAGGAGCTAAGACAACAAGGCTTTCTTTGACTTGAAATACTAATTCGTTTGTTGATGTTTAGATTTTATACAAATATTGGGTAAGTTTTGCATGCCAACTCAGTGTTGGCATGCAAAACTTAGTCCACAAATGGTTTGGTTTGCAATATTATAAAACATGTCATACCAACCACAAAATTTTAGCAATGCAATTCTAAACCAATTTCTCGTCATATTAGAATCGAATAAAGAAAAAATAGAATTAGAAAATTGCAACATGCTTAGGACTGGTTCAGTAAGTCGGTAGTTAGTGACTGTTATTTGTTAAAATAACTAATATAGTACATATTTAAATGGTAGAAGACCATGGTACCTCGCAACCCAAATATTTTCGAATTAAATTTCGGAAATTCATTCATTGAGTACAATTTAAAATCTGACTCTTGTTATTAAAAAAATATATTTCTAAAGCGTTGCATTGTAAAAAAATAAAACATTATTTTGATTAATATTTTATCGAATTATTTAAGAGTTTTGTTTACCACAATTCCACATTTTAACAATTTATTTTTTATATTTGTTTGTTCTTTGAAGTTTAAATTTAATAATCATGAACAAAACAATAAAATTTTAAAATTTGGATATAAAAACTACTCCATAAATATTTTTATTTAATATTCAGTAAGTTTGTACATAAACATGAACAAAACAGAACAAAAAAATAAGAAAAATTCAAGAATTTTAAACGAAAATCAGAAATAGAGAACAAAACTTTAAATAGAAATTTATACATCTTGAGGGATTTGAGATTCTACTCGTTGCACTTTGCTATTAAAATTGAAATTCTCCTCTATCTTGTCTATAAATCTATAGTAATTTGGTTTTATAAGATTTTTTTGCAAACTTTCGTTGCGAAACTATCAAGATGGAAACTATGTAAAATAAGGGAATAATAAATGTATCTGCACCATGCTATACAAAAGGTACAACATTTTGAAAACTTTTTGGTTTGCATATGTTTTTTGTGAATCTATTTTAGTAGATGGTTTGTGTTATATAAAATTGCTGCACCAACAGTTATTTTGGAAGTTGTTTTCTAGTTGTCATTACTTGCTTAGATGCAACAATCACTATTCATTTTTAAGGAAATTAAAAGTAAATACTAATGATAATAAAAGTTTAGATAGATAACGTTTGAGACTGATAGAGAATATTATATTTCTTGTAATTTTACCTGTCATGAAAATTTTTTGATACAAAATGTATAATAATAATCAGTAAATATGTTCCAACTAACCATTTTATTTACACAATATTAGTTGGAATAGAAGTTGCAAATAGATCCCGAAACTAAATACATATATTTTATGTGGTTGATATACAGAGCTTTTATTTAATTGGGTATATTTGTGTACTCTGCAATCTACATTTAATATGTAATGGTGAGGTTTTTTATTTATAAAAATTAAATGAATTTTGTATTTTGTAAATAAAAATTATTCCATTCCCGTCACTCATTAATTTTCCAGTAGTTCCTGTGTAGTCGCATATCATTTTACTGGGTTGGGTACAGTTGCCCGTATGACAAATTACCGTTTACAAAATCCGGTATACATAATACCGTATTACAAAATCCCGTATTCCAAATTCCCGTATTACAAAATCCTGTATGCCAAAATCCCGTATTCTACACTAATTCATCGGCTAAGGTTAGGTTAAAAATCACTCGATTTTTGCGTGTGTGTGTGTGCGTATGAGGTGGTTATAACTTTAGGTATGGTGAATAACCATGTTAAAATTTGCACACAATAATCAACACATACACCTTCGCAAATAATTACTGAATGTGTCGTGCAGGCAAATTCTAATTACCGAGTTTTTCTTCCGAGCAAACAAGCACAATAGGTTAAGATAACGCTAATAAGGGTTTCTCACCAAAAAGAACCTAGGACCCTAAATGAAATCAATATCCCGGATCACTTACTTAATTTAGAAGTCGAATTATTTATCTTAAGTGAAAAGGAATTTGAGGAACACGATCCAGCCCTAAGCTTTTAGCGGAATTCAAATGTTGGTTGATGGATGGAACATTCTATGTTGTTCTATCTATTTTTAAGCAACTGTTTACGTTTCACGGAGCTGTAGAGGGTAAAATTGTACCACTTTTATTCTGTCTTATGACGAAAAAATCAAAAGGTGGTTTACTATGAAATGTGTTTTTAGCTATGTCGTGTGGCTTGTGAGTGGGGAATAAACCTGAGCCCTACGCATATAATAACTGATTTTGACCAACCCATTTCATTAACGTCAAAATAGTATTTTACCTCGGCGAAGTTTAGCGGCTGTTTGTTCTATTTTGGACAAATAAATTGGCGGCAAGTCCAAACCACAGGATTAGTCAGGAAGTATGGTAATTAAGTGAGTTTTAGTCAACACATTAATATGATTAAAAGTTAGGCATTTGTGCGAGCTGATCAAGTTGCTGACTATTACAAAGAACTGCATAACAGTTTTACGGATCCGGATTTAAAGAAAATAAGTATACGGTTTAAAAAAAATATATTTCTAGTCCTATTCACACAAACCCTCAATACTCCCAAAACTTTTGGATCGTTGCTCATGCCATTGAGAAAAATTTGCCGAGAACCCAAAACAATGTCGAAATAATCGTAAAAATAATAATCGATTCTTTATTTTTTATGTTTTTCGATCCTGTGTATAGGGGTTCAACATCATGAATATTTCGAATAAATTAATTAGATTTCTATATATATCCTCTTCAGATTACACAAGTCCCATTCCACTGACTATAAACTAATCAATCATTTAGAAAAGTCTGAGGTTTAAAAGAAAATGAAAAATTTGCCTATCGATCTCGAATTATTAAACGTCGGTTTATGTATTTTACATGTTCAATATTTCAATTTGATTTGCTGACGGCCATTGTTGTTTTTATATCGTTATTTTTGGATATTTTGTGGATTTTTAATTGTTAATTGGTGGTTCATTTTATTAAACGGATATTTTTTGTAATTTTTTAAAGTTTTTAATAAAGTGTTGAACAAATTTGTGATTTAATTAATTTGATATTCGAACAGTTATTTTTATGAAGTGATTTTTGAACAATATATAGAGTTTTAAACTTTTTATGAACTATTGCGTTTTAAAGTGAATAATTTTTTGTGAAAAAGACGATTAGTAATTTTTAATAACATATTTTATAACATAAGAGTTTTTAATTTTATTGTTAATTTTAAGGTTTAGTTCATTTTTATAATACAAATACTTACAACGAACAGTTTTTTTTTCTAAACCACAATATATGGGTGCTACCCAATAGGACATCAATATTAAACGAACCCAGCTTATCATCATGCTTTGCTTCTTTGTCAGGAGTTGTGCGTATCTGCATTTGTGATCTGCATCTGGACCATCTATGTTTGCTCCACTATACCAACAACAAGCGAAACTTACTAGTTTCATAGAAAGGTCAGCATCATTTTCAAGACAAAAACAAATTAATTCCGTGTTATTGAAATTTATTATAAGGGATTTCCAGCCCTTTTCCATTGTTAACGACAAAGGGTTTATAGCTTCAAAAAATACAAAAGCATTTTATCCATATGAAAATTGTTTAAGTGTAGTAAAAAACAACATAAACCAGGCCAAAAATGTTTCCATTACAAATGATATATGGACATCTTTGAATACGCACAGCTACATGGCGGCCACTGCTAATTTCATAACAGATGAATGGAAAATAGCCAGCGTTCTATTAGACTGTGTTGACTTATCAATTTAAGCGAATCAATTTGGTAGTTCAGGACGGCACTAAAGAAATCGAGGATATTAAAAAAAAAAACGTGAAAGTCATTGTGCAATACTTCCAGAGAGGTACAAACTAAAACAACTTCAGACGCAAATGACTGGAACGTAACCAGATGGAACTCCACTTTCCGTATGTTTGAAAGGTATATTAAAATAGATACGGTCAAATGTTTAACAATATACATATACAAATTTTTATTTTTTATTATGCCAATTACAAGAGCCCACAGCTGCTGCTATTGTTTTACTGCACATACCAGTTGAAATGCTTAATACTATCGGAATATCGCTTAAAGAACTCTGTGTTATATTAAACCCATTCGAAAGTAATGTAACGCTATCAAAAATAATGGTAACTATCGATGGTTTAATACATTATTTGGCAGCTACAAATAATACGGTGATATCAGACAGTGGAGTCAAATTAATTAAGGTGTTAATTGCCAAATTAAAACAACGTTTTGTAAATGGAGACAGAAACTATTCATTGCAGATGGCAACATATCTAAATCCCAGATTTAGAAATAAAATATATTCTGAATCACTTCAAAAACAAGCTAAAGATAGATTATTGAGGTTATTGTGCCAAATTATTCAAAATGAGCAAAAATCCCAAGCGCAATCGAACAAAAATGCTGAAACTGAAGATGAAATCGACACGTCCTATTCGATTTGGAACTACTTTGATGAAACGTCAAATTCCAGCACTCAGACTATTATTGAGCTTCGCCAATATTATGAGGACTCTTTATTACCACGAAAGGATGATCCATTGATATGGTGGCAAAGCAGATCTCTTATTTATCCTAGACTTGCACGAATTGCGAAAAGTTTGGATATTCCAGCGTCTTCGGTTCCTTTGGAAAGAATATTTTACAAAACCGGACTTATGATAAGCGAAAGAAGGACCCGCATAGCCTCCAACAATTTACAGAGGATCGTATTCTTAAATGGGAATATTAATTTTATGAAATAGTCGTAAATTTTTCCAAAGTTAATAATAATTTTTATTAAGTTCAATGCGTAGAAGGTATTAATTGCCAAACAATATGCACAGCAATATTTTATATTGTTTAAGTGGAAATTTGAAATATATTTATTTAAAAATTATCTATATTTAATTTATAATATAATGAATGTACAATACAAGTGCATACAAATTAACATATAGTTAAAAATTATATATTAAATTATATTGTACATATGGAACTTTTGAATAAACGATAAAACAATTTATTTGAAATTACAAAAAAAAATTCATAATTTTAATTCAATTTCTCGATAATAGATGTCCATGTTTGTTTAAATTTCAATAATCCACTTACCTATTTCGTTAAATTTCGCTTTGAAATAATTTAATTTGTGTAAGTATATGCGACAAATTCACTTTTTGTTAATGAATAATTAAATATGTATATCCAAATACAGTAAAGTAGATTTATAAATAAAGTTATAGTTACTTATGGTCCGATTTGTATGGGTTTATTATATCAAATCAAAAGAGTATAACTGGACAAAAACGAGGTGGATAAAACCAAGAAGAAGATATTTTTCTCATTTTTAATTGTACATCACTAATTCTATATAAAAATGGATTTGTTTGTGCCTGAATCGAAAACACGAGAACAAAAAAAATTTATGAATAAACATTGTTTATTTAAAATTACGTTGTACAAATACATAATATTGAATTTTCATTTAATCAACCGACCATTTATGAGGAGCCAGATTACTTCGAGTGCCGCTTGACGGCTAATGTATTTCAGATGTTATTGTTGTCGATGAAACTTCTCGAAATATGCTGCATAAATATATGTATGACCTTAAATTAGATTAGATAAGAGTATAGCATGTAGAGTTACGTAAATTATAAAAAGAAAGTGTTCGCTTACAATTTTTTTAAATTAAATTGGTTAACACGATCTGTTCAATGTGTCGCATCCGCTTAGTCGTGCACCAAATTCTCTAGATAGCACCACATAATACACGTCTTGTTATCTTGTTATTATCAAGTTGAATTTACCTGGTTAGTAGGGAAAAAAGATCGGTTTGAACTGGTTACAAAAAGATCGATTAAACCCATCACTAGTGGATATTATGGAAAGTAAAGAACAACTTCGGAAGGAGATACCGGCCACGGACATCAGAGAAGATAGAGAACACACCTAACACCTACACAGATAGCGCAAAAGCACGCATGAAAATGCACAGCTGACCAATTCTATTAATTTTCATTTCATTTTTTTTCCTCGCTGAGGAAACCGGCCAATATTGTTGCACGTTCAACAGTCCTCACTCAATACATGGATCAGTCCAATATATTTGTATCATGTTAATTTATTTATTTCGTAATTATCGTGAACCGTTATGCCGAATTAATCTGTTAATTTATTTTATTTATTTGTATAGTGTCGTGAAAACCACGTGTAGCAAACCTGTCATATTTGTGGCGGGCGGAGGCAAAAACACAATATTTTGTATACATTTTATAACGTTTTATAGAAATTTTGTGTTGCTGTGACGCGCAACTGGTGAGACAAGCTTTAGATATATTTATAAAAGTTAGATCTGCTGATGGTGAAAAACAGCACTACTTGTTGGCTTAGAGTGTGTGTCAATCGGATAAAAATATTCTTGTTAAAAATTTGGTGAAATCAAATTGCCGTGGTGAAACTTTCCAACTACTCAAAATTAATTTTGCTGTGTCAATTAGTTAAAATTTTGACAGATGTAAAAAATGAAATTAAAACAATGATTCGTATTGGTACAACATATTTTCCAATACATATTAATGTAACGTTATTATTATATAATATGCCAATACAAAATAAAAATAAGAGAATTACAAGTTACTATATTCTATTATTACAAAGTAACATGTATATATTATGTATAATAAATATACGATTCCTATTTTCAATAAAGCCATTAGAATACTGTAGATTGCAAAAATTTTCAATTTCAATGTACATATGATGATACTGAAACAGTGAAACACTTCTTTTGGGTTAGGTTTTTTTAACAATAGTTGTCAAAAATTATATACGGTCTTTAGCATGTTAAATTTTTTGATTTTTTTTGTGGTGAATAAATAATTATTTTTTAACTTTGCTGTCAAAATTTTAATTTTTAACTACTTTTTAATCGATTGACACACGCTCTTAATAATTAAAAGAAAATATTATATCGTTATCCGAATAATACTGGTATTACCTACTTGAATTAAAACTATGCAGAGTGTAATTAGACCCGTTGTTATGTATGAATGTGAAAGTTAACCGCTGACGGACTAATACAAGACATGGCTGGTTATATTTGAGGGCAGAATCATGCGTGTTATTTACGTCCTAAAACGCGAAGAAGATGGCACATACCGAGCTTTGTACAATATCAAATATCTGATTACGATCCCCGTTATTAAACATGAAGTTTAAGCGAGTATGCTGGCTCAGGTAAAAGAAGTTGACGCAGTCCTCTTTTATTTTTTTGTTTTTTAAGTTAGTAGTTTCTCCTAGCTGATTTTTTTTTAATTTTCTTGTTTTACAAAATCATAAAACCTAATTCAGTAATAGTTTTAATTAAATGTAGAAATGGTATTATTGCATATAATTAATGATTTTAATCAAAAATATAAACAAATTTTTCAGATCCCAAATAAATATTAAAAACTTGCGCACATTCACATAATTATAGATATTCTTTAAAGAAATTAATAAATTGACTCCAGTTTTTTTTAATGAATAACTCTTAATGATTGTCAAGCTGGTCACCTATATTTAACGTTTCCATAGAATTTTAACATTCTACATGTTTAGGTGGTTATTTAGCTTGAATATATCTGGCTAAACAAATTATTATACCACACGAATACTCATTCAGCCCGACAGTAATTATAGTGAAAGATTTATATTTCTACTTCGATGGCTATTTTTATTACGGCTGGATGAGCCAGTTAATGCTTATTGCAACTTAAACTAACATTTCCTATAACTTGAGCTTGGTGTGAGAACTACTTACAGGTTGATTTGTCGACCAATTCAAAAAATAATTTAAATTGATCAAATTTACGTCAATCGTCAATACAAATATGAATTTAAAAACAATTTTATTCAAAATAAAAATGGAATCGCAAAACTTTAATTTTTTCATATAAAAAGTGATTTTGCCCTGCAAGATAAAGTAAAAGAGTATATCTACATCTAAAATGTCAACCGCTACAATATAACTATAAAAATAGAGTGAAAGCAAATTAAATTAAATTAATGACTCCATTTGTTTTCGTTTCGCTGAAGCTACAAACTAAATGCAACCATACTGCTCGCTCTAATATGCTCGCTCAGCAGATGCACTACAAAACATATATTCATACTGGCGAGAAACCCTATCCCTGCGAGTATTTTTCGAAAGCATTTCGAAAACATGGCGATAAAACATGTAGACCGTAATTTGACTCCAATTGTGCCATGGCTCTATCAAGTTCAATTAGGTATGGGCCATCTAGCAATACCGCAAGTCTAGGTGCCCCACCACAAATTGGAACATTAGCTACCCGTAGAAATGTTTACATTTTGGACTTCTATCTAGATTTATTTTTAAAATTGTAATATTTTATGTATCTTACACGCTTATATTAATAAATTTATTAAAATTTTATTTATATGTACTTTAAAGTCGTTTGGTTTTCTGATAGTCTTAATTCATGATTATTGTAACCTTCTTCTGGTGCATTCAGTATTTACAGTGGGTTTGGTTGTGAAACTACAGAGTGTACAATTTCCAGTATTAAAAACGGATGAGTTTGGTGGTGGCCTTACGAGTTTGATTTCCCTCTCGAAAGTTTTATGCAAAGAAACTACCAACAGTAGTATTTTATGTGATATATTGACATCATACTTGGTTTGTAAATAACATCAATTTATTTACATTATGTTAAACATATGTCAACATTATGTCAAATTGACATAATTTTTGACAACAATAAATTGAGCAAAAAACCATGTACCAACATACTAGAATAGAAAGCGGCTAACTTTGCCCTGTTTTGCAGACAATTTTGCAGCAAGATGGAAATGCATAAACTCGGTTTGAACTCAATTGATAGAGTAATTGCATTGATACGTTATTGTTTTGTAGAATAAAGCATTTGTATATTGCTGAATTTTGCATGGAAACAAAGGCAAATATTTTTGTAGAATTCGTTTCGGACCATTTGGATTAATTTAATTTGCCGAATTGATGTTGAAGGCGATTCGGGTAGTTCTTTCGCACAGCAGCAAAGTTCTCAGATCTTCTCGCATTACGACGTGGGTGAATAGTCATTCATTATTGGAATATACTTTCAACCTAGCAGTTTTTGTCTGGTTACCGTAATCGTCTATTGATTATGATAAATTGTGTTAACCACTTAGTAGTATCACATACGTTGATTTATTGAATATCGTTCCACAGTAAATTTAACTCGCCTACACTTCATGAATGTCAATTAAAAACTGTCAAAATTAACCTGTACCGGAGTTATAACTTTTCGTATAATACCATATATGTAAATCTAGATGTAAACGTGATTAATATTTTTAATTATCAAAATATGTAATTAATTAAATATTTATGCATAAACACACAATATAACATCTATGCATAATGTTTTAACAATCTTGTATTATGTAGGTATAATAAAATATTTATTAAACATTAAAACAACCAAAAATACTTAATCATAATTTTAGCATTAATAAAACTAAAATAAAATAGTAAGAAAAGTATCATCAGCGTAAAAGGAATAATCATAATAAAATGTATAACTTTAATTAAAAGATTTATCGTATTTGATCCATTTTGTCTTACATTTTATATTTATGTTGTCTGTGTTTGTGATTATAAATTCTTGTCGCAATTTTGTTACGAAAATAAAAAACACAAAAAATGAAAAACAAAACATAGATTTTGTTTGATTAAATTCCCAAAAATGGAAAATCATAAAAAAGATATCAAGCAAAAACTAAAATAAATACTGAACGTGAATCCATATCCATATATAACATAATATGTACATGTCTATATACATGGATATACACAACATAAATGAGTACATCGATATTTTCATTACGCTAAAATAAAGTAATTTTACTCCCATAAGGCATAAGAAACGGAGCTGGTTGTGTACAACCACTGTACTCTGTCCATTCTTTTATGCTCTTAAAGACTGAATCGAAAATGCATATTCTATTTACAACATCGTATTGAAATTGTTTGAATAAACAAACAATGTACATAAATGTATGCAAAATTGAAGATATGGATATGTATTGTTCTTGGACCGGAGACGACAAAACCAATGGTAAATTTATCTCTCTATGGTTATCGATTTTAAAATTAAAATTAAATTAAATTAAAAGATTGTCACAAGAATTTTCTTTTCTATAGAAATGTTTTTTAATTACTTTTAGATAAGACATTTGAAAATGTTTTAAATGAGCAGAATTCCGGACTACCTACATATTTGCATATTCAATTAAATTTTTATTATAAATGCGAGTCATTTGTGTAATATGTCTATTGCCGATATACTTACGTTACTCTTCATAGTAAGCTTTTGAAATTTTTGCAACGTATTTAAAAAAGATTTACATAATATATTTGCTCAATTAATTTGGCATTTAAAACCAAACCGCAGACCAACAGGTGAATGTCATTTGTTTTTCAAGCAATAAATGTGAAATGTAAATAATGCTAGTAACAAATACATATCTACAAATATGTATGTATAATTAATTATGAAGCCAGTGCTGGGATGTTCTATCATCACTTCGAATCGCTTCGATAGACATTTGTGTCTCTTTTTTCACGAACAAAATTGTGCTCCATTGCGTTTTTTGAATTACGTTTTGTCTATTGCGATCTCAGCCTGTTAGAATAAATTTGCAAACTATCTCTTTTTCCTCTTTTTACTTGCCATCGAAAATAAAAATATTGGTGATATTTTATCGAATGAATTTATAGAAATAGAATCGAGTAGGCTATGATCATAATATAAATTGCGAAATAGAATACAATTTTGTTCGTGAAAAAAGAGAAACAAGTGTCTATCGAAGCGAATCGAAGTGATGATAGAACATCCCAGCACAGTTATTACGTCGGTAAGTTGCTCGATGTTGATCGCATAAATCAACCCCATTCCTTTATTATATACACTGTTTTAAAAAAATTTAATTTTCAAAGCAAATACTACGTTTATTTTACGGAGAAATTTCAAATTTTCCTTTAAAAGTACACGAGTACCGTACTTTTGCATGGAAATTATTATTAAAAATAATTTATGTAAGTATTACTACATACAAATTGAAAACAATAGGAAGTTCATTAAAAATAACATTTATTTTAAAGTATATTTCAATTATGGTGATTTAATTACATTAAATTCAATTAAATATTGGTATCTTTTTCATGTAAAATTTAACTTTTTCGTAAATATGACTTTTTTAATTATTCCAGAACATTTTCATCTAGTTTCAATACTTCTGTAACATGGGTATGTTCCAGGCTAAGCCTAAGTATTACGGTAGTTGAATTTTCGTGGAAGTATTATTTCATTTTTTATATTTTAATTATATTATCGTGAAGGTGAGGAAATTTCGTCTTAAATTTATGTACGCCGAAAATATTGTTACTTGGGCAGATAATTACGAATGTTATAATTATAATCGAATGTTATAACATAGCATAGACTATGATAGATGGTGATGATCATCAGTTTTTTTTCTACCACTTCTTTATACCACAATCGATACAACAACAACAAAAATCAATTGATCACAATTATTGGAAATATCATTCGATATTTGTACGCGGTGGTAGAGTAACATTAAGTACAGTGTACCAGTGTAAAGCGTAGACCTAAGCAGTGAAAAAAAAATAATAAAATTAACATAAATATATTATATAAATATATATATTTAGGGATACCTCAGTGTATAATATTGCAATTATAAGTATCCGTGGAATATTATTATTTTTTTGTTGATTTTCGTTGAAATTGTTATCAGAAATTGTGAATACCAGATTGTCGCGGGAAAAGAGGTATTATTACATTATTGGTTGTCGTATTGCTTTTAAGTTTGATAGTAAATTTTTCTTACTCATGTTTGTGTAGGAATTTCTTTTCCGCGACAAATATATTTTTGTTGTAACTTGAAACATACTTTGTGAATTTATCAATTTATCATAAAGACGGCCAAGTATATGTATATACGTATATATAGATAAATACCGAAGTTACGCATCAATCTTTTGATCACAAACTTGGAACAAAAGTTAACAATGTTTATATATTTTATTATCATATTATATCTACAAATATTTTTTATTTTTTAATAATTAATATGATGATATTAATTATTATATTACAAATTATTATTAATATGTTTTGTTAATTTCGGCTATTGCTGAATATTATGTTATTACTTAATCATAAATTTATTGATTAAATCAAATTATTAAGGACCGCGGATCCATACCAAAGAAAATTATTAAAAACCAAATTAAATTATTATGGTTTCTTTTATGTTTATAATATTAATTAGTAAATAATTTCAAAAATCATATATGTATACTATTATATATTTTGTTACATAATTTTATTGAAAAAATTAAGGTTCAAGCCAATTATATCTACTGCAGTATGTACTTGTTGTCCGAAATTAAATAGTTTTTTTTATTTACTTCACCTTCACAGTATCATTAGTTATGTCTAGCCGCCGAAATTTTTTTGCTTTTCATCATTTGTTTGTCCGTATATATTTAGCCTTATGAAACTTAACTATGTTAAAATAGTGATAACAAAAAAATAGCATGCGCTAGCGCATTATAGAAATTCTTGGGGCGTATCACAATATTTTATGCTTATGATATTGCCATGGGGCGGGAGGAGCGCATGTGGTCCACCATCTTGACCACGACTAAAAGAAAGATGGCTGTGACAAAAAATTTTGTTTCTCTTGATTATTTGTTTAATTTATATAGTTAACGTAATTACTTAATTTAAGATTTTCAGTGATACAGTGTATAACCAAAGCCATCTTAATAAATCAAGCCTCCATGTTCAAAACAAACTTTTATTAGTGAGTTTAAAATGACAAAAATAATCGCTCTCTTCATACATTTTAAATGGAGCGACATGATTTTCGTTTATAGAAATATTTGAATGAAAAGTAACTCAAAATTATAATTTTTTGAAATCAATTGAAACTATAAACATTGGTTTTCACCTGACTTGAAGGATTTTTCCGTGGGGTTTTCCATTTTATTGTATTAATTAAAGGAAAATAAGATACTTTATTCTCTAATAAAGCTCAAATAGAAATAGAATAAAAATTTGTAAGAAAGGGACATTGTGTACATAACCAACAAAATAATTTATTCCCATCAAACAAATAAACCAAAAGAAGAAAACATCAATGTTTTTTTTTTAAATGGAACAAACATAATGATCATAAAACACGCAAAAAACGAGAAAAAATATATGAACACAATTTTTTATTTCATAGCAACAACAAAAAGTAATCGCATAAAAAATAATATTGAGAGCGTGATCAAATTGTCCCTCTCCTATTCCTAATTGACATATTGTATATAAATTATGTAACCTTTTGTAACCTTCAAAACAAAACACAACATTTTATCATTTATTTGATCGATACGATCAATATTTTTATTTTGGTTTAATGAGAAATTTCCCAGCGTTTATCCGATTAATCTCCTAAATTTTAATTTATCGTAGTTATCATAATTTTTATACATATTTTTCGATGTTTAGATTTTGAATCGAACTATTTTATTTCTGTGTTGGAGTGAATGCAGTATATTGAAAGAGAGAATTAGAATATATCAGATATATATTTGTATATACAAATTTAAAAGCGCAAATAAATTAAATTAATGACAATTTTATAATCATAAAAATTATGTTTAATTAATATAATTTCGAAAAATACCGCTGGCTATAACCTAATTCAATTCTTTATCTATTACTTTATGTAATAAAATATTAAAAGCTCTCACTATTAATAGTTGAACAATTCAAAATAAGTTTGTATGATTTGCCATGGGATTGCATAGACTTCTTTGTATTTTACACATTTTTTGGTTAACTAAAAAAAGCTCGTTTCAAAATATCGCTCAACATGGAGGCTTTATATATTAAGATGGCTTTGGTATAACACAATTAACTTTAAAATTCGTTCCATGTTGGTCTATCAAAAACAAATAATCAGTATGAGTTCATTATAGCAGCACCTCCAACTCTCTATGGTTAGGGACAAGAACCCTACCCGCCGTTGTCACCTAGCCGGCAAAAGTGCTGCAGTCACTTGGTATAATCGCCGAAAAAATTTCAAACTGTTCAGATTTACTTATTTCGCAAGTAAATAGTGTCATTGATATCGTAAAAAATTAAGGAAGAAAATAATTTAAAAAACAAAATTTTGCTTGCGGTTCTTCCTAACTTAAATTTAATAAAAAATAGTTCATTGTCAGCCTATAAACGCACTCTAATAATTGCAGATAAAACATCTGAATTTTATGTCAGGCCAATTTTATGTCCAAATTAGCTTAGGAGTTAAAACTTATCACAAAAAATGTTTTTTTTATTATGTGCCCATACTAGAAACCATAGAGTCGCTTTTTCAGGATCCGGAGATTATATCTCAATTTAATTTAAAAAATGAAAATTCTAACTTAAAACTTCGAGATTAACCGACGGTTTACTATACACCAACAACAGCTTTTTTTATCATCAAAATAGGATTGAACTTATATTTTATTTAGATGCTTTTGAGGTTTGTAATCCTTTGGGTCCAGCCAAATCGAAACATAAATTCTTAGCTCTTTACTTTATGTTGGGAAATTTACATGTCTATAATAGATCCAAAATTAATAATATCAATTTAGCTTTTATCTGCACGGAGTCGCATGTTAAATTATTTGGAATAAATAAAATATTCAAAACACTTATTACAAATTTAAAAATATTAGAAAGAAAAGGTGTTGAACTCACAAAAATAAATATTGCACACGATTTATATGAAGGAATTATTCCATGTGATATTTGTTTAGCTCTACATTATTTTGTTAGTAACAATTTGGTTTACGTATGAATATTTAAATTTAACACTTCGGCGAGTACAGAAGTTACACAAACATAATGTTAGTTTTCCAATAATAAATAGATATTGTAAAAAAATTCCAGGACATGCGATGCAGAATTTTTACTTAGTTACACTATTACCTTTAGTATTTAACGATAAAATTAAAAACCCGGACGACAACGTATTGGAAATGGTAATATCACTTTTAGAGATTACGCAAATCACATACACTGACCATTTCTGACCATTGAGCTTAGAGTTTTGCTTTTCCCGACTGTTAGATTGAGACCAAATCATTATTTGCAACACTATCCACAACTAATGACATTGTGGGGACCTTTAGTTAAATTTTCAACCATGCGCTTTGAGAGCCAACATCAATATTTTAAACAAATAGTTTTAAAGGCTAGAAATTTTATTAACATAACGAAAACTTTAACCGATAGACATCAACTTTGCAATCAACTCTTTTTGGAAAAAGATTTTTAAACGAGTTAGAAATAAGACATTTGATACCCACACAATTTAATAAATTTACAATAAGTGTTCCCCACATTTATACATTTCATGTAAAAACTATAACGTACAAAAACACAAAATATTTTATTGCGCAATCATTAGCATTTTCTAATGGCATGGGCGGAAATCTCACTTGTTTAAGTATAAAGTATATTTTAACTAATCAGAATTATTCTAAGATAGCGTTTCTTGGAAACATCTTTACTATGATGTATCTGTACAAATCTGGCTTTTATGAAGTTACAGACGTTAGTACACACGATACTATAATTTGCCATTCCATCCTCGCCTCTCCTTTTATTCTATACAATGTCGGACAAACAATGCGAACTGCATTACAATCGGTAATCCCTCATTTTTGGTGAGAATCATTTTTATTATGTATGCTACATATATAATAATATATTTTAAATAAATATTTATACAACCGTCAAAACCTATATCTAAAGATCAATGTCAACGTACGTCGCAAAACTTTTGGACTGCAATAGTCTGCAAAAAAAAAGTTTTATTTTCCTTGAGGATATTTCGGACGTTCTGGACGTTCTGGAACATTATTGTGTAAATAATATTACACAAGAGAATCCATGAAAATTATAGAAGTTTTAGGAACTAAATCTTTACATAAATTGATTGCCACATTTGAACCTAATGGCATACTTTTATCTCTATCCGATTTGCATATAAAATATAGAAATAATGAATTTATTAATTTAACTATGGAGAATTTTTTTTATCAATTAGTACCTGTGGTTGGAATAAATCGTAATAAACATCCATGTCTTGTGTTCAAGCACAATTTTAGCCGAATCGTATGGGTTTACCACGAATAAATTGCTTCATTCGACATCTCTCGTAGTATGGCACCACAGCTTCGTCCAAAGTATAATATTTGCCAAATGACTGTGCGAACTCAGCAAATTTATTATTTGCATGCTCAATTAATAGGCGAACTTTATGCAGACGATCATTAATGTCAATATTCCGATTATCATAGAAATGAAGGTATTGATTTATTTTCTCAAATTTATTTCGAGACATAGCTGAGACCCTGATACAAGTATATTGTAGCTATCTTCTTCTTGGTGCCAACACATTCTATAACTGGGTAGCCTAACATAACGAGATACAATTAGTATACCGAAAAATTTGTACAATTTGTAACCTGTGGCTTGATTATTTTGTCAGCACGTGGTAGCACACTTCTAGATTGGGTAGCACTAGTCGGTTTGGGAGGGTCAGTTTTAACCACGTGTCTGGCGACCACAGAACAACAAAAAAATTGGTCGTAAGTGTGCATTCCGTTCACAATAAAAATTCCTTCATTCAACCGAAATAAACGCTCTAAGTATCTGGAGTCAAAAGTTGGGGCATCTCCGTAGGTCTATGTTCTCATCCCTAACTAATATATTAAACGGACGCCATTTTTAATTAGTATTTAGAACAGATTTAATTTTCAGATATTTCGACATATTACTTTAATGCGATCAAACAAAATTTTTGAATAAAAATTTTTTTTCTTTTTTTTTTTGATATAACTTCATCCATTAAACAACAGTCTTATTCCTAAATCGTATGTTATTGTTTTAGTGAATCTTAAAGTAATTTTTGCCTAATAATAATTGTACTAACACCAGAATCCCAGATAAAACTAACTAAATAATTGCGAAATTAATAATTAAGAAATAAATTAACTAGGAAATAAGAACAGAACTAAATAAATAACATTATAAGATATGTATACATATAAATATTTATATAAGAAAAACAAAAGCAAAACTTAACGTTCGATGGTATGTCCTCTGTATGGCTGCTGAATGATATCCGGTTGAAATTTATTGATCATTATAATATCGGAGGTTGCGGTGATTTAGAGCGCGCTCTTTTATTTGCCTTATAGATGCACACAGCACACGTTTGGCCTTTTGGTAACTGTATCATTGTCTCTCAAATCAACTACACTTAATTATAGGCACACAGTATCAGCACATTACACAGGTACCTGCACATCATATCTTTTCACGATTTATAAAAAAAAATTTTTTTTTATTTTTGGTCAACACAGTTAATGCTGAACGCAATTAGTTGAAGAGATCACATAGGATCATTGTCTTTCGATTTCACTTGATTAGATACACAGTACCAAAACATTACACATGTACATGCACATATCGTTTCTCTTCACTTTTTTTTATTATTATTTAAAAATTGTATTTTATTTTATTTTTATTTATTTTTTTTATAGATTTTAAATCGTTCTTCTTGATCGACATTTGTTTCCTCACTGGTCATCTGTTATCCCTTATTTCTTTTTATGAAAATGTTAATCATCATCCCACTCATTTCTTATACCGTTCTCCTACAAAACCCAAATTATATTTTTCCCCTAATCATTAGCTCATCGAACATAAGCTTTCGCAACCATAACGTTAATTATAAGTTACAGTCTACCACGTAAAAATTATACTTTAATATAGATTTTTACAATAACTATGTAATTATCATACTACTATATTTTTTTTTTTTTTAATTTTAAGATTTTATTTCGAGCCAACTGATTATTGGATGTAGCACAAGTTTGCGAGTCAAATATAACATAACTATATAAGTTTCTAAAGTTAAACTCTAGTCGAAACATTGGCCTTAGGTTCACTGTACAAGGTTATCTATACGGCCATAAAAATAATTCACACAAGTGTATTAGTCACGTTTGTTGACTATTGCAGGGGTATATAACCATTTGCCCATTAACCAATTGTTACAAATTCTGCTATACTAGTTGAGAACAGCATGTCACATTAAAGATTGCGTATGAATTAGTTTCATAGCAAATCCTTTCCATGACAATAGAATCAAAAATGTCTTTGAATAAGTCTACGTGGGACTTATTATTTTCTATTACGCTTTCGGCATACACGGATCTGCTTGTCATACTTATTTTAGGAATAATTTCTTTAGGCAACAAGGTAGTCTTGCCAGAATCGTTAAATTTATTCTTCCTTATTTCCGTAGTCTCATGAAATAATGAAATTATATCATGTTCAATAGCGGCTGTTTCAAAAATCTCATTTTCCAAAATTAGTGGATCTGCTTCATATATTGTTACAGCATTTGTTAATTCGACGGTTCCACCATATATTTTACCATTTATTTCGCCTGGCCATCATTTTTTTGCCTAAACAGAATCAAACATGTAAAATATCAACATATCTTTCAATTTTTAAGTGATTTTTTATACCAAGATGAAGGAGTGAGAAATCATTTTCATTATTACCTCCCGCACTATCACCATCACTGTCATTACCATAATCTGGTGGAAACAATACAATTTGATGGCAATCTGTGTTTCCAATTTGTGTTTGCTTGAGGTCTTCTGCATCTAATTCATCTAGGGAATCTAAAACAGGTTTCCGGATTCCGTAAAACCGATTTCTATACCAGTTTTTCAAAACCTAAACAGGTGTTAAATTTCTTTCAAAACTGGTTTTTTTTTGTTAAAATTAAATATGATGATTTCAATCCGTTATTAATCCGTTTTCTATTTATTAAATATATTATAGACATAAGAAATATATTTTTTCATTAACTTTTGATGATTAAACAATATGATGGTCTTTATTTGATAAATTTCCTTACTCTTTGGCTACGTTTTAAGTACCCCTAGCCCCGAAATTGTTTGTTGGGTATATTTCTTTTTCTATTATTTTTTTATAACTTGGTCTATTACTTTTTACTAGGTTTAATGGTAAACGTCAAATAATTCTCTTCAGAAACAGAATATCGTTGTAAAAAATTTGGTTCTTGTATTAGCATCTATTTTAATTTATTTGTTGTTTTTATCATTTGTAAATAGTACGATTGTTATTACGAATATTTTATTATTTGATTATGTTCAACAATACAAATAGAATTTGAAGAATATAAAAAGGAAGGGACCAACCAACTGTGTTTGGAGTCATTTTTTGAGAGAAAAAACGTAACCTGATGGCTTGGGTCTATGATAGCACAAATGGTTTTAGATTTGATAGCAATCAGTCGGCTAGGGAGAGTCCCGTTAAACCACCTGTACCACCAGCCATCTTACAAAATAAAATTTCCGCATTAAGTTTGTTAAACTGGACAATAATTAAAAGACAAAGGCATACTAAAATCAAAATGCATTATATGGAAGTATCGTATCACCGCATCACTATTACAATTCGTCACCCCATTATATGTGTATACCACTAATTTCTCATTTTCTCATTCCCACACTTTCGTTTTTATTGTTATTAGAAACTTGTGCATATGAGCGAGGAATAACCGAGAATTAAATTTTGTTCTCGCGATAGTTGGAGGCCACCCGTAAACGCTTGACAAAAAAAAAAATATATTTAATTTATATATATAAAAAAAAACAAATGCATTCACAAAATTCTTTAAAAAAAAAATGTTTCTTATATACTACCAAGTGTACTAATACTAATAAAAAAATTTTGCTAAATTTCCAATGACACAAAAAAATATTTAACAGATATAACAATTATAAATTTTTCTAATACGTCACCGAACAAATAATTGGTTGATGATGATGATGGTGTCCGTTCCTCTATTCATTTACTGATATTCATATATATTCAATCGGCTAATTATGTATACCCGCTGAAGTCACTTGTTATTTCATTTTTTTTATTTTAGTATAGTTGAGAGATATAAACTTTAGTCCATATAGCGTCTAGTAATGTTTATTGGCACAGTTTTTAACCCAGTCACCATCCTCATACAAGGAAAGAGGATGCACCGGAATGAAACACTATGTTTTTCACAATTTGTCTCCACTTTAGCAGTTTATAATAAAACTATGTGTATAAAACAATATTCTTGTTTTAATTTTTTTTTCAATTTTTTTTTTATTATTTTAGTATAAGAATAATATGTTTATTTTTGTACACAATTTTATCGATAATTAATAAGAGGTTGACACTCACAATCAACACCAAAAATATTTATTTATTTATTGTTTATTACACATAATAGGTACAAACTCTTATATTTACAAAACTTTATATTTTTATTTTATAATTATCTTACAAATTACAATTACAATTTTCACATATTTCTTTTATTTATGTGTTCGCTATGAATTTCCCTTTTTTTTTTTTGTTGATCGATCACATTTTAATATCGTGATCCATTATTTAATTTTTTTTTTTCATTTACTATCTTAATTATCTTTTTACTTTTTTTTTTTTGGCAAAAATTTAGTTCTTTGTTTTCTGACTGACTGAACTAACTCACATGCACATTTTTATTTTGACTTATATATCCCTAGCATTTCCCGTTTTATCTTGTTTTTGCAATTTTTTTCTTGTTTTCCCGCCGTTTTTATGCGTTTACAATATACATACTAATATAGTGGTTCTACCTGTTTCGCATATCATTTGTTTCCCAAAACAGGACAGTGCAACCTACAATTTGAGATCTATTTGAAATTTGTTACAAAAAGAGGACAGCAAGCGAAATGTAAAATCTGCAATAAGGTAATAAAATGTGCTGGTGGATCAACAAGTGAATATTGCACCAGACAAAAACTTCCAGAAACAGCGAAGACACTGACGGTGGCGATTCTACAAAAGATCAAAATAACTCAAACTCATTATGCGGTGAACCAAAAGATTACCAACTATTTTTCAAAGGCTAAAGATGACTCTTTGCCTGCTATTAAATCGTGTATGACAGCAAAAGATGGTTTACCATTTGCTATATTTTGTACATCAGAAGATCTTCGAATGCTTTTGATATCAAAAGGAATTGAAAATATTCCGAAGTCGCCTACTACAATTAAAACCATGGTTAAAATATGGTAATAAAATTCGTGAAAACATTAAAAAAGATCTATGCGACCAAAAAGCTGCGGGTAATTGTTTAAGCTTGACATTTGATGAGTGGACTCCAGTAAGAAATCGGTGATATTTGAACATAAACGCTCACATCACAAATAATTTCTGGAATCTGGGATTAGTGCGAATAAATGGAACTCTACCTGCTGAAAAGATTATTGATCTTTTGACAAATAAATTATTGCAATATGATTTACATTTTTATAATATTGCATGTTTTACTACAGATGGTGCATCAGTTATGCGAAAAGTAGGAAAATTAACTGGAATTGATCAGCAACTTTGTTTCGCCCACGGAATTCTGTTGGCCGTCTTAAGTGTTCTCTACCCAAAGTCTTATACCGCGAATACTGTTCATGACAATGAGGAAACTAGTGATAGAGACCCAGTTGATCTCGATACAGATGACGAAAACGAATTTGTGTTAGAAGAGACGGAAACTGACGAACATGATAATTGTTATCTCGAACAAAACTTTGGGGTTTCTTTTGATGGCGATGACAGTTTCGAAGTGTAAATTCTTAACCATTCTCACTTACTACCTCTAATTTTAAAAATTAAAAAGGATGTTCTTATTTTCAGACGTTCACCAACAAAAAATGACGATATTCTCCAGAAATATGTCAAAATACAATTCGGGCATGAGCTAAATTTTATTTAAGATTCCAAAACAAGATGGAATAGTTCTGTTATGATGCTGGAACAATTTTATCTTTTGCGTACGTACATGCATTCAAAAGTCGTTAATTGATCTAACTGCCCCTTATATGTATGTATGTTCTCCGAAGAAAAGTTACAATTACTTTGTCGAAGAGATTCTACTCTTCTGAATGCTGATGCCACTTTTCATTTTCTATTGACTAAATTGCAGGAAGTAAATACACCATTTTCACTAGAAATAAGAGTGGCTTTATTTAATCGAATCAAGGAAAGGCGTACTCAACTATCAAGTCTGCTGCAGTACTTGCATAACAGATATCAAATACAAAATGCAGAAAAGTATTCAACTGAGTTATTTCTTAAACTTAATAAGTCCGAGCTTTTAAAAGTTGTAGTGGCATTGTTTCAAAGAACTGAAGTTTTGGAAGACAATAATGATGTAAACTTACGAAGATGAAGAAGAATGTTTTACAAGAGAAAATAAAATTCCCGCCCGAAATATAACAACAACTGAAAACCTTAGGCAAATGATGGATAGAGCAATTGAAAAGCAGTTAAAGCAGTTATTCCACCAGCTGTTCAAAATAAAGCGAATGTTAGAATGACAACACGATTGCGTCGAGAAATCAGAATTTTCGATGATGAAGGAATGCGTGGCCATTATTTAAATTTAGTATATAAATCGCTTTTAACCATTCCACCAACCAGCGTTGAAGCAGAGAGAGTTTTCTCTGTCGCAGGACTTCTCTGCACGAAACTTCGTTCACGACTTGCCGATAAAACAATCGATACTTAACGCCAATTACGAGCATTTTTTCAAAAAGACCGAAAATAAAACTAATCTAGGCTGTGAGCTGTGACTATTGGTTAGAATTAGAAGATGAATCTTATTGAATTAAATTATTAATTATTTTACAACCTTTGTTTCTTTTTTAATTACTGAATTGAATTTGAAGACTGATATATGTAGATATTTTTTATGTTTTATGATTTTAATATTTATGAATTATTATAAATAATTGCCTTATTTTTAAACGAAAATAAATACAGTGTAAAACTCAAAACAGTGTTTACTTTGCAGGTTAGCACTCACTAAGAATAATGGCCTTTTTGTAATTTAACATTAAGGCTCAGTCTACAACTATTTACCTTTGTTTTATAAAACCGGTTTTAAAAGCGGAAACCGCTTTTCTATAATTTTCAACACCGAAAACCGGTTTTATTATTTTTGTCAAAAATTGGATGCCCTAAATTCATCCATATAATTTAATATTTTCTTTAAGTTTTTCTCAACTTGCCTAAATAATATTATATATCACAAAAAAAATAAAATTGGGCGGATTTTACTCCAGTCAATGCCACTAATGGGCCCCGTAATCTTTAATAACAGATTTTTGAAACCTTTGGCTGTTGAATATTTTAGAGAAAACAGTGTTGTGATTTATACGTTTCGACCTTTAACTTATTGAACCATATGATTAAATTCCATATAACTTTTTAATAATCGCACATTTTTTATTGGACTACACCTCACCTTTAACCAGTGTAAGTTGAATTTAATTAAACCAAATTCAACTAATGTGCAATTTTTTGATTGGATAAAATATATTGAATTGTTTTCTAGATTAACGAGACGTTTTCCACATACAAAACATTGATTGACTTTTGAATTTAATCTCAAATGTTGTTTTCGGCTTTTGTATGAAAAATAACTGTGTGCTTGTGGTGATTTACTGTGGCTTCCTCCAACAACAACCTATGTAGGTTGTGCCGGATGCATCGTTGTGGGTCTATAATCCAAAAAAATTGAATATTTGACAACAGGAGTGTGTTCATAAACTCGGCATTGTAACAATATTGTTACGACTGTCATTTTGACGTATACAAAGGCAGTACCGAGTTGAGTTGGTAATGACGTTTGTAACAATAAGGGGAAATTTTATTGTTACAATGTCGAGTTTATGAACACACTCCAGGTCTACTCGTTTCGGTATATTTTGAATACAATTTTAAATGTTGGGAATGCCACGCAACAGTAGTTGGCACAAAGTGGAAATGAATAGCAAACGCATTTTAAAATTATCAAGTCGTGCTGTCATTTTTAAAAAGTGAAGCCCCAGAATTGCTGAGTCCTTGACATAACGTTATACAAATTCAATTTAAAATGTAATACGAGTTTAAAATGTAATACGAGTATAATGCCCCCACTAAAAAATGGTTAACAATTTTTTACCGAACCTGCATTGTAATTGTCTAATTTGACTAAAGCAAAGAAAAAATCTCACCTAAATATTCGGTTCTTGCAACAATACTTAATAGTTTGGCCGTCGTTTATTATATCCGTCGACTCGTCAATGCAAATTGAAAAAATTGAATTTTTCTTACATTCATTTATTAATTCGAATTGTATTCCGCTCATTTTATGAGTGCCACTAGTTTTAGTTCCGGCACATTTTAAGCCCATTACGATTTTTGTATCTGGTATTGCTTATTTTGCATAGAAATCGATTGTCATTTTTAACATAACAATTTTTGGACCAAGTTCTGGTATAAGATGACACTTTCATAATTTTACATGTAAAAATGCAATGGAAACGACATAGTAGTGCAACGGATCTAGAGCTTAAAACTTTTTGGACACAAAAATACTTGCAAATGAAGTTTAAACTTATTTCTATGACGGCTGTTCTGACTCTTCATAATTTTAAACCAAATTTGACATTTTGAGTATCATCCAACCGTTACAAACAATTTTTCTTGCGACAAACGGTAACGCATGTAGGTAAAAAGCGAAGGTAGGGTTTGATAATCCTGTAGATTAATCACTTAAAGATTTATCACATGTTTTAATTAATTATATGCACATTAAAACTTTAACTTAATTCCGAATATGATTCTTGCGGTGTTATAGCATGATAAAGCATTATCTGAAGTCAAAAAGTAATGTTCCATGTCTTGTTGACCAATTTGGTATTCATTGAACTGAGAAGTAGAAAAATTAATACAATGTTTTAATACAAGTAAATTTAGTAGTTATAAATATAATTTTTATAAAATATCAATTTTATCATTTCGCACTTAATCGAGCTAGTCAACAAGAAATAGACTGCTTGGAATCTTATTTCTCAAAAAACTTTATATACAAAATAATTTCGAAATTTTAATTCTGTTTGTGACATTTCAATTTAACAATTAAATCATTATCTTCTAATAAAACAATGGCATATCGAAATAACATTTTCCGTCTGAATTAATTTTATTTACGTCAATAACGAAAGCAAGCACGTAATTTAATTTAGAACTAGCAATTCCAGAACTACTACGGTCAATTATCTATAGAATACGTTTTATTATGTGAATTTATTCAAAAGATATTTGTACAAATAAATGGTCTTATTGCCATTATTTGCAACCCATTTTATTATAATCATAACGAACGAAAGAAATGCAAGAAATTTCAAAATAATAATACTTTTCACACAACAAATATTTTCACTCCACAAAATATAATAATGTTATGTAAAGACAAGGAGTTATTCAATTTTCATGACACAAATTTTAATTCACTTCAAATAACTGATGATGAAAATATTTTCTCCCGGTTTTTTTTTCTGTGCAAATTGATACGTGTATGGAGGAGAATGTATGTTAATGTGTTGTTATTGTAAATTCTTATACATATGCCAAAACCAATATCGATATTTTCCCAATTGTATTTGTTTATTTTTTATTTTCATCGGAGTGTATACATCATCCATCCCTTAAAAACAATAAAATACAAAACGAAAACGTAAGTTATTATTTTGATATTCCTTTCAATACGTCAATATTTTTTTTTCTTATGGGAAACTAAATCAACAATCTTGAATATTATATTGTATTATCAATCACTATTGCTTCGGTTACATCATTCAAAATTTATGAACAGAGAATATGGAATATGGTACATAAGTAGGTATATATAGATGCGTTATATAGTTGGGGGACTATTTGTTGATAAATTTTTTGTCTGTTCTGTGTGTGATTTTGATATGTTGTGGTTTATACTATAATATAATAACTGGTATCAGTCAAAATATTAAATATACAATATATATTGTATTTAGAAAGGTATTTGGCTTATTTTTCAACTATGTGTACGTCAAAATGGTGTGTGTCATCTACGATGTTGTATTGAATTTATTTTCTTTCGAGCTCACCTTCATCCGGATACAAAGCACATGAGACATTTTTCTATGCGACCAAGGTAAAAAGTAAGAATTGTGATTGAAATTCAATCGCAGAGAACATTAACAATTAAATTTGTTCATAGAACAATAAAATACTTTACCATTTGCAAAAATTAAATACATTCACTTTAGGTTCTCACCTGAGTCGATAGTGCATATTCGCAAGGTGCGTACATGCATTTGAATTCGAGTTTATGCATTTCTATATTGCTGCCAAATATTCACAAAACTAGCCATTTCGTAACCAAATTTGCCCTTTCAAAATAAAATAATATCAAATCGATGCAAAATATACAGCGCAGGCTGGCAACTGCTACAAAATAAAATATGCTCAAATTTTCACTCATTATGTCAATTTTAGCTCTTTTTCTATTTTTAATAACAGAACAAATTGAGCAAACAGCTGTCTTGGGGGATGTAAGTTGGTACTTGTTGCCAGCCTCCAAGATTGTGCGTGGTACTTTCCCGTGGTGACCATTGGGCGACTATACTACACCATGCCACGTGGTGTACTATGCGAAAACACGGCGGTAAACAGCTGGGTCGGGTTCAAGAGTTAAAAGTACCGTGCTGATAACCGGCCACACTGAGGCTCAGTCTAAAAACTAGCCCAGTTTCAAACGGTGTATCCGGATACTTGGAGCCCTCCGGATCACCTGTGTATTGCGGATCTCTCCACAGGTGAACCTCCTTTCTCCGCTACTCGTGTTATCTAATATGAAAGAACAATAGAAAAGAGTTCGACACTGTTAAAAAACCTGAATCTAGTGATGCTGGGCATCGTTTAGGTCTGGTGTCCAAACTGCAAAACCAGTTTAATTTTCAGTCATTTATAAGCACGAATGAGGCTGTTCCCTCAAAACCAAGGGCACAGGAACAAACGCTGGCCTGCAAGTATCGAGCTACTAGACCAGAAAGAGAGCGTGGCGCATGATCTCCAAGGTAAAAATTTTGTGTTCTGATACTTATATCTACTTACCGCTCAAGATGGTATGATAAAATTTCCTGAAAGACTTTGTGGTTGTTTATAGCAGCATTAAAGTAAGGTTACTTGCCGGCCACTCAACTCTTATGTCTATAATAAGTTGATCTCTAGCTTGTTGAGCTAGATCACAGACATAGAGGATGTGTACTATGGTATCCTCACCCTGTCCACATTCACAGGTGCTTGAGTCCGCTAGACTCAGTCGGTACATATATAAGGCTATTCTTCCATGTCACGTTAACATTTGGGTAAACTTAGAGTAATCTTTGTCTCTAATCTCGTTTCAAGGCTTGACAGATAACTATGTGATATTCTACCATCCATTGAATGCGACCATCCATCTTGCTATAGACGCTTTTCTCATCTTCCTCGTCAGCGAGCCCAAGAGGTTTGGCCGATTTTGACCGCCATCTGCTATCACGTTTCCGTAGCTCACGTCTTGTCTTTTTCTTATGTTATTGTTGGCAATTTTCCCATTTAAGAGTACATCATTAGGAATCAAGCCGGCCAAGACAGGAACGGCGTCAGTTGACACTGTTATGTATGCCTTGGTAATTCCGAGCAACATACTTCTTTGGGCTCTAACCCCAGGTCTCTTTAGCAACTCGTTTCATCACAGCGAAAACCTTCTTACAACTGAAGTTATTCCAAGTGTTTCATCGAAGTCAACTCCCAGTCATTTAACAGTTTTCACCATCTTAATGCTTTGGCCATTTATGGAAACCAGTGGTGGTCTCTTAATGTCCAGTGAACCTTTAAGTTGGATCATAACTATTTTGTAGGGGATATATGCCCCATTTTGTAACTTTTGCACCAGTCTTTCATCCTGTCTATGGCTAATTGCGCTTTTCCTTGAATACTTTGTCTTGAATTCCCAGCAAAGTGCATTCCTTATCGTCCGCAAATGCTACTTCTTGGATTTTTTGGTTCATGTTTCCGTTCAGACAATATTCCAAAGGTGTGGACAAGGAATGGAACCTTGCGGACATCCTTTATTGACAATTTTTTCAAGTGTGCTTTGACTTGAAATAACAGTGGCTTTTCTTTCTGAGAAATAGTTGTTAATGATGTTATAGAGGCATAGCCAATTGAACCTCTTTAGTTTCAACATTATGCTGGGCCACCACATTTTGATCTGTGGACCTATTTTCTCTGAAGCCAAACCATAGGTGCCACTTTTTTGGAATATGTCCATTAACCCGACGGTAAGTAATTTATCAAATAATTTACCTAGGACAGGTTACAGCATGATACGTCGATAAGATTTGGGATCGGTTTGACACCTATCCTCGGTTTTCATAATGATAACTAATTTACCATTTATCCAAGCATTGGGAAATACCCCTTATTTAAGACAAGTATTTATAAAGTGATACAGAGCCCTATAATAGGCCAAGCACATTGTTTCGCCTCGACCTCGTTATTGTCTAGGCCTGGCGCTCTGCCAGCTTTCATAGACATGATAGCCAAAGTGGCCTCTTCATTCTGTTTGCCTCTCAGAGTCATTTTCCTCTGAGTCGTCGGGTAGTAACGTATTAAGCAAGCATTTTGTGGTGTCCCCCAAACAAATGGTTGTATGTGCACCACCAGTGTACTTAGTACCTCACTCGTGGACATGGTTAATCCATCTATAACCCCTTTAACCGCGTATGGTTCCTGCATGCAGAGAATGTCAATCGCTTCTTTTTCAATAGATTGTTTGATCTCATGCCCAACTGCTTTAGCATTTTGCATATTCCGTTGGGCGATGTTCAATCGACAATTATTTTTGGTGTTAACTGTCAGCGAAAATTCTCTTTATCATTAGGTTCAAAGTCGTTTTGTATGAGGTACAAACTTTACTACGTGGCGAATGGTCAAAAGCTTTGTATGCCTTCCGGCAAGAAGCACATTTAGCGTCTTCCGTCTTTTTTGTTCCTTACAGAACTTGGCAATGTGTCCAAATGTCTGACATTTGTAGCATCTTGCCAACCTGACGAAGTCTGATAAAAGTTTCTACATCAGGACCATCCTAAATATACACGACGGTTTTTGATGAGGAGATTCCTGTCAATTGGCGATCAATCTTAATAAATTGAGAGCTTTGTTTAATTGCTTCTTTAATTGCCTCGACCTTTTCGGCCCTGTCCACATCATAAATTATCCTGCGCAGACGTTTTTCTTTTAGCGATGCTATCAGGTTCCTTACTGGCTAGGAAGAAATCCAGATCTCCCTTTCTTCCTGTTTTAATTAGAACGCCATCCGTAATATTCGTGACCTTTCTAATCGAAGCGTTAGCCACTGCCGCATATATAATTTGCCGCAGATTCTTTTTAACCTCCTCCCTACTTGTGAAGGAATTTCTCTACCAGCCATGGCTTTCTAGGACAAGCACCTGAGGTATCGCATTTTTCCCAGTCTGCGCGTACGAGACCTCATTCTCAGATTTAAGTGTTTCCACTATTTTTAATCGTTCTTGAAGTCGACCTTTAATGCCGGCTATCTCGAGGCTACATCGGCTATCGACCACCATTTTTCTCACCACCCTATCTACACTGAGTTCCAAAAATATCTTTTCACCAGTCGTCACAAAAATCAATTTGAAGAAATTTATCAATGGTAGGTGTGGTTGATCGTACTAATTATATTGACAATAGATTTAATGCAGAAGAAATAAACGAGCAGTTTTAAATAAACGCATAATCAACTCATGCTCAAATAATTTGACTGAGTTGAATTTTCAGTGTGTAAGTATGAATGACGTATATAATGCTAGACTAATGATATCGGAATGAAACTAATTCTGCCTTATAGAGTAGAGCGTCGATTATCCGAACGTCAATTATCCGAAACGCCAATTAACCGAATAATATTGTTACAATAAAAAAAAAATGTGTTAAGCACACGTGCAAGTGTTGCATGTTTTGTTTTACATTTCGTCTTTTGTTTTACATTTCATACCTGGAACAGTTTACCACAAGATAACCTAAAATTGGCGTGGAATAAATTGTTAAACAATACTGGAACAAATGAGGAAAACCAAGAAGACAGCGAAGTATCAGATGATTTAAATGAATGTATGGGCATGCTTCAGGAACTTCCAGGATTTATCGATTGTGATATCCAGAATGCACAAGTTTGGCTCGAAGCCAATAATAACAATCCTGGTTTTCAAATTTTGAATGACGATGAAATTGTTGCATGGGTCCTAGACGAAAATATGATGACCGATGATGAAGATGGGGACGATAACGAAGATTGTTTAAAAAGAAAAAAAACAGTCATAATGAAGCCTTTACAGCATTGGAAACTGCAATGTCGTGGTATGAACAACAAGAAGACAGCTGCCATACACAACTTCTTCTCTTGAAGCGATTACGAGATTCAGCCGCACAAAAATGACGAACTAATCTCATACAGAAAAAAATCATTCGAGTACATATTTCTGAAATTGAATCTGTAGTACATACAGATATATAATATGTATTATATATAAAAATAAACATGAGTACACATTTTTTATTTAATATTCAATAGTTTTACTTATATGTTTGATTATCCGAATATTTGATTATCCGAATAACCCACGGTCCCAATTAGTTCGGATAATCGACGCTCTACTGTATTTCATAATAATTCATATACTTATGAGCCTAAAGTAATTCAAATTCCTAAGCAAAACAAAATTGAATCAGTTTAATATTTCAAACTAATTAGCCTTCTACCATTTTTGTCAAAGGCCTTTGAGAAACTAGTTCAACTACATCCTACTTACAAAACAGATCCCAGGGAGTCTATAGTGCAATAACTTCTCTAAATTACGCAATTTTGCCGGTGTTGTTCTAAAAGGATCAATAATACACGTAATAGTGAATGAAGGACCCGGCTTAAGAGCTGTTAATAAATGATCGAAAGATAATGTTATACAAATTTATGTTGCTAAAACGCAAGTTACGTACGAGTATATGAAAATTGTTCTAATTCTGTCCAAAAAATAACAAAAATAAATTCGGCTTATATAAGTACTCGTATGTGTTAGTGTGCAAAGTTGAATGTCTCGATATAACGAATTTTATCACTTTGAAAACAAAATTTGGTAGGACCAATACATGATTTTCTGAATTTGCTTGGGAAAATGTTAGGAAAATGCTAGGAAGCCTTTATGGTGTTAGCATAAGGATGTATACACCAAGATGACATTGGGTCTAAGCTATTTAAGAAATATTTCAATTTTGGAAAAGTAGCGGATTCGTAGGTTTGGTATTACCTTAATCGAATAGATATATGATTTTCCAAATGTTCTTGGGTAAATCCTAGGAAGCTAACACCATAATGACGAATATAACAAGATGTTATTGGGTCTAAGCTATTTGAAAAGTATTTAAGTTTTAGAAAAAGTAAGAGATTAAGGAGTTAAAGACAGGTTTGGTATGACCTCATGTATATCGATTATATGATTTTTCCGAATTTTCTTGTGCAAATTCTAGTAAACTAGGATCATGTCTGAATGGAATCATGTACAGTTTGTTTTGAGGAACATTGAACATCTAATGAAAAATAAAGAATTTATTTTAAATATATTTTATTGAATTATTGCAAAAATGTGTAATCATAAATAAAAATCTTCTTTTTAAAAGTATTTTGTAATATAACAATAAGTTGTTGTGAAAGCAGTAACAATAGAAAGAATAAAATATCAATAATAATATTATTAATAAGAATTTGGAATATCAGAGAATGTAGCAAACTAGGAGACTATTGTAATTGTCAATGTAACAGGATAAGAATTATTATACTCTGGATTTTGATCACTCTCTTCAGGATGCCAACTTACAACACAGTCTAAATATGTTTTTCTGGAATTCTAATTTAATTCTTTCAAAATACAGGTTTTACCAGATATCACATCACCTAAACATATTCTGTTCTATACACATTTATAAAATGAACAAAACTTAGATTAAATTAAAATGTAATACAAAGCTTTTAAGAATATTTTATGTACCAGAGTTATATAATTCTTTGTTATATACTTTCAATTCTTTAATAATAATAATAATAATCTGCTTCTAGATACATACATTTGTATGCATCTGATCTGTATCTACATTTATATGTACATATGTTTATGCAACTAAAATTATTTCACAGACAAACGAGAAAACGAAAATAAACAAAACATCACTAAATTTAAAAGCTTAGAACTTTTCTTTGCTGTGTACATCACATGACTTTATCATAAAAAATTACTGGCCGAATAAAATCTACGAAAATGAAAATCGTATATACTAAAAGGGTATTTGCACTGTCAATATGTTTGACGTAATGATATTAAATAATTTATGTGTTATAGATAAGGCAAAACGTTACGAGATCGAGGACTATAGCAGGATTATGAGAATTTTTCATCACAGGTCTCAGGACAGCTATAATGCACTAAGTGTTTTAGTTCCTTAATTTGTAATTTCATTTAATATTTTAATCGCTTGCAATATAATAGTATTCGACTAAAAGAATAGTCAGTAAGAATAGTTCTATTGCCCAAGTATTTGTATCATATTCAACAACATTTTATTTAATTAGATTGGTTATTTTTATGCATTTCAGAATTATCATAATTTTTACTCCTGACAAAAAAAAATGCTTGATAAACCTGAGAACTTTTTATTCTAATATTTGGCCGATGGTAAACTTTTGGTAATTTTTATAAGTTGTACCGAAATGTTGACTCAGTTATCTCTCCTGCTAATATTGATGCTACGCTACTGATTACAATTATTAAACTATTGTATGTGCCGTGGTTTTGATTTCCGTGTTCTGTAACGCTCCATTCACTCTAACCATATCATTAAATTTAGAAAAACATGTTACATCTAACATTTTCTATTTCTAGATAGTTATCCAAATGAGGTTTTGTATGCTGTGCTGCCCAGAATGAGTAATGATGATTATAACCAAAACAACAAATTTACTAATCATACAGAAGATCTTCTAACTAGACACGCTATGTATAAAAATTATTGAACTGAACGGAAATTGTTTAGCCTTCAGTGTACTATAATTAATGCAGAAACATTCAACTACACAAGAATTAGATTATTAAATTAATTAATTCATTACAACTTTAAATACAGTGAAAATTTAAAAAACTATTTTCATTCAATAGTTAGAATTAAAACTGGATTAAACTACGTGATGAGTATTAAATCTAATTTGTTAAAAATATTAGTCGGTAAGTAATTACATATGTGATCAACAAAAAACAGTTTCACTAAATAATTTGTTTGTTTTCCGCAAAGTGTTATTAATATTTGGTGATTCGTCATGGGGAGATGGAGGATGTGAGGATTACATGAAGGTAAATTAATTTATAAACTTTTTTATTTGGTATTAAATACATTTTCGGTTCTCTAGGACTTGATTAAAGAATACAATAACTGTGTGGACGAATCAGCCACTTTTGAAAAATTTTGCGATGAAGCGGATGAGGTCACTGTCGAAAACCCAGATGATGAAAAAATTTTAGCTTTAATACCAAAATATTGCCCAGGACTCGATCAAGAAATCCGTTGTACTAGAATTTTAACCAACTCATCAAATGTGTGTCGATTTTTATCACAAGACGCTGTTGATAGATCGGAAGGCATTGGTGTGGCAGTGCTAAATTTTTTCTGTAAAAATGATGGTGAAAATTTCTTGGAATTTGCCTTAAATGATGAATTAAAAAAATTTGATGCGTATGCAAGTGAGAATGAATGTGAATCAGGTGATATGAAAGATATGGATTTGTTTACTCAAGAGGGTGAATTTGATTCGGAGTTCTGCGGGTACAATATTTTAATATTTTTATTCAATTTTAAATGGTTACTAACTGATTTGTTTTTCTAGCAATGTGGAAAAACTACATGATTGCTTTGCAGATTATTTCGCTGCCGCAGATAATCCAAAATTAAAAGATTTAGTAGCAGAACTTCGCGACAAAGCTAAAGAGGGTGCTCAGTGTTAATATGTTTTTCAGTTCCACGCTAATTTTTATTTGATTAAACTTGGGTGTATTTTCAAAATTTTGAAACGCCTTGGTATGAAGATTGTTAAATGTTCACTGTTTGTTAAAATCACTGTTTTTTGCAATAACACTTGTTTAAAATTATTTTTATTTTATCATAAAAAATAAATCCAAAACTTGTTTGTACACGCTATGTCGCATATACGAGTACATAACTTACATAATGGTAAAACAAAAATATAAAATGCGTATTTATTCAAAATAAATAAATAACGAAACGTGGCTTGGTATAAATATGTAAGTAGCCTTGGCCCATCCAGCATTAGTTGCGCCTCTACGTTTACGAATAAAACATACATTTCAGTTACTCTTAAAATCATCGGACGTTTCGCATGTTTATATTAATGATTTGATTAAAATGATATTCGTGAAGGATCAAATATGTTGATAATACCCTTTAAAATAAACAGTGCCGTATTGAGAGAAGGGGAAGATTCAAATCCTCCCTATTGGTCGTATATTGGTTTTATTAAATTTTTTAACTTAGGTTTATTTTTTGGTAAACCCGCGTACATGATACAAAAAAAAATATTCTGGTGCACAAAAATTCACCACACAGTTACCCGTAAAACAATTTTTGGTTTTATGACCGTAGAATGTCTGATAATTGACTATTCGACCATTAGAGACGAAATAAGTCAAATGTCGGTCAATTGTTCAGTCAGTTGTGCGTCTAATCTTAGCCGGGAAATGGACAAAATTTAAAGACATTTTCGTCAAAGACAAATTCGTGGGTCATACGACCATCGCCATTAATAGACAAATGGTGGTCGAATTAGCAATAGTCGATTCCAACTAATAAATGTCGGACAAAATTGACCACCCCTTGATGTAGCGTAACGTGAGTCTTTTGTTTGGCGTTTTGGTATTCCAATAAATGAACGAAAAACACTGGTATATGTCGGACTATTCTGGTGCACATTTACAAGTCATTTTTGACTGCACTTAGTATTCAAATTTATTAGTAAAATAAATATGAAACTTATAACAAATTATAATCAACAAAACTATACTCTTTTATTAAATGATTTTTTGAAACTAAAAATATATTGTTATAAAGGTATGTACAAAGAAATAATATACGTATATAGTAAAAAAATCTACATAATATTTCAAACAAAATATAAAAATTCAATTAATTTAACTGCTGGACTATTACATTTTAAGCTGGGCCAGCAGCTTTGTTTTGTCTGTATCTATAGCGCTCCACAGCCCGTTTTAAAACGTCGACAAAATTTTTTCGTAGCTCGATTTTGCTTATTTGAGGAAATCCAAGTTCTTGAAAGCGGAAATTGATGATAGCTTCAACTAAATTAACTAAATTATTCAATAGAGAAAATGGTTTTTTGTTTTTTTCTAAAATGAGAAATTAATAATAATAATTAAAAGTTGGTCAGTAAATATAAATATTTTCATATTTGTATACCTTTCTTAATATTGAAATGGTTTAATGGTATTTTCCATCTCATGAATTCGGTTTTTTAATGATTCGATTTCTTCCGTTAATTCCCCGATTGTGTTCATTAAAATCCTGGAATCCGTTGTAATTGTAATACTACGTCTGGCAATCTGGCATTAGTGTTGCATTGTACCTATGCAGTTGATCTGCAAATAGTCAAATTAATTCTAAATATTTTTTTACATATTTTACACTTTACCTAGATTGTCGTTGTCAGTTAAAATCTGATGTTTAGCATGGCTTATATCTTGATTGTATATTATAGTTTCTTGTTCTTCGTAAGTTAAGCCTCTACTGTTTTCGATAATTATAGCATGGTTGTGTTCATTTTGACTAGGTATAACTGTTGGTGAATCTACATTTGCATGTATAATGGATGCGTTCATAAGCTGCCTTTCGAATTCATTATTTAGGTCAATAGCTTTAAATGTTTTCCTTTTTTATTACATGCCGCCTCGGATTCTAAGTTTGAGAATACTTCAAACATCCTTTCCCGTCTTTTGGCTTCAGTTATTTTTAATTAAGATAAATTAATTGCTTACCTAAATCATTTTGTAATAGTTTATAAGGATATTTAAGCGAAGTATCAGTTGGCGCTGCATGGCTTTCCATCAGATATCTTATATTTCTTTTGTCTGGTCACAATACTGTTTTTCCATCTATCCAGGATTTCGACACAATTGAAACCTCTTTTTCGTTATTTTTATCGCACGTTTCAATAATTGCAAAAAAATTTTATTTTCGTAATTAAATTGATATGTAGTATGTAATTACATAAACATAAATATGTTTGTACAAAGGCTAGAATTTCAAAGCAAAATTATAATAAATTAAAAATATTCTGCACCCAGTGGAAGTTAAATTTTGTTTTAGAATTGTAAATGTTATATACCAATTAATTTAATTTTAATATAGTTTGGGGAAATACTGCATATAGTGGCAGTGACCTACCATATAGTATCGCTGATATTCATGTATGAATTAAAGGAAAATATGCCCTATAATTCACATCTTCAGCTTCTATCGCAAACATTTTTTTGATTCGTGCAACAATTTTCCAATATTTTGCGGTATCCATTAATAAATCCAGCAGTCGCACTTACTACCGTTTATGAGAGATCCTTAAACACTATTTTTTCGAAGATGGTTTTTGTAATATCCCTTGTAATTATATTCTTTTTGCGGTTTAATATAGGAAATGCCTTCTCATTACAATATTTTACTTCTGGTATTTCGCTCAGATCTATCGGCCGATTGTACATTTGCGATAGTGGTTGACTATTTTTTCGTAATAATGATTTTACTTGGAACATAAAACTTTCGAATGTAAAGGAGCTAAACCCGTTAAGGTTTCCATTTTTATGAACGTCGTCTGATAAATGTGAAAGATCATGTACATTAAAAACCAAATGGTATGCACCGTATAAACTCTTTACCCCATTAATAAATTTATTTAAGATACTTTGGAATAAGTTTATCAAATTTGTTGATAAATTATCAGTAGAGAGCAACCGAATTGCTACATGTAACATCACAAAATGATTATACTTGTCTTCTGGTAATATATTACGTAAAACAAAAGGTGAAGCATACAGTAAGAAACACCTATATTCCGTACCGTTAAAATAAGACAATTGAGATACGGAACTTAGTTTTCTTTTAAATTCACTCGGTTGAAATTCTTTCTATTTGACTTGAAAGTAAAAGAGATTCAGAAGTACCAACCATCCACATACGCAAAAATCGTTTTACTACTCCTAACCAAACTACGGAAGGTAGTCGTATTGGAATTGATCTACCATAGCTATAGGAAGCTCTTCCAATATAGAAGTAGTATTGTGGTGATTTTCATCAGTTTTACTTCGAAAAGAATTATTCATTCTCCTTGTGCACAATTTTCTGGAAAGGTCATTCGATTTTTAATGTGTTCCCCTTCTTGAGTACATCTATTGCATCCAAAGTAAGCTGTATGTGACTTTATTCCCAAAACGCTGCTCTTCGCTGGTGTGTCACATATAAAATTGTTAATTTTTATGTTAATTGGGCAAGTTTTATGCATAAAACTAGTGCATACTTATATCCTTTCATTCATCAATAAATGGCCGAAGAAATTCGTTAAAATCTTTAGGTTTTTGAAACCCATGATAAATTCCTATAACAAATATACATTTGCTGATTGATGATTTACTCAAAAGCAACTATTAGAACTACTGCTGATTGGCAAGCCATCAATATTAATATCGAGAGATATATGGTTATCAATCGGTAACTCTTCCATGTTTACCAAAAATCTGTCTAATGCTACACGAACTTCAATATGAGCGTATCTTCCTGGATTTATATTTATAATTGTTTTGTGGGTTGGCGTATTTAATACTGTGCGACTATCTATAGGTAATCGGGGATATCCACGGGATTTAAAAAATTTTAAAATTTCGTTTAAAGCTTTCATTTTAATATTATTTTGCAATGCCCACGTCCTCAGAAATATTAATAACTCATCAGTGTCTGGTTTTTCGGTGCAATAGATATTGTGTTCACGTTCCTCATTTAAATTAAAGTGATCGTGATAATCGTGGTCCAATAAAAATTCTTCGTTGTCATCACTCTCAAGGTTGTTTGCTATATTTGAATTTAAATTTCTATTGGATTGTAGCTCACATTTAAAATTTTCGGAAATATATCTCATGTGAGTATTATGTTGAACTGATAATTTATTTAACTGTGCTAAAAGGAGTACTAGTACTTCCCTGATTTATGCGACGCTTTAAAGAATCACGTTTAAGCTCTAGTATATGTTTTCTATATCGCATCATTTTTTAAATTTAGTTTATTTATTAGGCTTTTTCTGAAAATTTTTAATTGTCTTAAGTCTGATCTAAAAAAAAGAAAACTGACGAATCTATACATGTTACATCACGTAACACATTTTATATAAATAAGGAATATAATATAAATATACCTACCAATTACTTTAATATTGAACTATTATTTCACTTGAACAACTTTTTATTAGCACGAAGGATGATTTACAACTAAATAGTTTTGTTTTTCATTTTATAGCCAACTTCGACTGATTTTTAATTTTTACTTTTTATTTTAGTTGTGCAATAGACATGTCCGTCGAAACGAAAATTGTTTTACGGGTTAGCTATTGTATTATTCTCAACTCGAATTAAATTTCACCAGGATAGCCATAATAACAAAACTAAAAATTATACTTGTGTTGCTATTTTATTTTATTGTATAAAAGTTTTTATTTATTTTATTTATTGTATAAAAGTATATTTAAAAATTATTAATTAATTCAGTTTTTCGTTTTTAAATTTAAAGTTAATTTAATTAATCACATTTAGATTTTAATATCACAAAAATTCATTTCATATGGGAATAATAATAAATATTTAAATAATCTCTATAATATTAATTTAACCTAAAATATTAGTTTTATTTTCATTTTCTAAATTTGTCTATTAAAATGTTTGTAACATTAAAATTTTTCATCGCCAAGTTTCCAAGTATTGAAGGATAATTTTTTGGATAACTCTTCGGTGAAAATGCTTCTAAAATTTGTTCTTACAAATTTTTTAATCTCTAGACCATTTTCTTTAATAAAGATGGATTTCTGCAAAACAATAGAAGAGGAAACGATATAATGGAAATCATTTTTCAGTTTTTTTACCAATTGCTTTCTCGATTCATTATCGTTATTTAAATTTGCATCAAAATTGATGAAACTATCTAGATCGTTAAAAGGAAACGTGAATTTGGCGTTTTCACAATCAACTAAATACCTAATATTTAGCCGATTATCTCTTAAATTAATAAATTCTCGCATTAGACTTTGTTGTCCTTTCTTCAAATTTTCGATTGATTGTAAAAGAAATTGAAATTATTTTCTTTCTATGTTTACACAATCGTCATTGGCATCGGTCTGCACTGCAACTGAAGCTGTTGAATTTCTTGGTTCGGAATCGTTCTAATGTAAAGGAAAGTTATTATTAGCCGTGTTTCTTGACGTATGATCTGATCCGGATCAGATCATATCTGCTTCCCTTTCATTTGTATAGCCGCGTTTCAGGAAATCAACACAAAAATTGTATTATTTTTTGTTTTTAGGTTATTATATTGATCTTAGTAGCATTTTGGTTCAAAATTTTGATACAAAAACAAAAAACAGTACAATTTTTATGTTTGTTTCATGAAACGCGGCTATATAAATGAAAGAGAAGCAGATATGATCTGATCCGGATTAGATCATACGTCAAGAAATACGGCTATTGTTTTCTACAAATTATACATTTACATATATTAGAATATGTGTAATTGTCACTTTCGGTGTCGTTCCAATTTTGAATGGGCCCACGATGTCTAAACACGCTCTGTGTCGAAGTTATTGGAACACGATCTCCTAAAGAAGAAATTGTTGATTATACTCCCACTATTTGATCCTACCGAATCGTAAAAAATCAAGTAGGTATATTCAAATTGTGAGTCAAATTGTGCTGAAAATAGAAAAGTAGCATTTATGAATAATGTATCGTTATTATTTATGTAAATGATATATAAACGTTGTCTATGGGATTTATACATATTGTTGTGAATTTACTGTAGACTGCATCTTGGTTTTTTATGTATAAAATTTGATTTTAATATTATGTATTATGATTGAGTATTAAAATTAAACTGAGAAGTATGAATCAAAGGAAAATATGCTAGTTCTTGCATCTGTACGAAATACGGCTATTGTTTTCTACAAATTATACATTTACATATATTAGAATATGTGTAATTGTCACTTTCGGACTTTCGGTGTCGTTCCAATTTTGAATGGGCCCACGATGTCTAAACACGCTCTGTGTCGAAGTTATTGGAACACGATCTCCTAAAGAAGAAATTGTTGATTATACTCCCACTATTTGATCCTACCGAATCGTAAAAAATCAAGTAGGTATATTCAAATTGTGAGTCAAATTGTGCTGAAAATAGAAAAGTGGCATTTATGAATAATGTATCGTTATTATTTATGTAAATGATATATAAACGTTGTCTATGGGATTTATACATATTGTTGTGAATTTACTGTAGACTGCATCTTGGTTTTTTATGTATAAAATTTGATTTTAATATTATGTATTATGATTGAGTATTAAAATTAAACTGAGAAGTATGAATCAAAGGAAAATATGCTAGTTCTTGCATCTGTACGAACTTTTTTAATAGTGTGGTAGCCACTGAATTTCGAGTTTGGCAGTACTTGTCGTTTAAAAGCAATAAAATTCCAGAAGACAAGGTTAAGAAATGTATATAGCAATCTGCAGGTAATTTATCTTTTAAAACGACTGATCATGTGTACAAAAAAAAATGCCGTAATTCGGTTGCTTTCCAACGTTCAAATTCTTGTAAATTTCTGGGCTGCCTATTAAACTCAGTAGGTAACTTTATTTGTTGTAAATCATCTGATATTATTTTTATTTTGCCTTGAGATAAAGAATATGAACATTTAATTTTTTTCACCCAAAATGAGATCAACTGTTTTGTAATGCCTAAAGGAACCCAATGCATATAGTTGATGGGTACCTGAGATACACAACCGAAATGTATACTTTCAAATGGAATAGGCTCAATCTTTTTGTGATGATTTAAATCTAATCTATTGCGGAAACTTGTATCTGACCTGGGCGCGGATTCCAAATATTGAGCGTAAGGAAAAATTATATGGCCTTTGTTATCTGTTGCCCCTTTGATGGTACATTTTGTACACGAAAAATAGCCGGAATATGATTTTACACAAAGAACCTTAGAAAAAAATCAAGCGCCCTTGATATACCTAAATAAAAATATATGACATCCAAATCAACATTTATTACGTCGGCAATAGTTGGAGTATTTTTTAATGCCGTTACATTATTTGAAAGCCAAGGGAAATATTCATGAAGAACCACAAGAATTTTAGTCATAGTAGCGCCATAAATAGTAGTGTCAACTGTTATGCGTTGCAAATCGTTTGTTAGTTTATAAATATTCCGCTCAGAATTGGAGGAACAATCAGAATTTGGTGGAGATGAAAAACTAATTGGGTTTCCTACGTCATGCAAAAAGTTTGGATCATTCGGATTTGTTTCTGATTGCTGAGAATCTACATTTACTTCAGAATAAAATTGAACCGGACTTATAGGCTGTACCATCTTGCTTGCTCCTGCATATTGGGGCAACATTCGATCTACTTCTAACTTAATTCTGCGTTGTCGACTTCTCTCAGACATTTTATATTAATTATGAATATAACTTAGTAAATTATATAACAATAATGTATGTATATGAGACAGAAAACTTATATACAAATATAATGAAGACTACTCAGGCATAATATTATATACAATGATTAAAAATACTTCTATGTGTATTTAATGGTGTTAATTAAAATATTTAATAATTAAAAAATATATGTGTAATTGGAGACACACAATTATTATATGAATATTATATTATATTATATTTATAAAGGCACTTGAAAATCGAACTACAATAATGGTGTCGAATCTAATAACAATTAAAACTACTTCATCATACACGAATACTTTATACATATATGTATATATAAAACAAACGACAAAATTTAAACTCAGTTATCATTCGATTATTACCTCAAAAATCGAAGGAAAACACGATAGCTCAATTTTGAGTTTCGTCTTGTTATACTTGGGTGGAACATATTTTGCCTAAAAAAATGGTCCTTTATCAGAAATCCAAAAATAGCAACTTGTTTTGTTGCTCGTTTATTTTTAAATAAACAAAGAATTGTCATTTTGAGTATAGTTAAACAAAAGTTTTCCCTCAAAAGTCAAAATATTTTCGTTATTAACAAAGGCTATACTGATTAAATTATATTTCGAGTAATGAACATTTCAACTCATACGTAGCCTAACTTCGTGGTGAATTTTTTTCCATCAGAATTTTTATTTTTTGTATCATGTACGCACCTTGAAAGAGAAAAGTAAACCTACTAAATGAAGACTGCGAAGTAAAATATCTTTTATTAATTAAAGTTAATCATCGATGTCACAATTTAAAGTTTTATTAATTTTTTCTCATGCCATCCAATATGTGTTGTTAACTTTAATATAGAATGATCACAGTGTCAGAACCACAGAGAAGCTACATTCGAAGCTCTTACATTTAAGCATTCTTAATATCAACGTTGAAAACTCATTTTTATTGTTAGCTAATAGTTGTACGAAATATTGAAACTAAGTAAATTTGTTACATTTCTACTTTAACCATAGAGTTTTACATAAGAGTAGTAACTTTCATACACTAAAATGCTATATGAATTGAAAAGTCACTCACTGTATAATAATTGTGTGGCTATTTGAACAAAAAGAGACCATAACAATTGTATAACTGTCCTTATTTATAAAAAACTATATATAAACCGAAAAATAAGATCCCAGTAGCCCTAGTTTTTATGTATTTTTACCATAGACTCCTATATTTATCAAGACTCAGTAATACTGGTTTTACTAATACTCTATTGAATTTCGATGCAAAATGAAACTATGTAATTTAATGTTTATAGTTTGAATTATTCATACATTTATTTCATTTTAAAGTTAAAATAAATAATAATACATAATAAATCATTTTAAGTGTAGTTAATAATAATAATTGTACATTTAATGTTTCCTTAATTCAATTATTCACTATATCAATAAATTCGATAAAACTAATCTAAAATATTAACACAATACAACTACAATAACATGATCATAAGTTTTTAAAATTCATTTACGAGTATATACATTTAGGATAATATTATTTATCAGTTTATCACACATGTAGTTTCTTAAAACTCGTATTTAAAATTTATAAAAAATTAACTAACTTTCGCTAATTAAAATTGGCTGTGGCATAATTATGGTTCACTTGCTTACAATAATTTAAAATAATTATATTTGCCATCGGAGAAAGCAACATTTTAAATATATTAAGGTTGGTGTTATGTTGTAACATATATTTATAATTAATAATAAAATACACTTTTATTTTCTTTATTATTATTGGTGATGTGAACAATTAGCCACCGTAACATCGAATGATCAACTCGAATATTCTAATTACAAAATCTGTTATTAACATAACGGTAGTATGTATAGTATGGTTAAGTTACAGTGGATCAATACATTACATTCCTCCACCTGTGGCTGGAACATTACCAGATGCTTGAGTTCGTACTCTTTCAGAACGACGGATATCATCTGGGTTGATTGGAAGTTTCATCAATTTTGTTTTTTGGCTTTTGGTCGGTTTAGCAGATGTTGGTTGCTCCAGCTGTTGATTTTGAACTTCGGTGGTATCATCTGGTAGTGATGGTAGAATGACGTCACTCGATGTTGATGGTACGTCTGATGGTGGATCGATGATATTGGGTGAATCTGGTTGATTATCGCGCAAGCGCAATTGATCAATGTGTCGGCGAATGATGCTGCCATTTTCAGTCTCGACTTGGTATGAGACAGGTCCAGTTGTCTTAGTGACTATTGCTGGGATCCATTTAGGACCAGTCGCATAGTTTCGGGCCCAGACATCTGATTTCTCCGATAGTGTTCGGGTATTTCGTTCATCGTTGTTTCTTCTTTTTGAAACCGTGATCGTATCCGGATGAAGACGGTCGAAATAAGTTCCAATACGACGATTGAAAAGAAGTTCAGCTGGACTTTTTCCAGTGCTGGTCGACGGTGTTGCATGATGGTGATGCAAAAATGTTGCCAAGTTACGACGAATATCTCCGCTTTTCTCTTTCTTCAAATAGTCCTTGGTGGACCGTACCATTCGTTCTGCTTGCCCGTTGGATGACGGGTGGAAGGGGGCGACAAACGTGTGGAGAATGCCGTTTCCTTTGCAGAAATTTGCGAAATCGACTGACGAAAAGGCAGTACCGTTATCGCTCACGATGACTTCAGGAATACCGTGCGTGGCAAAGATAGAGCGCAGCGATTGAATGGCACACGCTGATGATGTAGATGATACTAACTGAACTTCTAGCCATTTGGAGTACGAGTCTACTAAGATGAAAAACACTTTTGACTGGAATGGCCCCGCGAAATCAATGTGAACTCTCGACCAAGGTCTTTTCGTTTCCTCCCAAAAATGTATAGCTGCTTGGGAGTTCTCGGGTCGAGATTCTTGGCACGGCGTACAAGAGCGAACAATCTTTTCGACATCCTCGTCAATCTTCGGCCACCACACATAGCTCCTCGCCATGGATTTCATGCGCACTACCCCCGGATGGGCTGTATGCAGCGCACTAAGGACAGTCTTCCGATAGCACAATGGAATAATCGTGCGTTGGCCCCAGAGAAGGCAATCCTTGATGCAACTCAGTTCATTGCGTCGAATCCAAAATGGTTTGTATTGGTCTTCCACCTTTTCAGGCCATCCTCTCATACACCATGAGAGCACTCGTGAAAGAACGGAATCTCTTTTCGTTGCCTTTGCGACGTCCTCCGCAACAACAACAGGCTGTTCGAGCGACTCAATCAGCATTACCTCTTCTTCTTCGGAGACGATTTGTGTCGTCATATTGGGTAGACGGCTAAGGCCATCTGCGTTGCCATTCTCTTTCCCTGGCCTAAAGATGAGGTGGTAATGGTAAGCATTTAGGAATACGCTCCATCGCATCATTCGTGGGGACAGAATATGCGGTGTCGGTTTAGTTGGACTAAACAATCCGAGGAGCGGTTTGTGGTCGGTCACGATCGTAAATTCACGACCATAAACAAAATCGTGGAACTTTTTAATGCCGGCGATAATTGACAGAGCCTCTCTATCAATTTGCGCATACCGACGTTCGGTGGCTGTGAGTGTCCTAGAATAGAACGCAATTGGACGCTCATTATTCCCCACCTTATGTGAAAGGACCACACCGATGCCATATGGGGAGGCATCACAGACCAACAGTAATGGGAGTTTCTCATCATATGGTATGAGAACATTGTCGGTTGAAAGCGCGGTTTTCAACTCGTCGAAACTTTTCTGCTGTTCAGCAGACCACGACCACTTGGTGTTGTCGTGCAAAAGTTGATGCAGCGGTTCTGCGATGGTAGCCTTCCCTTTGACAAATGCGTGGTAAAAATTTAAGAGCCCAAGAAAAGCCTGAAGTTGTCCTTTGTCTGTCGGTGGCGGTGAATTTCGGATAGCTTCAATTTTTTCTTCAGTGGGACGAAGACCGTTGACGTCGATCTTATATCCAAGGAAAACGACGGCTTCACATCCAATTACGCATTTATCCTTCCGAAGATGAATTCCTGCTTCATCAAGTCGTTCAAAAATCTGGCTCAATCTTTGGTGAAGTTCATCATCAGAAGAGGCAATAATAATGACGTCGTCAAAATATGGGATGACCCCTGAAATCATACGAAGTAAGTTTTCAATAAAATTTTGAAAAATACCTGGAGCTGTTGAGATTCCGAACTGGAGGCGTTTCACTTTGAAAGCCCCTTTGTGAGTCGCTATGGTTTGGACCATAGCAGTATCATCATCAACGGTGAGTTGCTGGTAGGCTTGGGCTAAATCCAGCTTGGCGAATATTGAACCTCTAGGCATCGTGGACAACAAATGAGTTGCTGATGGTATCGGGAATGAGTGTGGAGAAAGCGCTTTGTTGACGGTAGATTTATAATCCCCGCAAATCCGTACTGTTCCGTCAGATTTAATAACAGGGACAATGGGTGTCGCCCATTCGCTGTAGTCAACAGGCTCTAAAATTCCTTGGTTTAACATTTTCTGAAGCTCCTCTTCGATTGGTACACGAAGGGCGAGTGGAGTTCGTCGAGCTGGTAAGCGAATTGGTACAATGGTTGGATCCAATTTTAACGAAACAGGAGGACCACGAAATTCTCCAAGCTCAGTAGAGAACAGGTGCTGGAATTTCTCCAATATGTCTGAGAATTTATCTGATTGAATTGATTGTACTCCCTGGATGGAGATTCCCAGAGGCTCAAACCAGTTAAGACCCAAAATGTTGGTTTTGTTTCCGGTTGTCACAAACAACGGCAGCTTCTCGACGAAACGGCAATTATATTCGACGTCGACTTCAATGCGACCAAGAATCTGGATCGGGTTTTGTTGAAAATCTCTCAGATTTAATCCAGATGGTTGGAGAATTGGTGGTGAGTTCCAAATAGATCTAAAGGTCGGTTCCGAAATAATGGTATGTCGGGAACCCGAGTCGACTTCAAAACGGCAAGGCACTTTATTGATTATTACAGTTGTGTCCGTTCTCAAGTCGTTATACATGGATACCTGTTTGACGGAGTTTCTACGTCGGTTGACTTTCTTGGATTTCGTTTTGTTCTCCTCACGGTTGGCAGGAAAAGAACGACAGACTCGCTGTAGATGCCCAATTAGTCCGCAAAAACTACACACGCTGCTTCGATGTTTACAAGTAGAACGCAAATGATTTTCCCCGCAGCTTTCACATTGAATGGATCCACGTGGTTGACGGTTTTGGTCACGACGGCTAAAACTTGTGGCTTGGGCACGAGTATTGTTTGACGGGTGCCGCGGTTGCTGAATAATTTTCACTTGACCTGACTGATGATGAGCATCAATAATTGTTTTGTGATCTTGAGAAGCCGCTTCGGCAGCGATGGCTTTGTCACATACTGTCTCCAAGGTCAAGGTCTTATCAGCAAGAAACTGTTGTTGTAAGGCCGAATTGTTTATACCACATACAATTCGATCACGGAGCATGCGGTCGAGACTTCCGGTTGGAAATTTGCACTCTTTTGCTAGTCGTCGCAGTTCGGCGATATAATCTGCGACCCTCTCTTCAGGCATTTGCTCTCGTTTGAAAAATTTAAACGAGGCCGCAATTTCCGACGGAGTAGGAGAAAAATGGTCAGTAAGACGTTTAATAATGTCTTTATACACTATTTCACTAACCTTTTTTGGAGCTATAAGGGATTCCAGTAGCTCGTATGTATGTCCTCCACATAGCGTCAGAAAAGTTGCCCGCCTTTTAGTGACATCATCGATCGCATTTGCCTCGAAAAATAAATCGAAACGACGGCAATAGGCTTGCCAGCTGGCTCCTTTTCGTACATCAAATTGTTCCATGGTTCCAATTGACATGTCGTCAATTAATATCGTATAGTTAAAATATTTAATAAACAATTTGCTCCGTATTTGTTTCACCACTTATTTAATGTTATGGCACTAATAATACTAGTTTTTATCCTCGTCGCCAATGTTATGTTGTAACATATATTTATAATTAATAATAAAATACACTTTTATTTTCTTTATTATTATTGGTGATGTGAACAATTAGCCACCGTAACATCGAATGATCAACTCGAATATTCTAATTACAAAATCTGTTATTAACATAACGGTAGTATGTATAGTATGGTTAAGTTACAGTGGATCAATACATTACAGTTGGTTTGGCCACATGAACATATTCTGTTAGTATCGATACAAACATTTTCTTGTTGTACACTATAAATTGTTGATTTATGCAAAATCTTACTTTGGTTGCTTTCAGAGAAATACTTGGCTTTTACGTTATCATGGCGAATATTTTCCTGGAATGTATGAAAAAATAATTGATAGACTACTTCTGTTGATTGCACCAAACCACCCCTTTGGAAATAATCAAAATAGGTATCGTCAGCTTTAGTTCCATTTTCTTTTATAAAAATGGTTTGGCACTCGGAACACTGAACCTTTTTAAGAATAGAATGGGCAGCGAAGCCACACACACACACATAGTTATTAGATACTTCATCAAGCTCAACGTTCGCCAAATATTCAGTTTCAAATATTTTCTTATAGGCAGATATGGATATATCATCTGAAATATTTGGTTGTTCAAGTTCTCGAGAATTTTTAAATTGGCTTAATGAGATTTTTTTTCTAAAAAAATTTCAAATTCGTAATTGGTTTACAGATTCTAATATATTTCGATAAGAAATATTGTTGTTACGCCCTGACAAAAATCTATGCTTACTAACCTATTTTCTAAGCTATCACTTTGGAATTTACCTAATAAGACATACTACATACCAAAGTGGTTAAATGAATATTTTGTGATATCCATTAATGCTTTGGTGGTTTTAACCATTGCGTTGTGGGTTTCTCTAGACAATTGTTATTACTGGAATTGTGCCAATCGGTCAGCCATTCGATAAATGTCTGCATAAATAGCAGTCTATCGTCATTAGGGGAGAAAATTGGTTCACAGTTTTCAATACGTTTGGCGATACCTTTGAATTTAGATTTTACATTTACTATATCCCACCACTTACAAATTAATTCTAAAAAATTTGCGTTTTTTAATAATTATCATTTTGCCTGAGTGCTGCAATAGTACTATTGTGGAAAATATTATCAACTATAGAAACCTTTTGCTTTTCTAAATTATTAGGATACATGGATTTAAAGTTTAGCTTAAATGCGGTTTTTGAGGGTAAGTTTATTTCGTTTGTATATTGGTCTCGTAAGTGTGAAAAACGGGAATATTTGATTTCGCGTGTTTCAAAAATCAGGATAAACGAAAGAATAATCGAAATTTTTAACGTTCAATCAATTGTTTCTGATATTTTTAAAATTGTGAACGGGATCATAGCAAGAGAATATGATCTTCGTGGTATCACAAGGATGGGGAAATGAAAAATCTCCTGTTGAAATAAAAAGTTCGAACATACTTCGATTACAACTATTGGTATCAGTCATAATAACAAATACTTCTAACCCAATACTATGCAAATATATAAGAGCATTTTTCGTTAATCTATAAAGTACTTTTCCAGCACAATTTTTGACTGGAGCCAATTTTACAACTTCCTTAAAATTTCCATATGCTGAGACAACCAGTTTGAACTGTTTTTGCTAAAACTTCTGCTGAATTTTGAGCACATCCTTTTATATTACCAGCTTTATAATCAATTCCTGATTTTATACATATTTCATCAATCATCAGGATGATTTTTTTTTCTCTATCATTTAATGTAGAAACAATTCGTTTGAGATAATTATTATTTGAAATTTCACTATTAGGCGAGACGTTTAAAGAAGCAGAAATGTGTCGGATGTTTTCGGGATGCGGTAAGTTTAAATACTGTCGAATTATTTTATATGCAGCGCTTGATTGTGAATGGAAAAGATGGGCAACAATAATCGAATTCTTAGAGTAGCGCGGAATTTTATTTTTAGGTTGTAATAATTTAATAACTGATAATAAATCAATAATATTAAAAAGGATTCAGCACACAGTAAATTCATAAACAAAAATATTAACTTTTAATTCACTATTTATCACAGTTCTTATCTTAAAATTACAACATTTTTTGATATCTACATCTAGAATATAAAATATTAAAGCACTGTTTTGAATAAAAGTGTGATATTCTTTTAAAACTTCATTTTTGATGTTAAACATATAATTGGTTTTCACATCGTCAAAACTTTTTATAACGTCTGCCTGTAACATGGCTTCATTTTGTCTGTTAATCCGACAATTAATTTCTTCGCATCTTTTAGCCTGAGTTTTTCTCTTCGGTGACTCTGCTTTAAGATGTGGTTTTCCTGAAAAAACTGATGGAACGACACCATTTATTAATTTTGATCGTGATAATTTATAAACAGTATCTTCCATCCTTATTTTTAAATTTCTTTGAACATCTTACGGTATGAAATGTTGAAGACACACAGCTGAATATTTTGTAGGATGCCAGTTTTCTCTTTTCAGTTAGTTTACCCATTTTAAACTTAAGATATCATCAGCCGGGAAACAAAATGTTGGTATTATTTTGTGATTTTCCTTATTATGGCTGGAACTGCTATGACAACCAATAACACAACATCTTCTTGGCATTTTAAAAGATCGTAACACTAATTATAAATAACTAATTATATTTATTTTCACTAAAATTTGAACAAAATACAAATAAAATATATATTAACTAATTATTTAAAATTAATTAAAAAAATGTATACCTTTACAACATATCTATGCGCAATGAATTACGAAGAGCAACTAAAGAAGTTCAATAGAAAAAAAATAACAAAAACAAATTCAATACACACATTGACAAAAATATTACTGAGTTTATAAATATAGTTGTGCCCATTGCCGCAGCGCATTTCGAAAATACAAATCGTATGCGAATTTTGAGGAAGAGATTAAGGGATTCTTTGAATCCTTTTGACATTCCGGAAAATGAGTAAGACTATTTTTCTATTTGATTTAACGATGTGATATTTTTAATTACATATTTAGATTTAGAGATATGTACAGACTCCCGATCCAAGTGGCAAAAGATTTCATCGAAGAAGTCAAAGAAATCGGTCGTATTAGTGACACGCAACAAAAAATTCCTGTGCATTTAGAGGTAATTTATTATTTGTGTGAATTGTGTTTGTTGTTAGTTTTCATATATGTCCATATACTTTAAGATTTTAGCAGTTCTTAATTTTTTGGCGAGTGGCAGCTATCAGAAGCGAGTTGGCAGTGATGCTCTAGCATTCATGAGCCAACCAAAGGTTTCGAATTGCGTTCGGAAATACACCCAACTCATCGCTCAAAAACTATTCGCAAAATATGTACGGTTTCCCCAAACAGCTCGTGAAATTGAAACCACTAAAGCAAGGTACTTACATACGCATACATATACAAACAATTTTATTTAATTAAAAATATTCACAGTTTTTTCGCAGAATATGGTTTTCCAAATATCGTAGGGATTATTGATGGAACCCATATTGCACTAACCGGGCTCAAAAGACATTGAGCATGTATACATCAATAGGAAAGGGTTTCACTCCATAAACACCCAATTGGTGAGCCAGACATATATTATTTTATTTAATTACATAACTATTTTACTACTAACATTTGTAGTGATTCGTCATGCCAATCGGTTGCGGCACGTATTATTCCGGGTCGGCTCGCCTATAGGGGGGTCCGTTTGATTGGCATTTAACGAATTGCACTAAAAATTTAAACGTACCAAATAAAAATATACGTCAAGCTCCTTCATCACATTCCCTCCATTAGAAAAATTCAAATCTTATTCAAACATTGTTTTTATTTTAAATCTGTATTTAATTATTTATTTTAACGACCATATTGATTTAAAAAAAAATATAATAAAGAAATAAACTAAAGAACTAATTATGTTGCTATTAATAATTTTAGGACATTAAACTAACACTAAAACAAAGAATTAAAGCTAAGAAATAATTACTTTTAAGTAAATGAATAAATTTAAGAAATTCGTATAGATATAAAATTAGGAAAACATGCCATATTGCGGACAAATAAAAATTCTGTTAATTTAGTTAAATATATATAAAATAACTTACAGTTTGAAGAAAACCGACAGGCCTGACCGCTTCCCTCGAACAGTAGCTGTAAAAAAATGTTATTTATCGCGAAAAAATGCAATATGGATGCGATTTGGAATTCACTCAAAAAACAAAATTTCACAATAATTCTTAACACAAACTATCAAAATTATTATAGCAACTATATAAAAATTACACCAATTTATAACAAAAAAAAATATATGTTAAAGAAGGTTATGAAAAATAGATTTTAATTTAACTAATCACACATCACAAAAATAGCATGCATTGTACATAAAATCATGTACTAATATTTTATAGAAGCTTAGAATTTGCGAAACTTAGTTTCTTTATATACTTGAAACTTATATAATAATTAATATTGCTATGCTTATTTATTTATTTTCACTTATTTTTAACTGATTTTATCGAGTTGTATCCAATTTTAGAACGGTCTTTCCAATTTTATAACGTGGTCAAAGTAAGCACGAACATCGGAATTAATGCCCACGATAGTTTATGCCCGATATAATGTTTTTGGCACTTTCCATTAATATCTGCGACACGGCTTCCTTAAGAACGGATGCACGAGCTTGTTTTAATACGGCAAACGGCTTACTCACCACGTCAAAATATTGATTTGTGTTAGGACTAATCGTGAGCACGCGTATATAAAATTTTTACAAAATTTTATTCGAAAGATATTTTGTAGATTAATAATAAACGATTAGTACCTAAATATTATCTAAATAATCTAAATAATTTATATACCTAATATTATCCAACTAAATTATTTTAATAATGCAGCAATTATCATCTGATTTATTTGGACTGAAGATGAGTAATGATTAACCATCCGTTGAATAACATTTAAGCCGCTATTTAAGCCAATTACGGAAATGCACAAAAAAGAAATGAACAAAACCGAAAATCTATATGCAATACTCTCAATTTAGCCAAGAGATGAATACACAGATACATTTGAGCTTAAGTTTTAAACACCATCGCTGTCACGATGTAAAAGGCAAATCGCGCGACTCTACACATTTTAAGGTATGTGACAATGATTTGCGAATTACAAACTGTAATGCGAGATATTGTGGGTAAGTAGTTTGGATTTTTATAATGAAATACAATAAAATATTTAAATACACATTGCAGATCCACTCACGATAGTTTTATTTGGGCTTGCAGTCAATGTTACGCGTTTTTGGAGTTGAGGTACGAGCAAGGTGAACAACAGGAATGGTTATTAGGTAATGTAATATATTTCTTTTGTTTTGATTGTTTTAACCTAACAATATGCTGTGTATTAATAGGCGATAGTGGATATCCGTTGCAGCCGTTTCTTCTGACCAATATTAAAAACCCTAGGACTCGGGAAGAAGAGCGTTATAACCAGCTCCACTGCAAAATTCGTTCAAAAATAGAGCGCTGCATTGGTTTTCTGAAAAACCGATTTCGGTATGATTAAGTATAAAATTATACTTTGTCAATATACTTACACTTTATTTTATATATTTATTTCAGGTGTACTTTAGGCGAGCGTAAATTGCGCTACGATCCAGTAACCTCGACAAATATAATTGTGTCTTGTGTAGTTCTCTACAATATATTAATCGACAAAAACGTAAGCCATGAAGACTATGTCAACTCAGCAGGAGAAGGAATGAGAACTACAAATAATGAAAGAGGTTTGTTGTTTATTGCTGGTCAGGAAAATCGCAATTGGGTCATACGATATTTAAATGATCAAGCATAATTTTTTTTTAATCACGCTGATTATAGAAAACGATGTGAATGTGGTGAGAATCCTGAATCTGAAATAAGAAAAATGAACAAACAAGTTCTTTAAATCAGAGTGTCATAGAAAATACATACGCATTTTCTATGAAACTCTCATTTATAAAACTTATTTTCATTTTTTACCTACAGTTTTAAGATTCCTGCCGCATTACTATTTTCTATAATCGGGGTGAAATTTTCAACATTTGAGAATACTCTTTCGGTCAGAGTTTTCTACAGTTTTCTCTGACCTTATAGTAATCTGAGAGAGTGACAAGTCGGCTGTAGACGCCAAGAATGGAAGCATTATTTTAAAATGCATTCTTGTTTTTTTTTTTTTTTAATAAAACGAAATAAAATTTTTAAATATTGAAATTATTAATTTTGTTTATTATTATTCAACTGGACTAACAGTTTATTGTTTTTTTCTAATAATTTTTTATTTTCATCCACACTTTTTAAAATTAGCAATTGATTCTTATTTGCTTGCTGTTGAAGCTTGATCAAAACTAATTGGTTTTCGTTTGACTTTTCCTGAAGCCCTTATTGATTTTTGGATACACTCCATGATTGTGGCTTGCTGAAATATGTTTATTTTAAAATTATGTCGCTTTCAAGACATTATAAGATTGTTTGATTACTTACTCTTGGTCGTGTTGTGCGTTGCCGACGAATGTCGGATTGCCCTATTGAATTATCACTGTCATTTAATAACGGTGGCGTTTGATTGCCGCCTGGCTCAAGTGTCTCAACTGAAAATAATAAAACAGACACAGATACAGACACTGGTTCTAAACCAGCTAAACCTAATATCTGTTCTGTTGGTGCTGAAGTCGATGCTATCTGAAATATACGTAAACAATTTTAAATATTAAAAAGGTGTGAAATTTATTCTATTTCTGCACATTCTTACAGCAATTGATGAAATAACTGAACTATTATTGGCAGATGTACACGGTTGCGGTGAGGTTGGTGATAGAGCTGGCTAAAAATAAAAATAATCGATGATATTTCTAAACAAATTATTTGATGAATTATTTGAATACATACAATAATAGGAGAAATAGGTAACGTATGAGATGTAGACGGCTGCGGTGAAGTAGGAGGTAGAACTGACTAAATAGAACATTATTAAATTATATTTATTTATGTAATGTACAATTTTATATATATATATATATATATATATATATATATATATATATATATATATATATATTTACTTACTGTCAAATTAAAGCCAACTTCGCCATCAGTTGAATGACCATCCAAAGTTTGCATCTGACAAAGGTTTATTCCAGTCCCATTCCGTTATCTCAGTGGCTTCAGGATCCAGCCAGTCTCCACCGACATCATCACTGGATGGCGCTAATCCAGTTTTATTCCGGTGCCTCCTTATTGTCCTAAGCTTCTCCTTAACTTTGTATTTCAAGGATACCCAGCACTAAAAATATAAAAATGAATTACTTTGGTTGTTATAAAATTATTATCATTTTGTTTTTACTTTTAGCCAATGTTCGCCGGTTTTTGTTAAAGGTCCAATGCCATTTAACGTCTCAGCTATGGAATTCCACATAATTTTTTTATCCTTTACCCCTTTGGATGTTGCATGTTTACCTACAATCGAAGATGGAATAAAAATTATCAAATTATATTAAGAAATGTATTTATTTACATACCTTGAATAAATTGAAAATTTTCTTCTACCAAATCAATCAATCCGTTTTTTTGGCGGTTGCAGAGACGTGACCTTGACTGAAATTTTAAATTAAAATAGCCGCCAAATATTACATTTTCTTATTATATCGTAAATGTATGTTTATTACAATATTATAATCAATTTTTTTTTCAATCAAATTCACACTAATTTGATAAAAAAAATTAATATATGTACGTACCATATCTAAATGTATTTGTTTACACTTAAAAAAAATATTCTACTTTACTAAATATATATTTTATTTTATTTTTCCGCAGTATATAATATTATTATCAGAAATATGAAATATTAATAAAAAAAAATTTGAATAAATCCGTTACAGACGTTTTTATTTTTATAGACCACTATGTATGTATCGATAAAATAAATTTTGATTTTAGTGATTATTTTATTTTGTTTTGGTATATTCTAGCAGTTTTGGCTGCATACAGTTTTACGCATTAAAAATTATTTTGTTTTAGTGATTTTTTTTATCGATAAATTTTGCGCTTAATACCTATACCGGTTTGTAATACCACCATAATAGTCTAGTCTAAATATACTTATTTTATTTTAGAATTGAGCAAAAACCTGCACTTTATTGGGTTAAAAATATTGAATTGCTTGATTCATTCTTGTATAACTATCCTTATAAATAAGGATAGTTATACAATTGTTATGGTCTCTTTTCGTTAAAATCGTCAGACAATTATTATACAGTGTGACTTTTCGATTCATATAACATTTTAGTGTATGAAAGTTACTACTCTTGTGTAATACTATATGCTTTAACTTAAAAATAAGAACTTTTTAGATATAAAACATGAAATCAATATTTTCAAGTTCTCTTGATTTGCCAGAAATATGGCATAAAAAATCTGTTTAAATCTGTTAATTGAACATATTCACCAAGGCCAAATTACAAATATCTCGGAATGCTGCTACTTTACCATTTTTTAATTGCTTCTGTTTCGATTAATAATATTACTAAACTACAAAAATCGTAAAAATTGTTGCACTATTTCTAGGGATATCGTATAATTTACTCAATAGCAATTCGTTTAAAACTGCCGTGTTTTTCTGTATGTTACTGGCACGATAATTTTTAGAAAGCTAAATAGTATTTGAGCGGTCGCAGATATTTTGCTGTTTGAACCATCCAGCTGCGAATTCTAGTGACATTCGAACAATTTGAGCTGTACGATCGGGTATATTTTCAATTTTGAGGATAGTACCACGAAGCAATATTTGCTTCTTCATCTTTAACAGTGGTATAGCTTCAACATTTTTCATTTCAGTTTCTTGTTCGACAGCAAAAAGCTCAAAATGTTCAAACACTTGCCGATCTTCACCCCAATCGCAATCGATTATTGGTTAAACTTGTTGCAATTGAAAAATTTACCATCAATATTGACGGTTGCTTTATCTTCTGCGCATAACACCTGAAGCTCAGTACATAACTGCAGGACTGAGTCGAGAAAATAATCACACTTCACTCTCTACCAATCAAAGAACGCCATTTTGACATAAGCTCCCCCTTTTTCATCACACTCGAGTTGAAAAATTTACACAAATGTCTCGACTCACTCCCGCAGTTATGTACTGAGCTTCAGGGGTAGATTCACTTTCACAACGATCATAGAGCTCTTGGCCGTTTTGTCTTTTCCATGTCATAATAATTTTATGTAAAGACGAAGCCACTTGCACCCATTTAAAACCATCAAATTCATCCGGAATCTCCGTTTACTATGCCACATGAAAAATTTAAAACGGACGGTGAACCACAACTTGTTTTCTTTTATATGACATCTATAACAATAACAATATGTACATCGATAAAAACGTAGCGAGTTTATATCACTATCGGATAACCCCCTTTTACAAAAGGAGCCAATAGAGTTCGAGAGATTGCCTTATTTTCGAATACAATACTTTACTCTTACTATACGTAAGTATGATATAGTAACATTGCCTAATTTTCTGTTTATCTTCTAATACTAAAAATCGTTTGTATAAACATTCGTTTCATATTATATTTGGATACACAATATAAAGAGTATAAAAACTGATGAACAACAATATTGTTGAGCTTTTTATGTAATCATGATAAAAGCAATTCGTTTGATGTTCTTATGCAATATTATTTAGAGATTTGTTATATTATACTGTTATTTAAATATAGATCTATAGAACATAATATGTATCTACATTCCTTGAATAGACTATTAGAGGAGAAGTTTATACAAATGCGAAGAAAAAACAAACAAAAATACTAAAAAATCAGGAATACCTTAAATTAAAACTTTACAATAAATATAGCACTAGCACACATAATATAGGTTTTAGAATTTCTTAACGCTTGCAAACGGGGTAATTGTTATTGTCACCAAGTTTATTATTCTCATTTCCTCATTGCCTTTGGGTACCTTGGTGGTGATAATAGCTGTATATATAGCATCATATGCACCATGTAAAATAATTTATTAATTATCTCTCTAACCATAATAACCGAATACATTAACCAGTAATAACAGTAATCAAACCTCAAATGATTTAGAAATTCAATTAAACACTATTTTGTCACAAATAGGTTTTAAATTTGATTATAACATTACATCATTATTTGCTGAATCCTCGTTGACACATAAATATGTATGTATATATATATACATACATATATAATCCCTTTTAGGAGTTTATTTAATTTAAAATTAAGCAACTAATTTAATTGGAAACCTACTTTATTTTAACACACCAGTCTCCTATCGTAATTTTTGATTTATGTATGTTAAAGACATGACTAACTGAACGTATGTTTTTATCAATTATAATCAGGTAGATTATTATTACGAAAATAAAATATCCTTTTGATATAATACGTAATTAAAGGTTAGAATTTATTTAGTTTTAATTACAAAATTTGTTGTAAGGTATAGTATACCAGAGGCTAGGATTTCTAACCTTTGTTATTTACAGAAAAAATAAGAAAAACAGAATTAAATGGTTATTATATAAAGCAAGATAGTATACTCGTATATGTATGTATGTATGTACATATTTTCTGTATGTATAAAGGCTAAATACTTAGTAGAAGAACGAATAATGGACAATGATATGTTTCAGGTACCTTGGGCTTTTTTTATTTATACATGTAAACATATTTGAGCAGGTAAATATTATTTCAGAAACTATATGTCGACATCAAGGAATACAGGCGAAAGGATATACATTATATATATACACCATTAGTTTTAAGGCAAATATTATTTTGATGTTGAACACCTTTTTCCAAAATATGCACATTATACACGGGCGAAATTTGGTACAAGTGAATAATTAAAACTACAACGAGAAAGTAGATATAGGTAAATGCAAACCTAACTTCATAGCACTGTGGGTGTGACTTCAGTTTTTTTAAAAATTTGAATAATAAAAATTTATGTTTGTATTATTTCATTAATTTTATTTAAATTGCAGAGATTACCGTAAACTGAAAAATTTAAACCTTGGGTAAGCATTAAAATGATAATTAAATCGAGCAATTAAAACCCCGAAATTAGCCCTGTTGAAAGAAAGGAGCCAAGGTGTCTAGAATATTTAGTTCAGCAGCAATCAACTAAAATGTTCTGAATACCAAATAACATGAAGTTTTTTTATAAAGATTCCGGTGGTTTCCAAACAAAAGTGATACTTTATAATAGATAGCCTCATAAACAATTCTAAGATAGATTCATCTACCATATAAACAAAACCGTTGAACGAATGCCGCCATGAAAGCGGCTTTAAAACGGATTTGTTAAAATGAGTAAGTTAAAATAAAGATCTGAACACGCTAAAAAATATTTTAAACTAAAAATATTACAGACATCTCATTCTCTATCTCTCTCCGGGTTCCTTCAAATGAAAAGTTAAAGATGAGCCAACTACTTGGTGTCCGTTCTCAAAATCACAGAAGAAAAGTTATGTCATTTTTAATCAATACAATTGGTTAAAAACAATTCAGAACAAATGAAACAAACATGAAAGCAGTTTCGCAAAAATAAAAATTTAAAGAATATGATTGAACCTTTAAGATAAAAATTTTAAAATTTCTTGTTATACTACATACAAAGGCTATTTATTTATTTTTTCTTCGGAGCTCGTAAGTAAAAAAAAATTCATAAATTAAAAATTGTAATGTAAAAAAATGTATTTTAGGTAGCACATTTGCTGCTTTTGTCTCTTTGTTTTGATAAAAAACAACATTAATTTTCGACAAAGGACATGCCTGGAAAATGAAATAACCGAAAGCAAATTGTCCAATCAATTTTTAAACCATGGTCTCGATTTTTAAAACTATAACAATGGATTTGTGTATAATCAATAAACATTAAACTTTCTGCAGTCAAACCCATGCCGCGTCATATAATTAAACAAACCAAACCTCACACTCACGTCTCTAGCTGTAAAAATAACGCTCGCTGGATTATATTTATTTTTAATTGTGTACATACATATACATATATATATATAATATGTACAAGTGTACATTAAAGAAAGTATTATAAAGTCATAATATCTTATTAAGATTTAACAGAAATGCAATCATCTAATTTGTTTTTTAACAAAAACAACTTTTTTGATGTTTATATCGACATTAAGAACCATTTTTAATACATTATGTATCATGTTTGCTAGTTGTGGCAAAGAAGCCGAATACAATTTTAATAATTATATAGTCTCCTATACAACTGTAGAGTATTTACGTAATAACATCTACAGGCGGTTAGAGAACTTATAGACTGTATGGGATTGTTAAAATCATTTACCTAGAACTTCTAAATGTGACTACTATTTTGACTTCTTCCCTAAATTGACCATTTTTTGTTAGTCCATTGAAATGTTCATACTAATTTATTCAAAAAGTTCTCTTTACACTGACCACCTCCCTATTCTGTAATGTATGTGAAGTTAGCCCAATTTTCATCCCAAAAAAATGCGATGGCAGCACTAAATATAACTGTCGTGACAGTTTTTACTCTCAGCCCAGAAAAAATTACTGTCACGATAGTTTTTATTAAGTCAGCCAAAAAAAAAAACTGTCGCGATAATAAAAAAACTATCATGACATACGATTTATTACTCTCAGCCCAAAAAAAAAATCAATGAATTAAAATGAAAATTATGAGCACTCAAATAATTAGATAAGTTTTAGTCCGTTTCGAAATTATTCGAGTACTGCCGTAGAATTTATTAACGGATTTAAGAAGCAGATATACCAAAGAATCTATTTCAATAATCAAATATGGGGGAATCGGAGTTCTGGGGAGTCTACTATACAATTATATAACTACTATCACGATCCAATGGAATACTTAATTAAGTTTTATTCCGTTTCGAAATTATTCGAGTACTGCCGTAGAATTTATTAACGGTTTTATGGAGCAGATATACCATAGAACCTATTTCAATAATCAAATATGGGGGAATCGGAGTTCTGAGGGGTCTACAATACCATTATATAACTACTATCACGGTTCAATGGAATATTTAATTAAGTTTTATTCCGTTTCGAAATTATTCGAGTACTGCCGTAGAATTTATTAACGGTTTTATGGAGCAGATATACCATAGAACCTATTTCAATAATCAAATATGGAGGAATCGGAGTTCTGGGGGGTCTACAATACCATTATATAACTACTATCACGGTTCAATGGAATATTTAATTAAGTTTTATTCCGTTTCGAAATTATTCGAGTACTGCCGTAGAATTTATTAACGAATTTATGGAGTAGATATACCAAAGAATCTATTTCAATAATCATATATGGGGGAATCGGAGTTCTGGGGGTCTACTACAATACCATTATATAACTACTATCACGATCCAATGGAATATTTAATTAAGTTTTATTCCGTTTCGAAATTATTCGAGTACTGCCGTAGAATTTATTAACGGATTTAAGAAGCAGATATACCATAGAATCTATTTCAATAATCAAATATGGGGGAATCGGAGTTCTGGGGAGTCTACAATACCATTATATAACTACTATCACGGTTCATTGGAATATTTAATTAAGTTTTATTTCGTTTCGAAATTATTCGAGTACTGCCGTAGAATTTATTAACGGATTTAAGAAGCAGGTATACCATAAAATCTATTTCAATAATCAAATATGGGGGAATCGGAGTTCTGGGGAGTCTACAATACCATTATATAACTACTATCACGGTTCAATGGAATATTTAATTAAGTTTTATTCCGTTTCGAAATTATTCGAGTACTGCCGTAGAATTTATTAACGGATTTAAGAAGCAGATATACCATAGAATCTATTTCAATAATCAAATATGGGGGAATCGGAGTTCTGGGGAGTCTACAATACCATTATATAACTACTGTCACGGTTCAATGGAATATTTAATTAAGTTTTATTCCGTTTCGAAATTATTCGAGTACTGCCGTAGAATTTATTAACGGTTTTATGGAGCAGATATACCATAGAACCTATTTCAATAATCAAATATGGGGGAATCGGAGTTCTGGGGGTCTACAATACAATTATATAACTACTATCACGGTTCAATGGAATATTTAATTAAGTTTTATTCCGTTTCGAAATTATTCGAGTACTGCCGTAGAATTTATTAACGGTTTTATGGAGCAGATATACCATAGAACCTATTTCAATAATCAAATATGGGGGAATCGGAGTTCTGGGGGGTCTACAATACCATTATATAACTACTATCACGATCCAATGGAATATTTAATTAAGTTTTATTCCGTTTCGAAATTATTCGAGTACTGCCGTAGAATTTATTAACGGTTTTATGGAGACATGACAGCTATTGGGAACTATATGATGATATAAAAAATATGATAGTTAAAATACGCAATGACAATCATAAAGTGAAACCCCATTTAATATTTTACACAGAAAATTAAAAAAAAAATTGAAATTTAATATGGATTTTAATGGAAATAAATCTACTAATATTTGAATATTGTTGAATGACATTTAAAAAGAGCCTTGTTTAATATTAAGCAAAATAATAAATATAAAAAAATCTCAATATATTTCGACTATCTAGGCCATCTATCTATGGGAGTTAAACTAAACTGAGTATAGTTAAATTCCTGAATATTAACCACCTAAAAATCGAAATATATTAATATTTATAAAATTAAATTTAAAAAATATTAAACAAGTGTTTCCGTTTTTTAGAAAAATGTTATTCAATTTATTTCCCCAAGTGCCAGCGGTCAAAAATGTTCACGTTATTGATAAATAGTGATAGTAGTTATATAATGGTATGGCAAAACTCCGATTCCATTGAACCGTGATAGTAGTTATATAATGGTATTGTAGACCCCCCAGAACTCCGATTCCCCCATATTTGATTATTGAAATAGGTTCTATGGTATATCTGCTCCATAAAACCGTTAATAAATTCTACGGCAGTACTCGAATAATTTCGAAACGGAATAAAACTTAATTAAATATTCCATTGGATCGTGATAGTAGTTATATAATGGTATTGTAGACCCCCAGAACTCCGATTCCCCCATATATGATTATTGAAATAGATTCTTTGGTATATCTACTCCATAAATTCGTTAATAAATTCTACGGCAGTACTCGAATAATTTCGAAACGGAATAAAACTTAATTAAATATTCCATTGAACCGTGATAGTAGTTATATAATGGTATTGTAGACCCCCCAAAACTCCGATTCCCCCATATTTGATTATTGAAATAGATTCTTTGGTATATCTGCTTCTTAAATTCGTTAAGAATTTTACAGCAATTCTTGAATAATTTCAAATCGAAATCTAATTATTGTAACGCTTTTAAGTTTAATTTAAATTCTCTTCTTTTATTTAAAAGTAGTATTATTTTTTTTGCATTAATATTTTTGTATTTTTATTAAAAATTTTGATGGAAGTATTTTTTTCTTCATATAAATTATGTTTTTTAAATTTTATCTGTCGTGATAGTTTATTATTTCGCAATATTTTTTTTGGTATTGCCAGTGTTTAAAATCGCTATTTTTTGGGATAGAATTTTGGGCCATCTTCACATGGGTATTCTGTAAAGCTAATATTTCATTTAGAATTATGATACCAAATTTGCCTCGCTAATGTGACTTTAAAATTCATTTACAAAAATACATTAGTATATTACTATAGGTACTATATTTACTACAAGTTGCTTTACGTTTCGCGTTAGAATAATGTGCAGACTTACCTCCATCAATTACTGCATCTGAGGTGGCTTTTGAAAGGTTTTTGGTAGATAGCAGACGTAAAACCCAGCAAACAACGATTGATGCATTTTCTGTAAAAACAATTTGAGCTCCGAAATATTTGTTACTATTTTTTATTTTTTTAATCGTCAATAACTAAGAACCATTTTTTAATACTTCGTGTATTTATTGAATTTATTTATAAACTCTGAAGTCCGGTACACGAGACCGAATTCAAATCCTAGGATTTCAAAAAAATTATTTCAACTCAAGAAGAGAAAAATGGGTTTTTTTTGTCATTTTAGTTAATTTGACTGGAAGGGAGATCGGATTTAAATTCCTAGAATTTGAATCCGGTTTCGTGAATACGGCCTCACGATGGATTAATTTTATTATTTGAAACATTGTACTTATAAAATATGAAATATGTACATTAATAAATGATCCGAATACGAAATTGAAGCTGATGGCAAATCAACGTTTCAAATATCAACAAAAGTGTGATTTGTTACTAACGGTTCAGTCGTCCGTAGGTTGATTTTGAAAACATATTTGTAGATGGCCACTGCCCCGGCTGCATTAGTAGAGGTTCTGTTTATTCGCATAATGCACTCGCAATTTTTTTATTTCAAGTAATATTGTGAAAGTGACATCTACCTATTACAAATAATTGAGTTTAAATGAATAATATTCATTTTTTTCTATGTTTTTTGTACAGTGACTGATTGATTTATTCCTTATAGTGACAATTTTTTAATTTTTATGGTAAATCGATTTCAACTTTTGTTATCATCAGTACCTTTTTAACTATTAACTATTCCTAAAATTACTCTTTCTTATATAGTGTTTGTTTAATCCTATTTTTATTTTTCTATAATGAGATTATATATTTTATTTGTCTTCGTGTTGATTGTGTCATTCATGAGTTTGTCGTTTGTTTTTATAAATTTCCAGTTCTTCCAGTCTATTTAACATCTGTCCTTTTCTCGCTTCATGTAAAATTTTCAAGTTTGTTTTGTAATCTGTGGATTTGTGTTTTTCCTGTTTTATGTGTTGGGCGTAATTGGATTTAGGGTCGGTTTTTTGTATGTCATATCACTGTTCCTTGAATCGGGTTGTAAAAGATCTACCTGTTTGTCCTACATATATAGATTTTGGTGCAGTTGTCACATGTTAATTTGCATACTCCTGTATCTATTCGTGGATTTTTGTAGTTTATGTCCCAGTTTGTTGTTGTTTTTGTAAGCCGTTTTGTATCCAAATCTATTGAGTGTTTTCCGTATTATTTTCATTTTTTTTATTAAAACGGTTGGAACCTACAGAGGTTAATCAATGCCAAAATGGGCCCATGGTCCAAACCTTGAGGATCTATCCTAACTTGCATAAGCGCACTGCAGCATTAGCAAACTGTAAAAGTTAGAACCAAGATATGGATAATAACTTATCTACGTTCAAAGATCCGTAGGAGAACACTTGGGATCTAGCTTCGACGAAGGCCGGACAGTGGCAAGGGTAGTGTAGGCAGTCGTCCACTTCCTCGTTTTTCGTCTTAATGTGCTAGGACTTTTGTTGATTTTGTTGAATTCTACGCTTTTGGATTTTTAATTTGGGTTGTTGTCATCAGGTATTAATGTCGTGATTGATTGTTGATGTAGTTTTATTATTTGTTTATTGTTGATTTTATCTATTAATGTTGTCTTAAATCCGTTTTTGTTTGCTATGTATTTTATGTTATTTAATTCTATTTCGTAGTCTTCTTTAGTCATAGTTACTCTATTTAGTCTGTTGATCATATGGTTGTAGGCTGACACTTCAAGTTCGTGTGGATAGTGTGACTCTATGTATTGTATGGTTAGTTGTCTAAAAAGTTAATTTTATTGTCTGTTTCTGTTTCTATTGTAAATTTTATGTTAGGGTGTCAGCTGTTTATAGATTGGTATAGTTTTTCTAGCTGTCTCTTTGTCCTTCTGAATAATAAAGTTATGTCGTCTGCATATCTGTACCAATATACTATCTATTTTTTGTACGGATTGGTTTCGTTCATTATGTGACTATTTTCATAGTGGGATAGTGGGCTTCCCATTGGTAATCCTTTTGTTTGTTTGCAAAATTCATTATTATGTATGAATTAATATTGTTTTGTAATTTCTGTTATTAGATCTATGATTTCCTTTATGTCTATTGTTTTAAGTCCGTTTTTCTCTAGTAAGTTTCTTGTTAATTCTATTGTTTCGTCTATTAGTATGATCGTGTACATGTTAGTTATGTCAAACGATGTCAATTTTGCGTTGTGTGGAATGGTCACTAATTTTATCTTATCTATTAATTCTATATTATTTTTATGATGTGTTGTTTCAGTTATTTATTGATGTGTTTCGCTATTTTGTACGCTGGAGCTGTGGTGAAATTTATTAGCGGTCTTATTGGTATATCTAGTTTATGTATTTTCGGTAATCCTGTTTTGCTGGGTGCAGCTGGTTTTATTGCTTTGCTGTGTCTTATGGTTTTATCGCTTAATGTGTTGATTACATGTTTGATTTTGTTGTTGTACTCCATAGTTGGGTCCGATTTAATTTTGTTACTCCATTGTTTTTTATGTATTCGTTGATTTTATGATGATATTCTTCTGTTTTCATTTCTGCTTTTGTGATTATGTCGTTTCCTTGTTGTAACTTTTTCTCTATGTTGTTGATAGTTTTTGTGTCTGCTGATTTGGTTTTTGTATGGATTTTTTGTTTTGTTTTTTTGAGATCTGCTATGATTGTTGTTCTTATTTCTTGTTGATTTTGTGGTTTTGTTTTGTTATTCTTGTTTGTTGGTTGAATACTGTGTTTTAATCCTTTATCTAATAGTTGTTTTTATTTATTATTGAGTTCTATATGTGTGAAATTTTCGACTCTGGTGTTGAACAAATGTGTTGTTGTGAGAGTGTCGCTGTTGTTACTTTTCTGTGCTAATTTTATTTGTTTTAAACTTTTTAACATTTTGTTTATTGTGTATGTTTTTTTATTTATTACTTTTTTAACTTTTGTGTTAACTGTGTTTATTATTTCATTGTATTCTAAAGGATGATGGTATTTTGATATTTTTAATTGAGCGTTGTATGTTTTAATTGTAAGATTGTTTATTTTTTGTATATAATTCTTGAATCACTTTGTTTAACGAGATTTTTTGGGCTCTCTGTTTAATTAACTGAGCATTAACATTTGATTTGTTAGTGATTTTCACATTGATATACTTTGGAATCACTTTTATTCATTTACACGTTCTATTGAAGCTCAGGTTTATTTTATTTTCACGTAATTTTAATAATGAATGGTAATAGTTATCAATATCACTTGGTTGTTCTCTAATTGAGTTTAAATGAATATTATTCATTTTTTTCTGTTTTCTGTATAATCTTATGTCACTTAAATAAATTATTTATTTAAAACTTAAGTTAAAAAGGTACTGATGATAACGAAAGTTGAAATCGATTTACCATAAAAATTAAAAAATTGTCCACTATAAGGAATAAAAACTATAAATTCAAAAAACAAATTAAACCGTAAAGTTTTATTTAAATAATAATATTACAAATAATGCGTACTATTTTATGTAATATGTTCATTTACATACCTATTTATTCATCGCCTAAACGTATGCAATATTATAATAGGAACACATATTCATGTGAAAACAACTACAGATTATTAATGCAGTAGATAGCTCGAATTAGAGGTTCGTGGAGTGCTTTCCCCAGCCGCCTGTTGACTTCAATGTAATAAAATTATGAATGATGCCTCGACACTAAGGACCGACTACGCAATTATGTATATTATAATTGTAATGCCTATACCTAACCAGTAATTGCCTACGACCAAGCGATAATTTCGTTCTGGTTTCGGAACATGCTGCGTTGTAAAACAGTATTAAACATTAAGTAACTTCATAAAATGAAGCACTACAATAAAACAAATTTACAGTTTTACACTTCGACAGCATTCTAATTTCACAAAATATGACCATTTATTTAATTTACATATGTTACATGTTTATTTAATGTAGATTTTGTTTTTTTTGCTGTACCATACTTGTTGCCGATTTAAAAACAGGTTTTACTTCTAATTAAAATTTTTCAAATAATTAAATTTTAATTATTTTTGAATTTAGTCCAATTTTTTTGTATGGGAGAAATATGTAAAAACACCCAATTTACATTTTCGTATATTGAAATAACAAAATACGCCTACAAACAATAAAAAAAGTTAGATTATTTTCAATTAAATTAATTTTTGAATCACCAAATAAAAATCTGAATATCCAATTCAGAATCAACAAAACTTGGTGTAAAAAACATTGTGAATCAATAATTGAGAATTAAATTGAAAAATATACCTATTTTCAATAGTGTCATCAAATTATACTATATAATGCCGAATGATTAAACAAACTTTTATTTTTAGGATTCATTAAACATTTATGGTTTTTCTTTCAATTAGATCAGTTAAAGAAGCTTTATTAATAGACAACAGCTGAGTCATCACGAAATTTGCCAGTTTCCAAACTTATCAAAGCGCCACCAAGCACTGTGAAAACTGACAATTTGAAAATTAATTACATTGGCATTCGACGTAGGAATCATTGTAAATAAGGATGTAAGAAACAACCGTACATTGATATCCCGCATCATTTTAGATTCCATTACAGAAATGGATACTCCCCCAACATTAAACACATTTTTTTTACATTTTAAGAGGAAATATTCACATTCGGTTACTGTTTTGTGTAACAAATTATTAAACATTAATTTGTTAGTAACAAATTATTTTATTTATAACAATATCAAGTGGTGAAGAATTTTATTTTATCTCAATTTCATAATTTTAATAGCAATTTATAATTAATCGAACAATTATTATTTCAATCCACTATTGTTGATACATGATTTATTTTTTTATAAATATATAAATTGTTTATAACAAATTCTAATTGTTTATAGTTTTTTAGGACAATTTTTATACAACAAATAGAATGTTTTACTTACTTTTACTTAAGGCTATACTTTACCTAGAACAAAAATCAAAATAGATGTCGATATTTAAATGCCAAAAAATGCGTCTAAAATAAAATTTGAAATAGTGTTTGAAAATTTGAAATCTCCGCTATCAAAAATTAAATATTCCATGAAAAAATTGTTTTTTTGCCACTTACGACATCTAATTAAAAATGGATGACGAAAATACGCGATATTTAGTTGATTCCTAAACCATTACCAAAATGGGATGGAACTAAACATCAATAATGAATTTTAAAGTGAATTGAAGAGGGGGAATTTATAATATGAATGAATATGTATATATAATGCCAAGTTGGTAAACCAATACAATCATAAATGAAATTATTTTCACAGAGAGAGATTGTGTTTGTCCCAAATATTTTCTTTATACAGCGTTTTTATTTAAATTTAATTATGTGAAATGGTGAAATATGTAAAAAAACAGCAAATATACTCGAAAAAGGCCAGTTTTACACATATTTTTGGGTTTTTTCCGCGAATATATTTTCCTCGTTTTTAATAAGATGTTCAACATTTTGATTATATTATGTCAAAAAAAAATCCGAAATTATGGAAAAATGGCACTTTTTCTAAATGTTAGCTCGTTTTTAACAAGATTTTCCTTTTCAGCCTTGTTACAATCGAGCTAATGTTCAGGAAAAGTGCAGTTTTTCCACATAATTTCGGGTATTTTACTGCCAAAAACAATAATGTCACTAATTTCACAATTATGGACGTTATTTTTGTAAATCATGGAATCCAGCAACCAACAAATGGTAATGGTAAAAATATGGCTAGTGGCACAGGCAACGAAATATGAATGAGGAGTAGAGACAACAGTCTAACCCTTATCACATTATTTAATAATTTTTAATTTTTTTTTTATTTTTTGTTTTATTTTTTAATGTGATTATAATATGTAAATAAAATAAACTGTTTATCGTAATTTGTTACTTTTGTGGCATAATTTTGTGAAAAATTACGTGTATATAACGCCGTATAAAAACAATGTTTCGTAAAACCTATCCGTACGAAAATACTTTCATTCTGATGGTTTTTGTTTACCAAATATTTTTAAATATTTTTTCCATATATATACATATACCATATACATATATATATATATATATATATATATATATATATATATATATATATATATATATATATATATATATATATATATATATATATATATATATATATATATATATATATATATATATATATATATATATATATGTGGTTATTGCATTTTTTCCACTATATTTATTATCGAAAAATGATTACCATGTCCAATAAAAACAAAACAAATAAACAGCTCAGAAATCTTTTATACTTTAAATATAGATTACTATTTTATTAAATATTTTTCAACTAATTATAATATTGTCGCGTTGACCGTCGCTTATCAACTGCTTTATTCTATTCTTTTCGTCATTATATAGTTGTTGTGCATACCAATAAATCCCACACTCGGCCATCCTGTGTATGCTTTCGTCCCGAACAGCATGTTTCTGATTCACATATAGTTACTCCTTTTGTAGTATACGTCTTGGTTAACTTTTCTTCTATAATTTTTGTCGTCTTTTAGTTTTTTCGTCTAAGTATTCGTCTTGGTTAACTTTTCGCCTTATAATTTTTGTCGTCTTTTAGTTTTTTCGTCTAAGTATTCGTCTTGGTTAACTTATCATCTTTAATTATTCGTCTTTGCATCTTCTTAAAGCTGGTTTACATGTTTTGGTTGACTTTGTTTGTAACTTTGGTTTATTCTTCGTTACTTCCTTCATCGGATTCATCGCTGGTTACATTCGGATCAAACTGATGCCAAGATTTCATCATATCGGCACTGGTTGATGTTTTGTTAGGTCCAGTAAATTCTCCCACCTTCTCTACGTGATAACGCTCATTTCCTTTGACTTCACTGACCTTGTAAGGACCCAAAAATCTCGGGTGTATTTTATCATTTGTTGCGAACTGGGTTTTCTTTATAGCAACTAAATCACCTATTTTATAAATATAAGCTTTCTTCCTTCTTCGGTTGTATTGTTTCTTGTTTTCTTCTTGAATCTTCAATATGCTGCTCCTGGCTTCAGCTCTTAGTTCGTCGCGTTCTTCCATAAAGCAGTTTACAAATTGGTCGGTGATAACCTCTGCTATTCTGGCTTCTTCTTGGTTTCGCATTCTCGTTCCAAACATTATTTCAAATGGAGTGCATTGTATGCTCCGCTGCCAAGTCCCGTTTAAAAATCTCTGGAGGTCATTCACATACTTATACCAATTTTCAGGTTTCAATATTGTCAACTTGGTAAGTGCAGGTATAATTATGCTGTTGATTCTCTCGACTTGTCCATTTCCTCTGGGTACCCCGGTAGTAATGGCTATATGCTGAATCTGATGCATCTCACAGTATTCTGAAAACGCAGTAGACGTAAACACTGTTCCTTTATCAGATATAATTCGTTTTGGGTCATCAAATGTTACTTTTTGTATCTCCAGTTTAGCAATGGTTTCTGCAGACGTTGTTGATTTCACTGGATATAACCATGTAAATTTACTGAAAGCGTCTACTACAGCAAACACATACTTGTAATTCTTTGCTGTGCTCATCAAGGGACCCAAATGGTCGACGTGGTATGTGCAGAGTGAACGTTCTTCTTTTGGAATAGGGTGTAGGTATCCTTCCTGCTTTCCAGCTTTTCTATTTGTCAGTATGCATGAGATACAATTTTGGTAAATGCGGTCACACTTGTCCTTTAGTTTAGGAATATAGTAGTCCCTTTCTATTAACTGCATCATCTTTCTGCAAGCAAAATGCCCCTTCTCGTGTTCTGCTCTTATGATATCATCTTGCATTACTTTTGGGACGCATAAGACCCTTCTGCCATCTGGTTTTTCTTTGTATAGGACCCCACTAACCATCAAATAGTTGTCATGTGGTCCATGTTCTAGTAAGGTCTCGTCTTGAATCACCATTGCCATCGGATTTCTGCTTAGAGCATCCACATGCTTCATTTTTGAGCCACTTCGATGTTCAATTTGGTATTCAAACTCCTCTAATGTTAATGCCCACCTGGCGATTCTAGGTGCAATCACTTTTTTTGCCATAGTCATTTTAAAAGCAGCACAATCTGTAATTATTTTAAAAGGTATAGAAATTAAATAAACTCTTAATTTTTCTAACGCTGTCACAATTGCGAGGACTTCTAACTCGTAGCTACAGTATTTACTTTGAGTTGACGTTGTTTTTTTAGAATAATAATAAACGGGATGAAACTTTCCATCGATGCCATCTTTTTGCATTAAAATTGCTCCATACCCGTCTTTTGAAGCGTCGGTATGAAGTTCGGTTTCAGCCGCTGGATTGTAAATATTTAAAATTGGATTTCTGACTAGTTGACTTTTTAGTTGTTCAAAAGCGTTGCTCTGCGCCGCACCAAACTCGAAGTTATTACATTTTTTTAGTAAATCTGTCAAAGGCTTTGCAGTAATTGAATAGTCAGGGATGAATCTTCGGAAATATCCAGTTAAACCTAAAATACTTTGAAGCATCTTAATTGTTCTTGGAACTGGGAATTTGGTTACAGCTTCAGTCTTCTGACGTGATGGCTGAATTTTTCCCTCCGATATGATATAGCCTAGATACTCTATCTCACAATATAGAAAACGACATTTTTTCCATTTAAACTGCAGTCCAAACTCGCTCGCTATTGTAACGAGCCCCTAGAAATAAAGGCCGTTAACAGAAAATGCCGATAAATGTAATTAACCCTTTGCAGCCATTAACCCGCTAGCTGAAATCGGTAATGGGGTGAGTCGATGAGTTAAACATTTAACGGCGTGAGCTAGCTGCATTCAATTGTTTGACACTACATCACCAACAGTAATCAAATTCAGACCCCCCCTTTTCCCTTATGAAAAGAATTAATTCATAATTACATATTTATTTCATCACAAATAGCATATATAATGATTTAACTTTGCACTCATACTGTTATAATTTCAATTCAAAAATGTGCATAATTAATTAATCAAAATTAGAATATATAAAATAAAAACTCACCCAGTACATGAACCAGCAAAGCGCTTTACGGGAGCTGCAAACTAGGCTAAAATACTTAGAAGAACCAAAAATATAATACATGCAAAAATTCACTATAGAATTGAAACTAACAGCACATTCAATTAATAAACACTAAAAAAAATTTTTAAGAATTTAGAATTATGACTATCTTATATTATATATACATTGTTAAATTAAAAAAAAATTACTAAAGATGGTAAATATTAAATGTATTATTATAACTAATATGATGACATGACCACGATTTTTATTTTGTACACCAGTTGGTTTGGTATTCATCCATTGAACCAAATTGTTGGTTATAACAGTGGTTGACTGTTGTTGTGGCGGTAGTGTATTCAAAGAAAAAAAAACCGCTCAAATACGTCATCCACCGTCTTATGAAAATTACTATTTACAGCTAGATAGTAGCTACACAATGCACCGATAGTCGTAAATGGCCTTTTATAGAGAAGGTGATGTTACTGCAGATGTATTCGAATATACTGTTCGATTGTTTCTTTACAGCAATAGATTCATGCACTCTTCCTGATGCAACTGGGATTTCACAACGTTTTTATAACCTTTAATAAAATTATATTTCCAATGAGGTTACCTCTTGGTGGAAAGATGAAAGATTCACAACACTTACCCGTTTAAGGGATGCTAAAAAACGTGATCTATTAATTAATTCACTTATTTTAGTATGAATTTTTTTTAAACTATAGCTAGTAGCTACACAATAGATTTTATCAAATAGATTTGACCTATTTTGATAAGAACAAATTTTGTTTGGTTTACCGCACAGTTTCACTCGTGTACAAAATATTTGTGACTGAATAATAAAAATCAGTTGACGGTTGATCACCATAAAATTGAATGATTTTCGATTTATTGATGATTGTTTCGTTAAGTATAGAAACCAGGGATGTGGACCGTTTCACTATCTTAAAAACTTCTCTAACTTTTTGCAGATTTTCTTCTTCATCCTTTGCCGGAATAATTAAATCGTCCATGTATACCAATACTACTTCTCGAGCAATCAAATCTTTAAATACAAAATTTACGAATCTTGTAAATATAGCTTTAGATACGCAAAGACCAAAAGGTACGACCAGGAATTCATAGTGTCCTTCTGGTGTGATAATTGCAGTATACTTTCGACTTGACTCTTCAATCGGAACATGGAAAAACCCATTTTCCAAATCCAATGATGAAAAAATTTTAAAACTGTAAAGTTGATCCACTAAATCTTCTATTAGTGGAAGTGGATACCTGTCCATAATTATTTTCTTATTAAGCTGACGGTAGTCAATGCATATTCTTTTTTCTCCACTTTTTTTGTCAGTCAACACTATTGGGCTTGCATACTCAGAGGTACTAGGACGTATGAATCCTTTCCCCAGCCAATCATTAAGTTGTCTCCTCACTTCTATTTTTTCAACTTGAGCCAGACGTCTTGGAGGTTGCCAGACTGGAATTTCGTCTTTTAATATTATTTTTAATTTAACCGGAGAATCTCTCGTCTCATTGGGTGTATACTCTGCTACTAACTGTTTGACACTATCTAAATACTTCAAATTTCCCATTTCTAACGTATGCTCGCTCTCGATAACGTTGCACGATGGTAAATTTTCTTCAGTTCTGATTTTTCGAATTCTTATACCCACGTCCGTGACAGTTAATTCTACGTCTTGTAATGTATCGCTTCCTACAATACATTTTGTCACTAACTTCTGTTCCGGAACAACGTGAATACAGCTGCTATACTCCTCTCCGTCTATGATAATATTGACAGAAAACCAACCAATAGTTTCTATGGTGCTGTTTCCAATGCCTCTGATCTGATGTTTTGTTTCACATAGTGATGGTGAGCCTAACTCTTTATAAACAACTTCATCTAATAGCGTTAAGTCACTACCGGTATCTATTAATGCCTCTATGCGTTGTTGGTAAATTTTAATATATTTATGATTATATCTTAGCTTTGGCATTTCCATCTCGCCCATTTTAACTTCGGTTCCACTTTTCGGATTTGTATTGCTTCGCATTGGACATTCCGGTGCCTTATGTCCAAATTCTGAGCATTTGAAACATTTAGGGCCTTCCTCGCGTTTTCTACAATGTTTTGATAAGTGTCCACGCTTACCACAATTAAAACAGGATTCTGATCTTCTCGAATACATGTGGCTGCTATTGGCTTTGTTGTCTTTGTATTGTGATGGTTGGGGATTATTTTCTTTAAATTTCATGTATAAATTCAACTTGCTTCTAAACTCGGCCATGCTTGAAGCACCGTATAATAAAACTTTATTATTTGGAGCATCGTCTATCCCGTCTATAACGTAATCAATTACCGATACATCATCGACCTTGCCGATTTTTCCTATTTCCCGCATTGGAAAAACGTAATCTCTAATTGTTTCATTTTTTTTCTTTTTTCGCAAAGCCAATTGCTTATGCGCATCCGCGCTTGAAATCTGATTAGAAAATTCATCCAACAGGAACTGTTTTAATTTATCCCACGTGTTTAGTTTGCTACTGGTTGCTAAACTGTTTTTTGCTGACCCGGTAAGTGATTTCTTCGCATACACTAATTTTTGCAGTGGATTAAGCTTAAACAATCTGCTCATTGTTTCATACTCTTCTATCCAATTTTCTATAGCCTGCAGTCCGTTGCCATCAAACTCAACTATTGATCCTAAAATCTCATTATGATGAATACCGCTTGATTCTGGTTGTTCATCGTCATCATCCTCGTTATCCTCGTTATCACTACCATTGTGATTGGTACCGGAACGTTTTCCACGCAACTTCTCATTTTCAAGCGTTAGGCGTTTTAATTTTTCATTTAAATCTTTTAATTCATTCTTATTTTTTGTTTCCGAAGAACTATTGTTTGTTTGTGAGCGTGGTTCATCATTGGAAGTTGTTATCCGCGTTAAACTCTGCTCAAAGCGTCGAAAAAATGTAGCATCTTCCAATGAATCTAAATTAACTGTGTTGTCTTTACGGGATTTATTTTGTTTACCCTTGCCCATTATCATATGGTTCAGAATATAAGTATGCAAAATAAACCGGAATTCTTTCCTAAATTAATTGTGTGCAACCTTCGTTTTTTGTTTTGTTACATGGAGTTTCACACAGTTACATAAGAGTCACGAATTTTATATTTTCCCAAACGTGTTCACAGCCGCGCGGCAATAGATAATAAAAACGTAAATGACCTTAACTGAATATAAATTTCAGCTATATTTTATTTTGACTGCAATACCCAAATGTCTAGATGATTCTCTTTTGTACGATTGCCACTCTTATCACACACAACTAAATATTATTTTTCTAACACACTGCACCCATAAAATCACATAGTTTTGTACTTAAGCACTATCACAATGATTGTTTATCAAACTTAATCATTTAATAACCACTTCCGAACGGGTATTTTTTTTTTTTATACGCTGATAAAATTTGATTTTAACTAATGTATCGCGTATATCCCGGTTGAGCCCCCAATTTATGTGGTTATTGCATTTTTTCCACTATATTTATTATCGAAAAATGATTACCATGTCCAATAAAAACAAAACAAATAAATAACTCAGAAATCTTTTATACTTTAAATATAGATTACTATTTTATTAAATATTTTTCAACTAATTATAATATTGTCGCGTTGACCGTCGCTTATCAACTGCTTTATTCTATTCTTTTCGTCATTATATAGTTGTTGTGCATACCAATAAATCCCACATATATATATATATATATATATATATATATATATATATATATATATATATATATATATATATATATATATATATATATATATATATACATATATATATATATATATATATATATATATATATATATATATATATATATATACATATATATATATATATATATATATATATATAAAATACACAACAAAAATATATAAATACCAATTTGATTAACAAAACCAATCAGCCATAATTTGGTCTTATGTATATAGAGAAATAAAATTAATAAAAATAAAATTTTCACAGAAAAGAAAGAATTTATTTATATTATTTTAATAAAACTTAATTTTATTTTAAAATTTTTGAAAATTTAATTCAAAAATTAAAAAATAAAATTAAGTTTTATTAAAATAATTATTTTCATAGTGGTTTCACTACCATGAATAGCACTCGATAAAAAATGTTCATATCTCTTGATTTGAGGTTATAAATAAACGACGAAATACCACAAAATTCATCCAACTTCCCCATAAAATTCATTTCGCAGGGTTGGATATGTAGAGTTTTCCCCTTACTATAATATCGCCGAAAAAAGTCTCCAACTGTGAAATAAACGTGCGAGATAGCACCACAGAATGACTACCCAGATGGGTAGAGAGAACGAGAAGAAAGAGTAATAACAAAGAGATAGGTAGAAGGTAGAGCAATAACAAATAAATAATCGACGCACCACCGTGTTTCATTTTCTATTAATTACTATATCTAATATTCTTCTATCATGGTCGTACCTACAAACAAATTGGATAAACAGGTGATCGAGGGTTCCATTAACTTGAGTCCTATTTTTTGGGGTTGATAAACAGTGGGAATTAATGTATTTAAAAGATTATTAGTTTAGACTAGTGCTGATAAAAATAATATAAGTGAAAACAATAATAAAAACTGCATGATTTAAATATTCAATTCCTTTGATTTTTCCGTTTGTCGTCATACACATATGATAAAAAAATAGATTTTTCTTCAATAAATATTTATTTAGAACAGATTCGGTTTAAAATTAAATATGTGGGTACATATACATATATTTTATTAGATCTAAAAGTATTTTAATTAATTATTAAGCATTTGAAAGATCTCATAATCTACATATATTACTATCTTTATTTGTATGAATATTATGTTTATTTTGAATAAAATATGGTTTTACTTATGAACATTGACGTACATTTATTTTTTAAAATTAGTTTATATAAGGTTAAGTTTTTGAATTTTGTAAGGATCAAAAATATTTCAATTTTAAATATTTTCAATTGACGATTTTACACAGGATAAGAATAGTTCAAGAAAACTAGCGAATTTTTTATATAGTTATTTTAGCTATTTATTTTTTGTTAACAGAACTTCAAGTCCTATATAGAGTTCAAGACCTATATAGTCCTACATCGGGAATAATACTGGGAAATTTTATTTAATTTAACCTATATATTTTATTTAAGTTCTATTTATTTGAATGAATTTCAACTTCTAATAATATTTTTTTACGTTTTTTGTCAAACAATACAGGTATTAAGCTAAACACAACGAAAAATTGTTGTTTAAAATATTTCCTTTTTTTCGGGTTCGTGTACTATGATTTTACGGAGAACTTGAAAAAACATTGTTTTATCCAGAACATTGAATAATAAAGTTGAATTTAATTTTACGTTGATAATTATTAAATGTATCATTTTTATTGATAAAAATTAAATTCATTTAGATTTTACTGAAAAAAACGAGAAAATTCTTATCAGAACTATATTCGAACTCGAAAATTTTTGAATAAACAAACACGACTTTTGTTAAACACAGTTTCAGACTAAGTTTTAATCGTGATCTTAAACTGCCCAAAGAAAAACATAGTTATAGATTCGTCGGAAAAAATGGAATATTTCTCGAAATATTTGTTGTTGGATTAAAATTTTGTTAATAAATCATAAATCAGAATGTTAAAACTGAAATGAGAATGTTTATGGGAGCTAAAAATAACTTTAAAAATAAAAGTTTTACACTTAACCTTAACTGTTTAAATTATTTATATAAAAAACATTATAAGTATACTTAAGAGAAGGTGATATCGATTTATTTTGTTTATTGTAGGATGAAGATGGTAAATCCAAACTTTTAACGTACAATTTTCGCTAGATTATATAATTACAATTGGCTTGGTAATACGAAAATAAATTATTTTAACATTATTGAATTAAAACAATTTTACATTAAATTAATTCTCAACATCAAGTCAAATACATTTTCTTCATTATTATTATTTCTTTAAATATTTAAAAAATATATAAGAAACAAAATTGTTTCCCTCTCTATACATATTTTAATTTCACACTTGAATTGGAGCTTTTGTTTTTTTTTAACTTTTAGCGAAGATACATATATTATCTTGTTATGTTTTTCCTTAATTTTATGTAGAATGTAATTTAATTTTTTTATTTTCACATACTTCAGTATTTTTTGTATCATCATCATCATGTACATAAAAGCAATTAAATTCGAATCAAAAGAAATGCTGTACATTTTTAATGTAATTATTTAGTTATTTTATGTTATAAAGGGAAAAGTAAGAAATGTTACACAATAAAAATTAAATAAAAAATTATTTAAATTAATTGAATTGGTAAATGAATGTTTTAAATGAATCAAATTAGTGTTTTAAAAATGTTTCCACTTGATTCTAATTTGATTTATAATTTTATTATTGTTGTATATCAATATAGGTACTATAAACCAATCTTATATAACTTATAAGATATTTTACAATTTTTTTTTTCCAGGGTACACGTGTCACTACAACAAATTGTTTTACATTTTTTACATGTTATGCGTTCATATTATTAAAAAAGTCAAGTAGCGCGATGTAATAAATAATCCTCGTGATAGATTTTAATTTTATAATATATTATGTCCTCCATTCGAAGAGGGTACGCTAAAAAAACAAAACAAAGAAGCTTAGAAAATGTTATTTCTGCTTTCAAGTTCCGTTTGATTATGTATATATGTATGTATGTACGTCTTCTCAAAAATAAGTGTACTTGTGTTTGTACGGAAAAAAGTTATATTAACTTGTAAAATGTATTTACATTTTTGCGCGTGAACATTTTTTATTAACAATCCGTTGTATAAAAGTGTTACGAATCCAAAATTAATGAGATTTTCACAAAGAAAATATTTATTCAATTTACTCAATTCACTTGAAATTTAAATTAATTTTTTCGTTTTTGCACAAATTTATTGAAATTAAATTATGTCTATATATATACATATGTATTCATTTTTTCTTTAATCCTTAATAATTTATTTATTCGTTTTATTTCCAGAACTCAAATTATTGAACATTTTTTGCAGAAAACTCTCGTTTAGAAGAAATGAATAGCAACAAAAAAGGTCGAATTATTAGAAAATTATCAAAGTGTTTATAATGTAATTAAGATAAAAGGAATCGAGAATAGACGAACAGTAACAAAAATTAATTTAGATTCTAAAATCTTTTTGTTTAATTTTATAACTATATACCTATGCTATATAGTATATATTGAATTTTGGTTACTAATAAAAATAATTATTATTAAAGAATATACAACTGGGTGTAATTTGTGTAGGTAAAAGTTGAATAGTGTTCCAGAGATACAATGAGGTTTTAAATTATTTTATTTGTAAACTGTGGTTTTCCGATATTTTTTTCGTAGAAATAATTATCCAAAATATTCGGTGAATTTTTGGGTAGTTTGTTTGTTCTTTATACATTTTTTTTGCTGTCGTGTACTGTATTTATTGCTAACTTGAATAATTCAATTAGATACATAATTAGTTAGAGTAGAGGGACACCTAATTATTTTTGTGGTCTGTTTGATGTGGTTTAATTGAATTAGATGATGAACTGACCATAGACACTTGATTTAACAGTTGAAGTGAAATTTAAGGTAATCATTGATTTTATTTATTCGACTATTCCGAATAAAATTAACTTTATGAAGATAATTTGTAGTTTGGAACAATGATTTAGTTTAGATAAATTTAAAACTGTTGGTAATAGTAAATAGTTTAAATTTTTTGGTTTCAAATACCCAAATATAGATTTGTTTACATTAAGAAATATTTTATGTTAGGTTTTCGTATACTATTAGTTTGATCCCTCAGGCTTTTTATTTTTGACCCCGTAGCCACGTACCGCTTCGTTAGCGGACTCCGTAAACCTTAGACCGATTTATCTAACGAGCCAATTACAACAACTAAAAAATAAGGTTTTCAATGTTTACGCTCTTACGGTATACTATTTTCATTCATACTACAGTATCAAATTTATCGGTAGAAGATCGTTCATCTGTTGCTGAATTTATAATAAATGGTTAAAAGATAGCGTATGACGATGGAGATGAATGCTATTAAAGATAGCGTATGACAATGGATGAACATTTTTTAATATGCTAAAAAGTTAAAATATACATACAGGATCCAGTATGATACTGGAATGAAAGCTGCTAAGCTAAAATTTAAAAGCCTGGTGATTCGCGTTTTGCTAATACTGTACTGTACCCGTTGAATTTACTTTATGGTGCGGGACTCAGAGCGGTACTTACTGTGCAAATTCTGCACAGAATCACTCCAGCATATACTATATGGCTTCTCCACTTGTTTTTAAATAAAACACAATTTGTTTTGGCGCATATAATGTTTAGAATAATTACTTTAGCTTCTGATTTATTTTATTATTAATTCAAACGTTTTAGTATTAATATAATTTTTATATTTCTTCCAAATTTTTTTAACAGTCTTATTGATACTCCGATTTGCTAAGCCTCAGTAGCCTAATTCTATAACGAATAAGATAATGTGAAAAAGCGAAAACGAGTGCTTTCCACGTTTTCATACTAAAATGGTATTTTATAACTTTACACCAAGATAAATTAAAAAATGGGTAGGATAATAAACGTCAAAAAATTACAAATACAATTTATCTTGTGTAATTACACATACAATTTATCTTGTGTAATTTAAAACAAACATAAAATATTAAATAACAATTTATTTATTTATTCCAAATGAACACCGAAAAGTAAGTTAAATTTGAAATATATCTTGGGAATGTGATTATCTAAATAAGTATATATATAAATGACAAAACATTACATAACCTAACAATTTTTATAGGCAAATCATTTCACGAGGAAGATGGGCTAGTGCCGAACAAAAACTAGCGCCTTTGTCCTATTTAAATTTACTTATTTGTTTCTATAAAATTATTTATTTTAATAGGTCCGAATTCGATGCCGGTGTGGATTCTCAACTGAAAAATTAGCAGGAATTGTCCACTAAATTAAATGCTATGGGGGGTGACAAGGTATAAATACATATTTTAGTCCTTAGAATGTAGACAATTTAATTTTTTAATTTTTTGCCTATTTAGAAGAAACGTAAAATTAAAGGCGGCCGACGAGAAAAGCCAGATTGAAGCATCCGGAATAAACGGGATGAGAAAAATTAGAAATCTGGATGAATACGAAAGGCGGGCAATGTTGACGGCGATAGAATCAGTCAAGAGAAAGAATTTGGTATTCAACGAGTATGTACTTGATGAACATCATATATTTAACCACTTACTTTAATAAATTTATTTTATAATCGATATATATATATATATATATATATATATATATATATATATATATATATATATATATATATATATATATATATATATATATATATATATATATATATACATATTTATACGGTATCATATAAAGAAATAATTGATTTAAATACCTCGACCCAGAGTCATGATCGAGAGCCATCTCACTCGGATATTCCTAATAGAACTTCTTCCACTAAGACAAGCAAGTTTAAGGAGAAGAAGAACAGCTGAAAATGAGGGTGAACTAAGTCAACTCTTAGAAATAGAAAAGGACAACATAATATTCAAACGAGAAATGTTTGAGTTCCATAAACGAAATGAACTTGAAAAACTTCAATTTGACAAACAAAAGACATCAGCAATAGTAGCAATGAGTGAAAGTTTAAAATCGTATTTTGAACGAAATGACCACTAAAAGAAATGTGTATTTAATATTAATGAATTGTGATATTTTATTTTAATTGTTATAGTTTTTATTTAAAAAAAAAAGAGAATTCTCGCATAATATTAAATTTTTTATAACATTAAACATGATTTAAAATTACTTTTGCTAAAAAATTCCGTAACGAGTCTTTCTCTTGCCGAAATTCCTCGTTGTGGGTCTGAGTCAACATTACTATATGTGACATCATCATCTTCGCTTTCCTCAGCCCCAATATTTGCATCGTATGGTACGTTTGAACGTACCATTGAATTCTGTAGAACCGCGCATGCGTTAATGAAGGTACCTGTCTTTTGGGAAGAATATCTTGGTATTCTGTCCTTTCCCAAAATCCTCATTCTTCCTTTCAAAACTCCTATGCATCGCTACGCAAATACGGGCCTTTCGATGTGCAACATCTGACAATGTCACCTGAAAGATTGTTTGATATATTTATTAAAACGTTTTATGAATTAAGATTCAGAATATGTATATACATAAGCCAAGTGTTATTATTCCCGTTTCGATGTAAATTCATCATGAATGACTTCGCTTGGGAGTTCGACCAAATATACGAGTCATACGCTGTTCCTCCATACCTTGCGTTTATATTCAAAATATTTAAATCATAATCACAAATCTGTGACTCAAACGAAAAATTATCCTTTTTACATAATTCTTTGTTCTTATTGTTATACATGCATTAAAATTGTACATACGAAATATTTTGCACGCGTGAAACTCTTAAGATATACCAGCTTATGTATTAATTTAGCTGTTGATTGGTAGTGTTCAACTGTGATATTTGATATTTTCTTATTTTTGTGGTTGTGCAATGCGCAAACCGTATATTTATACCATAACCTACTATAACTTTCCAGTTCAAAAATTCTCAATGAGAATTTAATAAGTGTTAACAAATTAAAATAAACTACTGTAATGCATTCTACGGTAACCCGAAAATTACTAGAATTACAATTCATCAATTAAACCATAGAAAGAACATCAATTGGTCAAAATAATTTACAGAACTACATTTCAGACACACAATTTCCGCATCGAAATGCCGTTATTAGGGAAATATTCTGTATATCAAAGTAGAATAAAAAAAATGAATGCTGATAGTGTTATCAATTATCAATTTCAATTTTCTTCCCTATAATTGTACGTAAATTTGGAAAAGATTAAGTAAGGTATACATAGACGTATTGAAATTATTATATCACTTAATATTTAATAAATAAATGTACATATACTCATAATTTTCATAAATGTATCGATTTTTATGAAATGTGTGTGTATTTATATTTTATTATTTTATTTGATTTCAGAAATTATCACGGGATTTTATTACGGAGGAAATAACATCAAATTCTTTGATGTACTGCCATCTGGTTTGCTCCATTTCGATGATGTGGAATTTTTAGATGCCGATGATGCCGAAACTTCTGATTATAACAGGTCTATAAGTACACCAATTTTTGAAGATTCATCATCATCGGCTTCATCATCTAGAACTCGCAGTAAACCATAGGCAGTACCTTTAAAAAATAAAAAAGATTAGAGTTGGACCGACAACTCCAGCACTCAATGCCACAAATGAAAATGTATCACCATGTCAATCAATCACCCGCCGTTGGAATACCTCGACACCAACATTAATTCGGAGTCCATCTCTCACAAATTTAGTAAGGCCAACTCCACTACATCTTATTAAGAGGGCTCGAACATCATCTTCGAGTAAATCGTCCAAAGAAGTTTTGTTCGCGGACTCCTGTTTGCAGTCATCGATTGAATTATAAAACCTTTTAAAATCAACGAGGGTCGAGTACAGTGAACAGCCATACGCTGATTATGTCGCGAAAGAAATGGAGAATTTAGATAACGATTTAAAAAATTAGTTGAAAATAAAATTGATATAGCGTTATATGAAGCTAATGCCATTCAATGTCAGAGAAACAATGATAAAATAAAATAAAATACAATTAACTTAAAATAAACATTTTCGTTTTATTGTCAAACTACAAGTTTAAATTTATATCTGAAAATTATTTAGTATAATAGTCCTCAAATTGCTTTCTAATTTCTATTGCATGTTTTTTTGTAGCACCAACTGTACCATTATAATAAGAAATAAAATTATTGAAGTTTATTAAATCGATTTCGTTTGCTGCTTTGAGATCGAATTTTTTATGTTATCTGTTCTTAGATAATTATGTAAGCATATACAGGCTAATGCCACTTTTATAGCTTCGTTTGGCTCACGAAAAATAGAGGCGAACCGTACCTGAATGGTAAGGTTTGCCCAAATTCCAAACGTCACAACTCTTCGATTTCTTGACAGCATATAATTAAATCTAGTTTGATCAACAGTGAGGTTTCTGTGTGAATAAGGCTTCATCATATATTCTGTTAGTGGGAAAGCGTTGTCAGCCAGAAACACATATGGTGAAAGTACTTCCGTCCTTGGTAAATGACACGCCAATGGTAATGGTACAACGTTTGCTTCTATATCCCTTTTTAAATCTGATCTCAGCCATATTCCAGCATCACCAATGCGACCATTGATTCCTACATCAATAAAAATGAACCTATAGTGCGCGTCTGCTATGGCCATCAATACAAAGGAATTCCTTTGTAGTTCCAATAATTTGAACCAAACTAAATCATCGTCCTTATTTTGCAATGTTTACCTGAAAAATAAAATAAATAAAATAATTTGTTATATTTAGTTATGTTTAAATGTTTATGTGAATGACATGTACATATATATCCATATATTTTTATCATCTATGGCAATTAGGAAAACCCCACAATTATCTAAATTCATCCGAAAATTTAATCCAATAATTTTTGTTTTGGGGAAATTTTAGTACTTCGCCATTTGGTACCGTATACAATATAGAAATAGCTTAATTTAAAATTCGAGATATTGTTGATTGCTGCACTCGAAATGGAAGTTGCAAATATGTTTGCGTCTCACCTATTTAAAGATTGAATTAGTAATCTTATCAGAATTTTATATTAAAAATTATATGTACCTGCAGCCAAATATCTCAATGTAATTTGAAGGCATTCTTCAGGAGATATGCAATTTTTAAAATTTGTCTAAAATGTTTTGGAACTGTACTGGTGCCATTCTTAAAATTGTCCTGTACAGTTTCACATCTTCACTTTCAATTTCTTTTAGAAGTTTGTTTCCTTTTCTCTTTGAAGCAACCAACGAGCTGAGTATGTTTTTCCATTTTTATTCGTCAAATCTTTTTTTTTTAACAAATAGGCGGCAATTTTTAATAGATGAATGTTGGCTGTTACAGCCACCATTAATTTTCTATTCGGCCAAATAGCTTCGAAAATTTACTATAACTTTCCGAAATATCACTTTTAATTCTATTTATATTTAATGAATATTGATTTTAAATTAAATTTTAGGTTTTATTTTTAAAATGTCGCTATTGAAAATGTAAAATAAAAAATTCGTATGTCAAAAAAAAGAATCAAAATGTAATTCTTTTCTGCTAGAAATGCCCATTTTTTTTGCTAGACAAATTGAGCTACGCTGGTTTTTTGACATATAACGATTTTATTACGTACACTCAAAAAAATAAATCTGTGTTTTTTACAAATATTGACGCGTAAAAAAAAAATTGTTAATTTAACAAAAAAATTGTTAAGTTAACACCTGGTTTGTAAGGTTTTTCATTGTAAATTTAACAAATCATATGTAAATCGAACAAATTTCAATTTGTAATTCGATTTCAATACAAATTGAAATTTACTATGTAATTTCGTTACATTTACGAGGTATTTTGTAAAAATCATAATAGTTTATTTTTATATTTTTACAAATTTAGTTGTAACAATTACATTGATTGTTTGTAAAATTTATAAAAATGTTATTTCAAAAAAATTGCGTTTAATATTTACAAATTAAATTGTAAAATTGACCGCAGCAAATATTTATTTATTTATTTTTATTTTTTTATTATAATACTTTACTATTTAGTTAATTATAGTTTTTATACAAATCCAGCTGTAAAGCTCCTCATACATTTTGTAAACCCAACACACATATATATCTTAATCAAAATTAACATTTTTCAAGTGGTTTATAATTTGGAATTTCTTCGAGAATTATGCGGATGAAATGGTTTATAATAAAATATATGAGGAATGGTACTCGTAATATCGACCAAGGTTAGACTGCTGTGATTGATCGTTTTTTGTTTGTTTCTTTTCGCTGGTTTTCTACTTTCGATGGCTCAACGGCACCAACTTTCAAGTAATTATCACATCATCATATGGACAGCTGAAATTAACATGTATTTCGTATACCGCATATATAAAAAGGTTAGAACGGAAACCTTTCTCTTAAGACATGAATAGAAAAGCCAACACACTAACTATACATATAAATAATACTCGTGTTAAATTCTACCATTAAAATACTCCATATCTGTAAGTTAGGGGCAAACATTGAATACTTGACATTAAATTATAAAGTATAAAGTTCAAATAAATATTTTTGCAGTAACGACACCAATATTTACAAATTTATTCGTGAAAACACTGTAACAGATTTGATAACTTTACAAATATAATTGTAAAATTGTTGAATATAAATACGAAGTACAATTGCAACAGTAACGTCACTGCTACGTAAAATTTACAAAAATACTTTGTAACATTTTATAACTTTACAAATTGTTTTGTAATTTCTACAAATATATTCGTAACTAAAACAATAAATTTTATAAATGTTACAAAATTGGTCTCGTAAACGAATCTCTCTTCGTAATATGGGATCCATGAAGATGGGAAAAATCGATAGTTTTCGATCGATCAAGTATCAACTGATACTTTCACTTTCAAGCCATTATCCTGATCTGTTGAACCTAATACTTTGAGCCGATTCGATACTCTAACTCATAATGTAATTTATAATTATTATTTTTTAAATATAAAATAAATTTAAAAAGCAGAATATTATCCGTACGTTTCCATTCCATACAGATATTGATTCTTATTATTTCGCTGTGTCGATCGTATAAATTCTTAACTACGTACAGTCACCGCTCAACTACGTACAGTACAAACAAAAAACAAGAATATAAAAATAAAAAATTAATAAAATTAAATATTTAGTATGAGATATTTAATCAAATGATAATATCAGTATTATTAGAGTAATATTGATAGTAAAAATTAATAAAAATGTTGATAATCATGCAACTTTAATAATTATAGCTGAAAATAATTTAAACGGATATCTGAAATAAAAATATCTGAAAGTAACGTACATACATATCTATACAAACACATATTCAGTTGCATGATCACAACAAATAAAATGTATGTACAAAATACATATGGATGGATAATGAAATGAATAATCAGAATAAATGATACTATGTGTTCGAGTTATTCCGTTTTGTTCGTATTTTTTCGCTTAACAAATATGTATTATAAAATAATTTTTGTCTGAAATGATACGTAAGCGAAAAAAACGAACGAAACGAAATAACTCGAACACATAGTATCATTTATTCGAATTATTCATTTCATTATCCATCCATATGTATTTTGTACATACATTTTATTTGTTGTGATCATGCAACTGAATATGTGTTTGTATAGATATGTATGTACGTTACTTTCAGATATTTTTATTTCAGATATCCGTTTAAATTATTTTCAGCTATAATTATTAAAGTTTCATGATTATCAACATTATCAACATTTTTTTGGTTGATAATAATATAAACAGTCGTTTATAAACCGAAAATAGACAATTTCTTGCCCATTTATATATTTAATGAATTTTTTTATCATCCTATAAACTGATTATAAAGTAATCGAAATATTTATAATTCGTTTGTAACTAAATTTCATAAACAAATTCATTGATTTAAAAATTTTGTTTATTTTAGCTATAAAACATTTTCATTTAATTAATTAAATCAAAAATAGAAAATAAAATGCATTTAAGTTTATGAATAACTGTATAAACTCTTTTGATTGATTTAATAACATTATGTTATGAATTTCAACAATATACTATTGTTAAATAACTTGTATGGGTATTTGTGACATATACACAAAGGGTTTAAATTTAATAATTGAAACAATTAAAATGTTGACAAATAATAGATTATTACCGAAAATTTGACATTATGTATTATAGGTATATTTAGAGGACGGATATATTTACTTTAGCACTATGATACATTTATTTTAAAAATCATATAGAACGAAATGCATCGGATACATAGTAAGTTTTCTCATTCTCAAGTCGTTCTCAGGATCTACATATCTGTATAAAGAAAACAAATTTGTCGTAGGTCAGGTTTTTTACTTATGAAACTTTTATTTTAATATAGCATTGCATGTTTCTTAACAAATTACTTATTTTGCACAATATAAGGAAAAATTGTGACGATAAACCCGTTTTTATATGATAATTTATTTATAGTAAAATCATTTAAAAAAGTTTCGTATCCTAAAAAATTGAGAATCAAATTCATAAGTTTAATACTTTATTTCTTAGCTAATGAACAAATTAAATAAATTTATGAAATGAACAATACAAATAAAATGAATTTAAGTTATGAAATATTTCATAACATCTATTAAAAAGTTATTAATTTATAAATTTATTATGTTTTTTTAAATAAAATATGAAAGATGTCATTTTCCTTTATACATTTTCATTGTTGTTCTTAATTTATCACATAATTTGAATTGTACATTCATCTGTTCAAACTTAATTATCATATTGCAACACAATTTATGCTTAGTTTCATTCCTGCTTAAACCATAATTCTCAATTTCCTTATTTTCCATAATTTTTCGAAATAATTAAAATATAAATTACATAATATATTCAAATTCAGTTTATCGGCATCACATTCATAATCGCTTCAAAAATATATGGGTTAAAGAAAAAAACCAATCTAGTTACTCAGAATTCAGATCAAAATTTTAAATAACAAAAAAACAAAAATAGAGAGAATAGAGCAAACAGACAACAAGAAACACAAAATCACGGTCAAGGATACTTCTTTATGTTATTTTCTTACCGATCAGTATAAACTTAACGGTGATAAAAATGGCCAGACCAATGCAGATTTATATACATATTTTTGTATAAGTTTCGATTCATGACCAAGATTTTGTTCGAATATTTTTACCGAGCAACGCAAGTTTGCATATATGTATGTAATTAGTTTCGTATGTAAACCGTTTATAAAAATACAAAAATATATAAAAACAGAATTGGCCTATACTAATGAAAAATAAAAATAATAAAATGATGCACATAATTATGCTTATTTTGTACGTTCTAAAATCATCATTGATTCCTACGATATTTCAATAATCTAGCTATCTAAAATTGTTCCAATTAACTTTATTCTGTATAGGGTTTGTTGCTAGTTTACATTTCTAATATTAAACATCATCAAAATCAGTCCAGTAAAATATTTTTTTCTGTTTAATAAAGCGAATGATATTACAATTCTGAGAGAATGAGAAAATCGAACAAACGGTAAATTGATGTAGTGTTTAGTTTGTATAGTTATCCCTTTTGCATCCCGCCTCTGTTGGGATTCGAACCCGGTACCTCCCGATCCAAACGTCGCAGCTTTAACCACTGCGCTATTTGCTCGGTTTGGTGGTATATACTACAGCGTTCTTATAAAATCGAGTTAAAAGGGATTGAAATCGAGTTGAAATTTATCTTTAATAAATATCAAAATAAGAAATTAAAACGCCTGACAATTATTTATAAAATATGTATAACTCAAATATATTAGTAAGCTTTAACAACCTAATCATAAAAAAAATCTTCTAATTAATGCAAAAAAAAAATATTTAACTATACATATAAGTAATTTTTTTTAGAGTTGAAGTAACTCAACAAAATGTTTAGGTCCAGTCGAGTTAATTACAAGATAACTCAACTCTGCATGAACGGAGAAATCCATATTGAACGTAAGTTGAACTCAATTCGATTCACAGCATGTACAATGTAAATGCATTTTATTGTTATTGTAATTTTTTTTATATATCTCCGCTCCGCTCTGATAATACGCATTTAAATAATTAGTTCGTTGCGGAGTTAAATATCTTCTTATTAATGCAAAAAAAAATATTTTAATTATATAAGTAATTTTTTTTAGAGTTGAAGTAACTCAACAAAATTTTTATGACCAGTCGAGTTAACTACAAGATAACTCAACTCTGTATGAAGGGAGAAGAAATCCATATTGAACGTAAGTTGAACTCAATTCGATTCACAGCATGTACAATGTAAATGCATTTTATTGTTTATAATATCTCCGCTCCGCTCTGATAATACGCATTACGCAATTAAATAATTAGTTCGTTACGGAATTTCCAGCAAATTAGGTTGAAAAAAATCAGTGTGTTGAAAAAAGTGAAAAATAAATATTTAAAATTATAAAATATATTCCAAAGGATAATAATAAGTAGTGTTGAAAAAAGTGAAAAATTAATATTTAAAATTATAAAATATATTCCAAAGGATAATAATAATTTAAATTAATAATTGATAACAGGTATGTTCTTGATAATATTTATTTCATTAAAAATTTATGCCATGATAATGATGCAATAAATGTTCTCAAATATGTAGCTATATTACAAATTATGTGAAAAAACGTGTGTTGAAAAAAACCGCGTAACTGTTTTATTATATATATATATATATATATATATATATATATATATATATATATATATATATATATATATATATATATATTTATATAATTATATTAATATAATATAATATATAATAAAACAATAAGAATATTATTCGGAATAATAATTGCGTAATACAACATGGCCGGTAGACATGTGGTTTTCATTAAATATATATGTAAATATATATATATATATATATATATATATATATATATATTGAATATATGTATATATATTGAATATATATATATATATATATATATATATATATATATATATATATATTGAATATATATATATATATATATATATATATATATATATATATATATATATATATATATATATATATATATATATATATATATATACATATATATATATATATATATATATATATATGTATATATATATATGGTGAAAAATACGTGAAATCACAAATTTTTGTAAGTCATATTTGAATTTTATGATTTTTATGTTTTCAATGCATAGCCTTGATTAAAAAAAAAATTTAAGAATACTTAATTTTTTTTTATTGTTGTTGTTGTTAAAAATACAGGCTGTCAAATTTTGAGAAAAATGATAATTATGATGTTGTATTTATGGCAATAAAAAGAAAACTAATTGTCCGATAATTATGATTTTGGACTCACTTTAAAGATAAGTTAATAGCAATTAACAAAAAAATATAAAATTAGTATGTTGTTTAATTTCTTCTTCTTTAAATTTCCCGCCAAAATGTTCTTTTTCAATTTTCTCAAAAACTAATTTTTTTTTTTTTTTTTTTTTTTTTTTTTTAAATTTCGCAACTATTATTTTACAACATATTAAAACACTGGACCAGCGTTATTTTTTATATTCTTGCAAAATCTGTTTTAGTAAGAGCATTATTTCATTTTTATATGGAAAAACTATATTTGAATAGATATATTTCAGTGTTTTGCTACTGTTTAATTTTTTTGTTTTGTTTATTAATAATATTCAATTTAGCGTCACATTTAAGTATGAGTCACCGAATTGGAAGGTGCCACCCCCTGGTTTATATCGTTTGAAAATTGGTTAACCATAGTACCATAAATCCCTTTAGTTTCTTAGATTATTTTATAAGACTAAATAAAATGTTTTTTTTCCTTTTTTATTGGGGGGGTTGATTATTTTTACTTGACAGGTGTACCTGTTAAACGATGAGTAATTCTTTTGAAAACCAAAAAAAAAATATTGTCGATATAAATAACAGTTAAAATTTAAAATTTTGATTTAGTTACTTACTATATTGCCAAAATCATTAACCATGCAAGAAATTCAGAGCGAGTTCAACGCAACGCAACATATGGTCCGAACAGCTAAAGATGTTCGGGACAAGAACGGTCCACTAAGTCGTCCAGCAACTAAAGTAGGAAAGCGAATAAGTGATGAGCTGAAGCAAGCAGTATTATCTTATTACACTGATGTTAGTCGGATAATGCCCGGTAAAAACGATTGTTTAACTATCGATAAGGCTAAAGTTCAAAAGCGGCTAATGATGTGTACACTGAAAGAATGCTACGAGGGATATAAGTCGTTGCATCAGGGCGATGAGTCAAAAAAAATTGGATTTTCCAAATTTTCACTACTTCGTCCTAAATACTGTGTACAACCAGGTAATAGTGGAACGCATACAGTCTGCGTGTGTACCATACATCAAAATGTCAAATTAATTATTTATGGTACCAAAATGGAAACTTTTACCAACGGAAAGATAGCAGACTACCGGGATTGTATTTCATCTATATTATGTGTTGAGCCTACACCAACATGTTACCTTCTAGAATGCGAAAGCTGCCCAGGACTGGATAACTTTAAACAATATTTGAAAAATGCATTTCTGGAGCATGGCTGCGAGGATGCTGAGTTAAAGTTTAATCAGTGGGTTTCTACCGACAGATGCAATTTGGAAACTTTTTCACAACCGTTAGATGTATTTCTGGATTATTTCATAAATAAGATGAAGAATCTGTTGCCTCATTACTTCATTTCACTTCAGCAGTCCAGTTTCTTAAAAAATAAAAAATTGGCGCTGAAGTCTACCGAGGTGATAGTTTTATGTGATTTTGCAGAAAATTATGCATTTATAATGCAAAATGCCGCACAAGGTTTTCATTGGAATAATAAACAAGCGACTATTCATCCATTTGTAATTTACCAAAATTTAGAAGGCAAATTACATCACCACACCTTCGTTATAATATCGGATTGTCTTCACCACGATACTGTAGCGGTTCACTTATTTATTGAGAAATGAATGCAGTTTTTGAAAACTAAAATATCCAGTTTATCTAAAATTTATTATATTACCGATGGTGCAGTCACGCATTATAAAAATAAGAAAAATTTTAAGAACATCCTAAAACACAAAGAGGATTTTGGAGTTGACTGCGAATGGCATTTTCATGCAACAGCTCATGGAAAAGGTCCATGTGATGGAGTAGGGGGTACCATCAAAAGAATGGCATCCAGAGCTAGTCTCACAATGGAATACGGCAGTACAATAACCAATGCAGATGAATTATTTAAATGGGCTAAAACGTTGAAAACAGATATCAATTTTGGATTTTGTTCAGACGCAGAACATAAATCAAAGCAAATAAAACTTGCAACTAGGTTTGAAAATTTAAAAACAGTAAAAGGAACTCACGGTTTTCACGCATTCATTCCAACAGAGGATGGCTATTTGAATTGTAAAAAATATTCTAATTCTGATGATTATCTTAAATTTAAATTGTGATTTTTAATTAGAATATGATTGAATTTTAAACAATAAAGTAAAATTATCTTTGGGTTTGAAAATAAATAAATACTAATAATTTAACTGAACTGTCTTTTTTGTAAATATGTAATTCCAAAACAATGAGAAATACATATCTATTCAAATATAGTTTTTCCATATAAAAATGAAATAATGCTCTTACTAAAACAGATTTTGCAAGAATATAAAAAATAACGCTGGTCCAGTGTTTTAATATGTTGTAAAATAATAGTTGCCAAATTTAAAAAAAAAAAAAAAAAAAAAAAAAAAAAATTAGTTTTTGAGAAAATTGAAAAAGAACATTTTGGCGGGAAATTTAAAGAAGAAGAAATTAAACAACATACTAATTTTATATTTTTTTGTTAATTGCTATTAACTTATCTTTAAAGTGAGTCCAAAATCATAATTATCGGACAATTAGTTTTCTTTTTATTGCCATAAATACAACATCATAATTATCATTTTTCTCAAAATTTGACACCCTGTATTTTTAACAACAACAACAATAAAAAAAAATTAAGTATTCTTAAATTTTTTTTTTAATCAAGGCTATGCATTGAAAACATAAAAACCATAAAATTAAAACATGACTTACGGCTCCATATAGTGAATTTGTGAGTTCACGTATTTTTCACCATATATATATATATATATATATATATATTGAATATATATATATATATATATATATATATATATATATATATTGAATATATATATATATATATATATATATATATATATATATATATATATATATATTATATATATATATATATATATACATATATATATATATATATATATATATATATATATATATATATATATATATATATATATATATATATATATATATATATATATATATATATATTGAACGCTGAAAATGCTCATTTAATTGTGGCAAATTAATCTGAATCGTGAATCGTTACACACACCACCTTTAGTTTTATGAGAATTTTTCTGAATACGACAAAAAAGTCTCATAAAATGGTCATTTGCAATTTTAAAAATTATGACACCACTTATTTGTTACTACGTTTGTTTTCTCGTGCAATTTATAATTGCAATAAACGATTCGGGCTTAAAACTGCAATTCTAAAATTTGTGATAGATATTCTTTTCATATATAAATGACGTTAAAATTTTATATTTGTTTTTAGATCGTTTCATTATACGTAATTTGGTTTACGGACGACGGGCCATATAAAAGAATATTATCCTAATATTACCTATATATAATAAATAATAAATAATAACAGTGTTAAAGGCCATTACTGGCCCCTTACTGAATCAACAATCTGGCTCCAACGGTTTCGATCCTGAGCTTGGTCTTCATACTGTCTTAGACAATCTGAAGAGGCCAAGTCGTTCTCTACATCGTGGAGCCATCGTCGCCTGCAACGACCTCTGCGCCTACCATATGGTGGCTCTCCTTTCAGAGATCGCTGCACAATTCGTTCCGGATCAGCACGCAGAACGTGACCGAGCCAGCGTACTCGCTGAGATCTAACTTCATGTACAATATCGGGGATCTTCATCAGATCTCTGATCTCGAAATTGTACAGAGCTCGGTATGTACCATCTATTTCGCGTTTAGGGCCGTAAATCACACGCATGATTCTTCTCTCAAATGTAAGGAGCCATCTCTCGTACTCATCCGTCAGCGCCCAACTTTCACATCCAAACATAACAACGGGCCTGATCAACGCTTTGTAAAGCTTCAGCTTCACGGCACTTGATAAGTGTTTAGATTTTAGCAGTGGCCTTAGAGGATATAAAGAACGACTGCCAGCTGCCAGCCGCACTTTAATATCCTCACCCACACTGTTATCGTGAGTGATAAGAGAGCCCAAATATTTGAACCTCCTCACTCCCTCAAACGTGTGGTGGCCACTACTAAAATCTGGTGTGCCATTGTCTCTAAAACCAGAGATCAGGTATTTCGTTTTGGACTCATTGATCTGGAGTCCAACAGAAGCTGAAAACTCTACAAGCGGATCAAGTATTTCTTTCACTCCGTTGCTATTCAGTCCAATCACGCATATGTCATCTGCATATGCAAGCACTTGATTGGACTGGCGATATAAGATGTTGCGCTGAGGTGTTTCAGTTTTACGAAAGATGTACTCCAACATGAGATTAAAGAGTATCGGGGACAGAGCATCTCCCTGCCGAACACCCGAGTTAACTGCAAAAATTGTCGATAGCCTGTTCTCAACTTTAACACAGCATTGAGACTGCGTCACTGTCATCCTACACAGTCGTACCAGTTTTGTTGGCATTCCTAGGTATTCCAGGGCAGACCACAAATTCTCTCGATTGATCGAGTCGTAGGCCTGCCGGAAATCCAGGAAAACCTGATGTACGGAGATGGATGTCTCATAATATTTAGATAGAATCATCCGCAGCGAAAAGACCTGATCAGTGACTGATCGATTCGGACGAAATCCTCCCTGATAGTCACCAACCAAGCCCTCCGCCAGAGGAGTGATTCTATCCAATAAAATGTATGACAGTAACTTGTATGCTGTGCAAAGGAGAGCTATACCGCGATAATTCTCACACTTCAAGCGGTCTCCCTTCTTGAAGATGGGGCATATCGCGGCCACTTTCCATTCATCAGGCATAACTTCGGTTCGCCATACTAATCGAATAAGGTCGAAAAGACAGTTCCACAAAGTATCCCCTCCGAATATCAAGAGCTCCGAATTAATGCAGTCCACTCCAGGTGAGCGGTTTCGTTTCATTCTCTGCATGGCCTTAGTGAATTCCTCATGGGATGGCTCCTCAGTGCAAATCTCCGCAGACTGCTTTAGAGGTGGCTCAACAACAGTCTGTGACGCATGATGAACATCAAGCAGCTCAGTAAAGTGTCCACTCCATGCGTCAAGTACTGCGTCGATGTTGACACAGAGGTTTCCATCCCGGTCCCGAATGGCGGTTGACGAAGGCCTGAAAGTATGGTGCAATCCAGTAATTCCTTTAAAGAAATTACGTGAACTACGCTCATTGCTGAGTTGTTGTACTTTCAGAACCTCGGCCTTCCACCATTCTCGCTTCTTCCGTCTACAAATCCGCTTAGCTGCCCTTCTTGCAAGAGCTGCCTTGTTTTTCCTTGCGATTGTGAGACGTTGTTGCACTTCATTATGGGCTATATTTTGTTGCTCAACTGCAAGACGACACTCGTCATCAAACCAATCATTCTTGGGTCTGACTTTCACTATACCTAAAGTCTGTTGAGCAGCACTGACAACCGAAGTTTTCAGTACCTCCCAGACAGAGTTCACGCAGTCAGACTGGTAATTAGCTCCCTCAATGTTGTCGCTGACAAGATCCTGATATCGTTTCTTTTGATCTTCATTTATCAGACCTTCACAGTCGAAACGTTCCATCCGTTTCGCTGTGTTCCCCGACCTGTACGAAAACTTCCACCGTAGCTTTGCAGCGACCAAATAATGATCGCTGCCTACGTATTTGGTTGCTGACCGATAAGTTCTCACATCCTGCACAACCCGAGCTCGCCCTTTTGAAATTAACACGTGGTCAATTTGGCTTCGGGATGTTTTGCGAGGATGTGTCCATGTCTCTAGGTGTATCTGTTTGTGAGGGAAGAATGTGCTTGCTACTCTAAGATCATGAGCAACTGCAAAGCACATCATTCTCTCACCATTATCGGTCGCAGTTTCGTGTCGGGAGTACGGACCTATGTTTTCACACAAGTCGGCCTGATTTCTGCCAGCTCTAGCATTAAAGTCCCCAATTACCATTCTAACATCGTGTTCGGGTATAGATCCCATCAGATCGTCCAAGTCATTATAAAATGAGTCTTTATCTTGGGGCTGGCTGACTTCTGTGGGCGCATGTACACAAATTATCGACAGGTTGGCTAACTTCATGCGCAGGCGAAGCATACACAATCGGTTATTGACTGCTTGAAAATCCAAAACAGCCTTCTTTACCTGCGGCCCAAGAAGAAATCCAGCTCCAAGATTTCCGAGGTCATCTCCACTGTAGAACAACGTATAGCCCTGGGACACATGGTCTCCACTTTGAGGCCAGCGAGTTTCTTGAAGAGCAACGAGTTCCAGCCGATACTCTTTCATGCACGTGATTAGACCCTCCAACGCTCCTGGTTTTCTAAGTGATTGCACGTTCCACGTGCCGATCCTAAATTTCGTATCCGGGTACTTGAGCGGGGGTCCGGTGTTGTTTTGGCGGTATCCATTTTTCTTTTTGTTGATTTTATAAACAGTTGATTTTTTTTACGGATGCGGGTCGTCAGCCCAGCGATCCAACCGTTTAGTCGCCTCCTACGACAAGCAAAGGATACTGTGGTGGTATTCTTAGGAAACATGTTCGTGCAATTTAGATTTACGAGACATGTGAGTGCCCCCCGACCACAGGGACCTATATATAAAATAACAATAAAAACGGAATTTTTTG